>QRDG01001642.1:0-213404 GCA_012064385.1 Puccinellia tenuiflora | reverse complement strand
ACTTTCCACCCACGAACTCCGTTTTCGATAATCTTGGACTCGTTGGATCGTCACAACAAGCACAACAAGATTATGCATAGAAACATCATAGTCCAAGAAAATATCATAAAACCAAATGGGAAAGTTAAAACTCTTTTTCGCAAACCGAAAATGCCGGAACTTTGCAATTGACGTCCGAATGAAATAAAACCAATTTTGTTGGAAAGAGGACATCAAATGCTACCTTTGAAAATTGACAAACACGCAATGGAGATTTTGCAAAGAAATGGAAGAGAGAAATCTTCCGCACGGATAAACCGGCAAAATCTCCAATACCGAAAACCGCAATAGAAGACGCATATGAAAACCGTTTTCGGTGAACTTGGCTTTGTCATGACAAGCACGACAAACACCAAAACCACACCACGATTCGAGACAAATAAGAACCATAATGATGAATGCATGGATGCAAAGGTTTGTGCTCTCTACGGCGATACGATCACGACATTCGGTCGAGAGCCCCTCTCTATAGTACGGTTATCTATCCTATAATCCGGTCTCTCACTAAACAATATGAGACCGGTAAAAAGAAACCCTATCAAGATCATACCTTTGACTGCGCATTAATCCACTTGAGGTCGATGAAGATGATCTTCAACTCCTCAAGATGCACCACCTTCCTCGATCGCGCTTCGGTGAAGATTCACATGATGCTCCCCCCATACACCAAGATGGGAGACGCTCTCTTCGGCATATCTTCACTTGGCCTTGATAGTTGATCAATCCGCACAAAGCCTTGATCAACACAAATCTTTTCTTCCCTTGAGCTTGACTCCAACAAATGGAGATCAAGCAAAGCACCTTGACTCCAACACATGGAGACAAGCAGCTAATGGACACCTACAAATATAGCTCAATGCAAATATTAGTCCATAGAGATTGTCATTAATTACCAAAACCATGCATGGGATCAACCATGCACTTTCATGGCCCCCCTGCCGGCTGGCCTAACCCGGCTGGCCAACCTGTCTGGCTGCCCAAAGACGTGAAGACCTGGCCGGCTGGGCATCTGCCTGGTCGACTGGCTGCCTTGAAGCCCTGTCCGGCTGGCCAATCCTGGTCCGTTGGACGCTTGTTCGGCTGGACGCCTATCCGGCTGGCCACCCAGAAGCTGTCCGGCTGGACGCTTGCCAGCCAGACACGGAGGACCCGACAATGACGACGCCTGGTACAGTTGCCGTATGACGCCAACCACACCGACCACACCGACAAGACATAAGGAGAAGGCCATACCGAAAACCCCGCCAGACCAGAACCGGCGGAGGCGGAGCCGGCAGGACAGGAAGCGCGCCACCCTGCTCCGCATGTCCCGACAACGGCGCCCCCATACCGTGCGGCGTCCACTGTGCTTGATGGAAGAACACTGTGGGAAGGAAGAAGACTATAGCCGGACCCACCGGGTCCGGTCGGGCATCCGGCCCCCGTCTGTCAGTGTGTAATGAGCCGGCCCCACCAATGTACAGCACCTCCCAGCCCTATATAGGGGAGGTGCGGCCTCCAGAGAGAGGGGGCCGAAGGCCGATCGTTCAGTTGCTTAGTCCAAGAAGCCCTAGACTACTTCATCCGGCTGCTCTAGCCGGACAGTCACCTACAACTCAAGGAGCAAGTTGTAACCCATCCACCGTGAAATAACAAGAAACACAGCAGGAGTAGGAGTGTTACCTCCACCACGAGGGTTCCGAACCTGGGTACATCGTGTGTCAGTTTGCATGTTAGTGCCCAATCCCGCCTTGTAGATACCATCGGCTGTGCAAGCTGCTCCCACACACCTCATAAGCCTACACTTAGGCATATGTCCATACCACGACATCTGAAGATGTCTAATTAGTAATTACCTATGTGTGTAAGAAGCAGCTAATGTGTATGTTGAATATCATGGAGAGGATGATGACAGTGATCACAATATCAGTTGCAGTGACTTTGACGATGAAATTCTGCTATTAAGCGAATAAGAACTAGAGTAGATCATTAATGTTGAAGATGAGCAACTTGTTGATCTTCAACAAGAAGATTGAGTGGAAGTTCTTGATCATGTTCTAGTTCCTGATGACACTGGTGTAATCACACAACTTATTGTAGTCCTCCGAAGCAGACAACAAAAAGAAGAAGCAAAGAGTGTGTTGCCATTGACGACAAAGTGTAAAGTCTCAATTTCTCAAGCGGCAACCCAAGTCGATATCTCAACAAAGTTAAGAAAATATGAGCATTGCACACCCACCGGTTTTTTTTTTTTGTTCTTCAGAGCAAGGTACATTTTCAAGCAACAACCATCTCTTCTCTTCCTATCTGCAGAACAGAGCGAGGCACATTTTCTTTAGAGTGCAGTGTCCATACTTCATTGTGTAAATCACAATCAAACCACTAAGAAACTTCAGGAACGGTAAATCATGTCATTCAACATACCCACATCTACAACTTTGTTCAATTGTCCGAAAAAAAACAAACCCGGGGGGGGGGGGGGGACGAGGAGAAAAACAACAGAACGGAAGATTCTAGAAGAAACATAGCTTAACATGGCATCCACACATGCGTAATGCCTTCTTCCTAGATTGCGAGCACTACACGAGATTTATTGGGGCGCTTACCTCGGGCGGTTGCGGCCACACAACTTCGCCGTCTTGTACGCCATCTGGTTTCGCCGATATAGCACCAACGACCTTACTTCCATCCCTCTCTACCAGACAGAGGGAAAGATGCGACCACGACATCATACCTTCCGCTGTCAACCGTCCCGCTCTGAAATCCCTTTGGCCGCCGACTCTCCCTCTCTCTCTCTCTCCACAAAAAAACCTAATTTCTTTCCCACCTTACTTTGATTCGAAGCCCACTTGTTGGCACCATTGACAAAAATCACAGTTGACCCATGCCACGTCAATAAGTTCGCCTCAATAGTTTTAGGTTCTAATTAAACCATGAATTAATATATTAGAGTGCAAACTTTTTATAATAAAATTTCGGGTTCGATTTAGCTAATATGTATTCCCTCCGTTTCGGTTTGGAGGGGTTGCATGCCAATTCTCTGGGACCTAGGTGATAGTTGATTGGGGCTAAATATTTTTAATTTAACAGACAGTTAATGCCTTCGTACCTACCCATGCATGGTGGGGAAAGGGGAAATGGGGAAGGAAAGCCTAATTAAATGAGAAATTAATGCTCACACGCCTTATTAATGTGGGGTATTTTGGAATTGCATGAAAACGAAAACACACCCAGCAAACCGAACCGAGTACAGGATTAAGATTTGAATAAAGCCAAGTTCCAGGGACGGGCGGGCCCACACAAGAGCACCAAAGCATCTCGGCGGCGACGAACGAAACGAAACGTCTCAAACACACTACGGCAGGAAGGCCGAGCAGGTGACGATAGGTGAGAAGCCGGAGACGGGGAGGTAGCAGAGGTAAAAAACCAAGGGAAGAGCACACAGCACAGGAGGAAGCCTGCAGAGTGAGGCAGCGGGAGAAGGGAGATCGACGGGAAGACTAGACGGAAAAGGGGGTAAATGAATCCATCTCGGTTGCTCCGGCGATGTATTCCTCTTCTTCTTCCTAAAATCCCTTACTCCCTGTACAGTACTCCTCAGATTTTTATTCCCCTTTCTCTCTCTCTTTCTAATCAGATGTTAAAACGGAAGAAGAGTGAGCCGCCGCCGCCGCCGCATCAGTAGCAGCCAAAGGTTCTGAACGGCGACGGAGGGCCGCCGCGCCCGCTCCTCGCCGCCGGTCGATTTCATCAGGTGAGGCTTCTATCTAATCTCTAAACCTTTCTTACCTACCTACCCACCCGGCCCCAAACCTTTCTTACTGCCTCTGTAACTGTAATTCGCCGTTAGCTTCGAGGTTTCCCAAGCTCGGGTCCGCCGCCGAGCGGGGCTCAGTGGCAGTCCCGTAGTTTTCTCCAATCGCTGCCGCTCGGCTCGTGCGCCGCACCAGGCGGCGTCTGGCGTTTTCCTTCCCCCCCTGGGATGTCGCCATATTTTGCTGCCGTTTCCGGTGCTTCCTAGCCAGCCTGCTGCTGGTGATCCTGGGCGGGTGGGTACCACCGCTCCCCGTACTTCCCTGGCCCACGTTTCAGTGGCCAGGGTCTAGCTCCGTATCGTGTTGATCTGGTGGGTGTGCCTCTCGCAAACTGAGTACTGAGCGGGCCCACTCGCCGACTGATGTAGAATTGTAGATAGATCCCTCTGCCTGCGTCCGCTTGCAGCGTGCGTCTTTTTGGTTGTGGCGTCAAGCTACAGAGAGGACGCAATCAACAGCAGCGTCGCGTCGCGTCGCGTGCGGCTGATTATATATAATTAAAATAAAAACAAGGGTCACTACTAGCAACGTCTAGTTTAGTTCAGCGACCATGGGATTTCAAATCTAAGATTGTGAGCACAGCAGACCCTAGGGTTTTGTGTTGGCGGCCTTTGCACTTTTACAAGACGGTCCACACGTGTTTAAAGAGGCAGTGAGGTGTAATTTTTTTTTGAGCTCAGGAATTTGCCAGAGGAATATCGGGTCTCTTTATCCTGTCCCTTTGAATGCGATGTACTAGTAGTATCTGATTACTAGTACTAGCTCTCTCTAGTGCGGCACAAACAGTGATGACAGCGGAAAAGCAAACAGAAAGCATGTTTAGAGGCTTTAAATAGAAGTGATTAGCAGCATCGGTTACGCCCGGAAACAAGCGTATCGGTCATGACCTTTCCGAATTTGTTCTGCCCTTTTTTCCTGTGATAAATATCGATTCACGTTCGGGGTTTTAAGATGTGACGTGACGTGCCGTGCACCGCTTTCATTCATAGTTTCATTCTGCTATCCCAATCGTTTTCCCCTCTCTCCCCTCCCTCCTCTGGTTTGAGAGTCGTCTCCTCTGTCTCGCTGCCGCCCCTTGACTTCTCTCTCTCCGGCGGCCCAGGTGGCCGGCGAGCAGATGGTCTTGGTGGTCTGGCTCTCCTTGTAGATAGTAGTGTAGGGTGTAGCTTAAGTATGCCGTCATGGCGAGTTGGCTTTATGCTGGTGTGTATTTTCTTCTTTTTCCTCTTTGGCTGGCCTCCGGTGACTAGCAGCGACGCTGGGGCCGGATCTCTTCTTCTCTGCATCCAGGATCCATGGTGGATCTGCTACAGGGATGGAGATGGTCGAAGCTGCTTCAATAAAATCGCTTGCCGTATCCTCTTCTCTGCAGATCGAGGAAGGGGGTGGTGGCTCCTTCCCCTGGCTGGCCGTGGTGGCAAGGAGGGAAGATGGTGTTGCTGCTCTTCTTCTTCATCGGTGGAGTGGTCTTTGCTGCATCCGAGAGCTCATCACGCGGTGGTCTTGTTCACCATCGCGATCTATGGCCAACAAGGTGGCCAATCTTCAACCTCCAAGTCGGAGGCCTGCTGGACCTGGCGCCGGAGCTCGGCTTCTCGATGGAGCCAAGTGGTTCGTCCCCGGCTGCGTCGTGTTTGCCGGCGTCAGAGGTCGTCCGCCGGAAGGGAGAGTCCGAGTGCATCTTTGTGCTCCGATCTCGGTGCTTCGGGCACCTGGAGGTCGCCGGCGGCTGGTGGTGGAGGCACCCTAGGACCTGATTGCTTTTCTTTGTTTTGTTCTAGGGTGTTTTATGTAAGAATGTTGGCCTTTTCTTCGAATTCTTGGTCTTCTAGGGCAATAGACGAGAAGGGCCTACTTGTAATTTGTACCTGCCACGTGTTTCAATAGAATGCAGCTACCCTTGTACAAAAAAAAAAAAAAAATTCTGCTATCCCTGCTGTGACCCAGCGCCGTTGGTCTGGTTCATTTCAGTTGTCAAGGGGGAGACACCGCACGTGAGCAGCATGTAGCCAACTGTGGTAGAGCACAAGTAAACAAAAGTCTAGTGGATTCTTATGCCATATGGCTCCAAATTAAAAGGGTTTATGCTTTCTCACCCACAATTCAAAAGTTATCACCCATGGAGTCCTTTCGTGCTGGGCTCGTCTCCTGCAAATGGAGGTATTCTCCAGGGGAATTCACTAGTTTCCATATAAAACCTAGTACCAATCTAGTTTCTATAATGATGACCCCTACCTTTTTTTGTTTGTATAATAAAGTGCATCCCCTGACCTCACTCCCGTTCATTCTTATCAGCGTCATCATTATCCCACCGGAAAACACAGCGCACGGAAACACTAGCAGAGGCCGGGTGAGAAACCCCAGAAGCAAAGCAGAAACAAACCCCACAGCCAAGAAGCCGAACGAATCCTAGAATCGAACAAACGCGCCGTCACATGATTCTCCCCTCACTCGCCGCCTCCTCATGTAATTCACTAATTCCTCTCCTACTCAATCTTGACCTGTTGATGAGACTGTGCCGCCTTTGATTGAATGATTGCTAACGCCGCCGCCTCCCGTTTTGCAGCTGCCTGAGGTGAGGGATCGATGAGCCACCTCCGCACCCATGCATGCATGGTGGGGAGAGGGGAAATGGGGAAGGAAGAATGGTTATGGCCTAATTAAATGAGAAATTAATGCTCACACGGCTTATTAGTGTGGGGTATTTTGGAATTGCATAATAAAAACTAAAACACACCAAGCAAACCGAACCGAGTACAGGATTAAGATTTGAAATGGACTTGAGTTGGATCTAAGAGAGAAAAAAATTGGATGCGTACAGACACAGTTGGGAGTTGTGCAGGAGTAGGAGAGAGAATAAGGGCTTGACTACACAGTTGTCAGCCACTTTTTAGCTTAAAAAGTGGTCACTTTAGGACCTACCGTATTTAGAAGTTCTGCGTCAGTGTGTCTGGCCTAAATACATAGTACATCCAGTCCCGACCCCCAAATTACATCTACGCCTAAATTAGATATATCCAATCCCCAACCCCCATGATGAGCTTATCCTGACATTGACATGGAGGAGTTACATCCGTATTGATAGAAAGTTACATCCGAAAAAAAGACTTACATCCGGTTAAAAAGGTTCATCTTTATATCACTCTGGATGTAACAAAAAGAAAAAAATTACATACAAGCATGAAGTTGCATCCCAAAAGAATATCTTGCATGTGGTAAAAAAATACATCCAACATCACACGTACGAGTCAAAGTTACATCCAAAGAATGTCATTTCAGTTTGAAGTTACATCCAACGTCACAAAAAAAAAAAGGATACAAAAGTTACATCTACTCTTGGTTTGTTGAACATAGCTTTCAATCTCTGAACTCCACGACTCTGCTTCTCTTTATTCCCAATCCTAATTACAGTACTATGTTCAGGACAAAAGATCCATCCACACGGCCACACCCATTCAGTTCTTTCTCGACTCAGCGAGATCCGGAGCTAGCAGAAAGCCTAGCAGAAACAAGTACCTTGATCAGCCAGGTACCCGACCACGCGTCAACATGAACCCTTTCCCTCACACACCGAGGCGCGGGCGCGGCACCCGCCCACCATGCCGTGCGCTGAACGTGGGTAGATCCATTCTCCGGATTTAAAGCACGATTTAACAACGAGAGGGAAGGGGATTTTACCTGCTGTAGCCGCTGTTGGTGACCAGGAAGACTTGCGCGCGGCGGAGGAGCGAGGAGTGTGCTGGCTCGGGGTTGGACTGAATCATGGATCCCGCCTCCGCGGAGGTGGCACCTGGAACGGAAGAAGGCGGCGAGGTCCGCGCGACGGAGCGCCACCCCTCCCCTCCCGCGCGGCGGGAAGCTCCGGCGGCGGCCATGGATGTGGGAGGTGGCATGCGTCCGGGACGGGACGGAGATAATAATGGCGAGGTGAGAGACGGGTCTGCACGGTGGAAAGCGACGCTGAAGTGAAAACGCGTTATCGCGCGCGGGAGCACCGTCCGATCTTGATCGATCGGCCGCGACACGTGAGCGCGCTGGAAGTTAGAAGGTGGTCAGGCACAGAATAGATTTTACGAGAGAATAAAGCCAAGTTCCGGAGCCACGGGCTGGCCCACACAAGAGCACCAAAGCATCTCGGCGGCGACGAACGAAACGAAACGTCTCAAACGCACTACGGGGCCGAGCGGGTGTCGATAGGTGAGAAGCCGGAGACGGGGAGGTAGCAGAGGTAAAAAACCAAGGGAAGAGCACACAGGACAGGAGGAAGCCTGCAGAGTGAGGCAGCGGGAGAAGGGAGATCGACGGGAAGACTGCCCGGAAAAGGGGTAATGAATCCATCTCGGTTGCTCCGGCGATGTATTCCTCTTCTTCTACTCTACCTAAAATCCCATCCTCCCTGTACAGTACTTCTCAGTTTTTATTTCCCCCCTTTCCCTCTCTCTTTCTAATCAGATGTTAAAACGGAAGAAGATTGAGCCGCCGCCGCCGCATCAGTAGCAGCTAAGGTTCTCAACGGCGACGGAGGGCCGCCCATCGCCGCCGGTCGATTCATCAGGTGAGAAACTTACTGCCTCTGTAATAACCGTAAATCGCCGTTGGCTTCGACGTCTCCCAAGCTCGGGTCCGCCCGCCGTCATCCGAGCCGAGCGGGGCTCAGTGGCAGTACCGTAGTTTTTTTCCCCACCGCTGCCGCTCGGCTCGTGCGCCACACCAGGCGGCCGGCCGTTTGACGTTTCCCCTTGGCTGGGATGTCGCCATATTTTGCTGGGCTGCCGTTTCCTGTGCGGGTACCACATCCCGCCGTACTTCCCTGGCCCACGTTTCAGTGGCTCCGTATCGTGTTGATCCTCGCGAACGGAGTGCCGAGGCGGGCGGGTGCGCCCACGAGGTGGTCCACTTGCCATTCTATACTGATGTATGTACTACTACTACTAGATCGCTCTGCCTGCGTCCGGCTGCAGCGTGCGTTGCACTTTTTTGGTCATGGCGTCAAGCTACAGCGAGGACGCAATCAACATCGTGCCAGGTGTAAATATTTTTGAGCTCAGGAATTTACCAAAGGAAAATCGGGTCTCTTTTATCCCTTTGCCTTTGAATGCGATGTAGTATCTGATTAGTAGTAGGAGTAGCCTCTCTCTAGTGCGGCACAAACAGTGACAGCGGGAAAGCAAACAGAAAGCATGTTTTAGAGGCTTTAAATACAAGTGATTAGCAGCATCGATTACGCCTTAAAACAAGCGTCGCGAGGACAGGTTCTCCAAAAAGCAGCAGCTGGCAATCAGTCATGAACTTTCGGATTCGCGTTCCGGGTTTAAGATGTGATGACGTGACGTGCCGTGTACCGCTTTCAGCCTGCTGTGACCCAGCGCCGTTGGTCTGGTTCATTTCAGTTGTCAAGGGGGAGACACCGCACGTGAGCAGCATGGAGCCAACATTTCCAACTGTGGTAGAGCACAAGTAAACAAAAGTCTAGTGGATTCTTATGCCGTATGGCTCCAAATTAAAAGTGTTTATGCTTTCTCACCCACAATTCAAAAGTTAACACCCATGGAGTCCTTTCGTGCACATCTCCTCGAAATGGAGATTTTCACTAGTTCCCATATAAAACCTAGTTTCTATAATGATGATTTTCACTTGCTGACCCCCACCTTTTTTGTTTGTAATAAAGTGCATCCCCTCACTCCTCCTTCATTCTTATCCCACCGGAAAACACAGCGCACGGAAACACTAGCAAAGGCGGCAGGGCCGGGTTAGAAACCCCAGAAGCAAAAGCAAAGCGAAGAAAACAAACCCCACAGCCAAAAGCCGAACGAATCCAAGAATCCAACAAACGCGCCGTCACATGATTCTCCCCTCACTCGCCTGTTCCTCATGTAATTCCTCTCCTACTCAATCTTGACTTGTTGATGAGACTGTGCCTGATTTGCTGACGCCGCCGCCTCCCGTTTTGCAGCTGCCTGAGGTGAGGGATCGATGAGCCACCTCCGCAACCGCCGCGCCTCCGCCGCGGCGGCGGCGGCGGCGGCGGAGCAGCCGCCCGTGCAGGCGTCCTACAACATCGTCCCGATCCAGGACGTGGTGATGCACGGGCAGCACCCCTCGCTGCGCTTCCCGGGAGGTGCGCGCGGCCGTGGCGGCGCTCGTGCACGTCGCCGACCTCCCGCCGCCGCCGCTCGCCCGCGGCTGGGACCCGCGCCGCGCCGACCTCTTCGACTGGCTCGGCCTCACCTTCGGCTTCCAGCAGCACAACGTCCGCAACCAGCGGGAGCACCTCGTCCTCCTCCTCGCCAACGCCCAGCTCCGCGACGGCGACAAGCTGCCCCGGGACCACCCGCCCGACGTCCTCCACTTCTCCGTCTCCCGGGCCATCCGGGAGAAGCTCCTCAAGAACTACCAGGCCTGGTGCGCCTACCTCGGCCAGAGGCCGCATGCCCACGTGCCTAAAGGCCGCTGGTGGACCGGTGGTGCCGTCGTTGACACCCGCGTGGACCTCCTCTACACGGCGCTCTACCTGCTCATCTGGGGGGAGGCTGCTAATTTGAGGTTCATGCCGGAATGCCTCTGCTACATCTTCCACTACATGGCCCTCGACCTCAGCCATGTCCTCGACGGCTCCATTGATATCGAGACAGGGCGGCCTGCAATCCCCGCCGTTTGCGGTGAGGACGCCTTCCTCAACCGCGTCGTCACGCCCATCTATAATGTGCTCAAGGCCGAGATGGAGGCCAGCCGGAATGGGACCAAGCCGCACTCCGCGTGGAGAAATTATGATGATGTCAATGAGTACTTCTGGAGCCGGCGAGTTTTCAAGCGCCTCCGCTGGCCACTGGATCCATCGAGGGGCTTCTTTGTGCCTCCGGGCAAGTTTGGCCGGATTGGCAAGACTGGGTTCGTGGAGCAGCGCTCATTCTGGAATCTCTACCGCAGCTTCGATCGGTTATGGGTAATGCTTATTCTGTTCTTTCAGGCAGCCATGATCATCGCATGGGATGGTCGTGCCTATCCGTGGGACAGCCTCAGACACCGTGACATCCAGGTCCGTGTGCTGTCAGTGTTCATCACTTGGGCTGGGCTGCGATTTATGCAGGCGTTGCTTGATGCCGGTACTCAATACAGTCTCGTGTCGAGGGAGACTAAACTGATTGCTGTCCGGATGGTGCTCAAGGCGCTTGTTGCTGCAGGGTGGACCATCGTATTCAGCGTGCTTTATGTGCGGATGTGGGATCAGCGGTGGCGAGATCGCAGGTGGTCCTTGGCTGCCGATACCAGGGTGTTAAACTACCTTGAGGCAGCTGCTGTGTTTATCATCCCACAGGTGCTTGCAATTGCGCTGTTCATCATTCCCTGGATTCGGAATTTTATGGAGAAAACCAATTGGCGAATTCTATATGTGCTCACCTGGTGGTTCCAGACCCGCATGTTCGTAGGCCGTGGTCTGAGGGAGGGGCTTATAGACAACATCAAGTATTCCATCTTCTGGATCTTCCTTCTTGCTGCCAAGTTCAGCTTCAGCTACTTCCTCCAGATTAAGCCGATGGTGGCTCCAACAAAGACAATATTCAGCCTCCATGACATCCGGCGTAACTGGTTTGAGTTCCTGCCTCACACAGAGCGGCTTGCTGTAATCATCCTGTGGGTCCCAGTTATCCTCATCTACCTCATGGATATCCAGATATGGTATGCAGTCTTCTCATCGCTTACCGGGGCACTTATTGGGCTTTTCTCGCATCTGGGGGAGATTCGCAATGTTGGGCAGCTGCGGTTGAGGTTCCAGTTTTTTGCGAGTGCAATGCAGTTCAATTTGATGCCAGAGGAGCGCCTGGATAGCTCCCGTGGTGGCATCCGCGGCAAGCTGTATGACGCAATTCACCGGCTGAAGCTGAGGTATGGTTTTGGCCGCCCATACAGGAAAATCGAAGCAAATGAGGTGGAAGCTAAGAGGTTTGCACTGATCTGGAATGAGATCATTCAGACATTTAGGGAAGAGGACATCGTTAGTGACAAGGAAGTTGAGCTTCTTGAGCTTCCGCCAGTTGTATGGAAAATTCGTGTGGTACGGTGGCCATGCTTTCTGCTGAACAATGAGCTGCTGCTTGCTCTCGGTCAAGCAAAAGAGCTGGTGGCTGATGACAAGACACACTGGAGTAGTATAAGTAGCATTGAGTACAGGCGATGTGCTGTGGTCGAAGCTTATGACAGCATACGCCAGTTGCTTCTGGAGATCATTGAGGAGAGGAGTGTTGAGCACATTATTGTCAATCAGCTGTTCCTTGCATTTGATAATGCGATGGAATATGGGAAATTCTCTGAAGATTACAGGCTAGAGTTTTTACCTCAAATCCATTCATCTGTAATCACCTTAGTCGAACTGTTACTGAATGCAAACAAGGATCAGACCAAGATAGTTAACACCTTGCAGACTCTCTATGACCTCGGGGTTCATGATTTTCCAAGAAACAGGAAAGACATAGAACAGCTCAGGCGAGAGGGGCTAGCACCGTCAAGGCCGACTGAATCTGGGCTGCTCTTTGAGGATGCCATAACATTCCCTGGTGAGGATGATCTTAGCTTCTACAAACAGGTGAGGCGCCTCCACACAATTCTCACATCTAGGGATTCCATGAATGATGTCCCAAAGAATCCTGAGGCTCGGCGGCGTATAGCTTTCTTCAGCAACTCCCTGTTTATGAACATGCCTCGTGCTCCCACAGTTGAGAAGATGATGGCATTCAGCGTTTTGACCCCTTATTACAACGAAGATGTCCTGTATAACAAAGACCAGCTTCGTCGCGAGAATGAAGATGGCATCTCAATCTTGTTTTATCTTCAGAAGATCTATGAAGATGATTGGGGAAACTTTTTAGAACGGATGAGGAGGGAGGGAATGGTTAATGATGACGATATTTGGGCTGGAAAATTTCAGGAGCTCCGACTTTGGGCCTCATATAGGGGTCAGACCTTAGCACGGACTGTTAGGGGAATGATGTACTACCACAGGGCTCTGAAGATGCTTGCTTTTCTCGATACTGCCTCTGAGATAGATATAACAGAAGGTACAAAACGTCTGGCTACCTTTGGCTCAGTTAGGCATGAAAATGATGTGTATCCCATGAATAATGGTCTCCAACAAAGACCACAAAGGAGGTTAAACAGAGGAACCAGTACTGTGAGTCAATTGTTTAAAGGTATTGAAGATGGTGCTGCTCTCATGAAGTACACATATGTGGTCGCTTGCCAGATATACGGAAACCAGAAAAAGGGGAAAGATCATCGTGCTGAAGATATCTTGGCTCTTATGAAGAAAAATGAGGCCCTCCGTGTTGCTTATGTTGATGAGGTCCGTCATGAGATGGGTGATATGCAGTACTATTCTGTCCTTGTAAAATTTGACCAGGACTTGCAGAGAGAGGTTGAGATATACCGGATTAGGTTGCCAGGACAGCTGAAACTTGGAGAGGGTAAACCTGAGAACCAGAACCACGCCATCATATTCACAAGAGGAGATGCTGTGCAAACAATTGACATGAACCAGGACAACTATTTTGAGGAGGCTCTCAAGATGCGCAATCTGTTAGAACAGTACAACTATTATCATGGAAGCCAAAAGCCTACACTGTTGGGAGTTCGAGAACATGTTTTCACTGGTTCTGTCTCTTCACTTGCTTGGTTCATGTCTGCACAGGAGACAAGCTTTGTTACCCTTGGGCAGCGGGTTCTAGCTAATCCATTGAAGGTTCGAATGCATTATGGGCATCCTGATGTATTTGATCGCCTTTGGTTTTTGACTCGAGGTGGTTTAAGTAAGGCATCGAGAGTAATCAATATCAGCGAGGACATATTTGCGGGTTTCAACTGTACCCTACGTGGTGGCAATGTCAGCCATCATGAGTACATCCAGGTTGGCAAGGGGCGTGATGTCGGCCTTAATCAAATATCGATGTTTGAAGCTAAGGTTTCCAGTGGCAATGGTGAACAGACCTTGAGTAGGGATATCTATAGACTTGGTCACAGAGTGGATTTCTTTCGGATGCTATCAGTGTTCTATACAACAGTAGGGTTCTACTTCAACACAATGCTGGTGGTATTAACAGTTTACACATTTGTTTGGGGACGCCTTTATCTAGCTCTGAGTGGTCTGGAGGCTGGAATTCAGGGCAGTGCTAATGCTACTAATAATAAAGCCTTGGGTGCCGTGCTAAATCAGCAGTTTGTCATTCAGCTCGGACTCTTCACTGCCTTGCCAATGATTCTTGAGAACTCTCTTGAACTGGGTTTTCTGGCTGCTGTCTGGGATTTTTTCACAATGCAGATGAACTTTTCCTCTGTCTTCTACACATTTTCGATGGGAACAAAGAGCCATTACTATGGCCGAACGATTCTTCATGGCGGTGCAAAGTATCGTGCTACTGGTCGTGGCTTTGTTGTGCAGCATAAGAGCTTTGCTGAAAATTACAGGCTATATGCTAGGAGCCACTTCATAAAGGCGATAGAACTCGGAATAGTACTGACAGTGTATGCCTATCACAGCGTGATTGCCAGGAACACACTTGTTTACATAGTCATGATGATATCTAGCTGGTTTCTAGTGGTGTCGTGGATCATGGCTCCATTTGCTTTTAACCCGTCTGGCTTTGATTGGCTGAAAACTGTGTATGACTTTGAGGATTTCATGACCTGGATCTGGTTTCCAGGTGGTATATTTTCTAAGGCTGAGCACAGCTGGGAAGTGTGGTGGTATGAGGAGCAGGATCATCTGAGGACTACTGGCCTTTGGGGAAAGGTTCTTGAAATACTGTTAGATCTCAGGTACTTCTTTTTTCAGTATGGGGTTGTATACCAGCTAAAAATTGCAGATGGAAGCAGAAGTATTGCGGTGTATCTGCTTTCCTGGATATGTGTGGCTGTGATCTTTGGTGTTTTTGTCCTAATGTCATATACTCGGGAAACGTATGCTGCAAAGCAACATCTATACTACCGGGTTGTCCAATGTGCTATCGTCATTCTTACAGTGCTAGTGCTGATATTATTCCTGGAGTTAACTGAGTTTCAAATCATTGACATCTTCACTGGCCTTTTGGCATTCATTCCTACTGGCTGGGGCTTGATTTCCATTGCCCAAGTTATCAAGCCATTCATCGAATCTACTGTGGTATGGGGCAGTGTTATGTCTGTGGCACGTTTGTATGAGATACTGCTTGGGGTGATGGTTATGGCACCAGTTGCATTGCTGTCCTGGTTGCCAGGATTTCAAGAAATGCAGACGAGGGTATTGTTCAATGAAGGGTTCAGCAGAGGTCTCCAAATTTCCCGCATTCTTGCTGGCAAGAAAACAAATGCAGTTTGAGGTACTTCATAATAAACTTTCTTGATTTTTCTGACCAATTTGCATGTACCGCTCGTCCACTTATATTAGTAGACTTATTTACTGGCATTTGTACAGTGAACTGTGATACCGCAAGTAGTGGAACTTATGGCTTAGTCCTAGGGGATCATACTATCTCGGGCAATGCATTTGATGAGTCCAAGAATGAAATTTGATGCTTGTAATTGCAAAAATGGTGCTTCAGTAATGATAAACATAGCTCTGTTTATGATGTGATTGCCGTCTTGGGCTGGTGGCATTGATGAGCTTAATTTCTTCTGGAAATTAAAAATGCTGCAGTCATCGGGTTTTCATGTGTTTTGTCCTCGTCTAAACACTAAAAATAGCTTCTTGTGTTTTCTGTTTATCGTCACAGTCTGCATCATATACGGCTAACTTTCAGTGAGCACAACAGTCATTAATTAAGCGCTCTGGTAATACTAATATGTGCCTTTTTAAGAAAACAAAGTTGACATGTAACACTTAGGATTAAATTGTGTTTGCGCCCCTTTGAAGATTATGCTAATAACCTCATAGCGTGTTTGGTTGGAGGGAATTATCACTAGGGAATGGGAATTAAGGACTACGAGAGTAAAATTTTCACGTATGGTTGGAGGAGGGTATGTGAGTTGAGCAGGAAAAAAAAGGGGAACTAAGTCAGTGAATTCCCTTAGATCTCTTCCCTGGAGGGGGGGAGGTAATTCAGCCAGGGGAATGGGAATTAGAAGAAAACTCCCATTCCTTTTACCAAACAAACACGTTGCCATTGTTGCAGTGCCCTAACCTGTTATAATCTTGCACCGGAAAAATATTGGACTGCGCTTTTAGACTAGTTCTAACCACTGGGTTTTTTTTGTCGTATGTTTTGGCAGGTTCTAACCAGGTGCCACAGTTAGGCATTGATCCGTCATCTCTGTACAGCTCCAATGTGGAAGGCTTCCGTGACATAGCTTAGATCCATATTGAACTCTTTTGGTGGCTACCGGTGATCTAGTTTAGGTGTTCAGATTGGCATAACTTTGGTGATTTAGTTTCCACCTTGTTAGAGCTAGTTGTGTTTAGATGATTCTGGTGCAGCACCAACCATGAGCTCTGATGAACTGCTTGTTGACCAACCACGAGCTAATTGATTGATGGAAGTCTTGGTTGTGGTTGATAGAATCCGCTGGAAGAAACTATGTGGGTTGCTGGCTTATTGATGAATGTTTTGTTGTATATGTAGTCTCTGGGGGTTCTCGGCCACCAGATTTGCTGTGTACAAACTTCACATCACATGATCACATCTAAACCGATATTAACCGGGGGCTGGGCGCTCTTCCGTTTTGCCGCACCGCTCGAGCCATCCTGTTGGCACGTGCTCGGACGGTTGTTACCTTAGCGTGAAGGAAGCGTTTGTTTGGCAATGCGTCAGTTTACGTTGATCTCATTTGCATAGCTAGTTTCTGCGTATCTGATTGATTATGAAGTGAGAATTAGTATGATGGTCATGAAGCGAGGTTCCTAATCTCCATGAAATTGCACACTATAAGTCTCGGTACATAAATATCTCCGGCAGAGTTAACCTTGGTAAAAAGAAATGACCACTGAATTTATATATAGCAATCAAAGTCTGTTGTAACTCAAATCGCCTATCTACCGCACTTAGCATCTCAGGTGATCCCAGAAAATGGGGAGCGACCGGGGTTCTACTGGAGACTGATCTTTCTGTAGGGCACGAGATCGCGGAAGATAGAAATGAGAAACAAAAGATTAGAATGTTCCGTCTTGTTTAATCATATAAATGATTTATTAGACATACAATTGTAAACCTGGTCGGTTACGATATAAAACCGACTAGGAGTCCTTCCCTGAATCAATCTCTTGTAATTGTCTGAGCCGCAAAACTCCCAATATAAATACAACCCACGCGGCACGGTATGTGCTACCGAGTAGAACGCTTCCCTAACGTTTGACATGGTATCAGACGCCTAACTCTTCCGATACATCCAGATCAATCTACCGGCCAAAACCCTAGAAACCTCAACCCCCATCGCCGCCAATCATTGCCACCTCTAGCTCTTCCCTTGACAAGCCATCGGAGAAGCTCACGCGGGACAACTACCCGCTATGGAGGGCGCAAGTGCTGCCTACCCTTCGTGGAGCGCAGCTAGATGGGTTCCTGGACGGCACGGAGGAGAAGCCCTCCAAAACGCTGTCCGACGACAAATCAGAGTCGTCATCATCAAAACCCAACCCTGAGTACAAAACCTGGTTTACCCGGGATCAACAGGTGCTCAGCTTCCTCCTCAACTCGCTCTCAAAGGAGATACTCACCCATGTTCTCTGCCATGAGCATGCCGCACAAGTCTGGAAAGCGGTGGAGGCTATGTTTGCGTCGCAGAGTCGCTCCAAGATCACGAATCTCCGAGTGGCGATCGCCAATACAAAGAAGCTCAATCTGTCTTCATCGGCATACTTCGCCAAGATGACAGGGATCGCCGTCGAGCTGGCGGCTGACATGATTAATAAAACTTCAATAACGTGCATTCAAAATGTTGACACATCACTGGAAAAAATGTAACAAGTGAATGAAAAAATTCTCCAAGACACAGTGCATTGTAATCCTTAAGAAATAATACGAATATTTCTAGATGTACTCGAAAAAACTAAGGATCTAAAATTATTGAATCAAAGGAGTCCTAATTCAGGGCCTGCTTGGTGTAAAGGATTTATAAATGAATAATGTAGATGAAAGGATTTTCTCTACAGTTGAACGTGCATCATCTAGTGTCCTCTAAGTGGGTTTTGGATGGAAGATGACAAACGATTAATGAATTAATGTGTTATTGAGTATATATACGATACTAGTCCAAAGAAGTTGGTTTAACCTCAAGGGGATTTACCCATAAAATGAAAAGAATAAGCTACAGGTCAATATTGAAGATAGAGGGTGATTCTGAAGAAGCAGGAGCGAAGCTAAAGAATTTGCTTGCGCAGTTCTCGAGTAGTTATAATTATTTGATGGCATAGGACAAACCCGTACTATTAAGAGGGATTAGATATTTTAGGCCGGAAGTGAAACTTGGAGACATGCTCGAATGAGTCCATTCTTTATACAACTATCCAACTGGAAATCTCTGAAGAATCAGTGTGTTGAACTAAGTGAAGCACTTGGTTAAACAGTTGGTAGAACTGACTGAGTCTTCAGTAAAACCAATGTTGAGCTTAGTTCTTCATTAGTGAAAAACTGATGTCCAAGAGTTAATACTTCATGACCATGATTCCGGTACTAGGTTACTGTTGCCTTTGGCGCTACACTTTGTGAAGAATCGGAAATATGACTGTTAAGATGCTTCCGTACAAGAGCATATTCCTTCCAATGGCTAGATGTCCGGTTCATCCTATAAACAGGACCCGACACCGAGTGGGTAGGGTTGGAGATTTTGGTGACTCGGGCTAAAATTCTGGATATGAGATCCATTCTTGTTATTAAGCTTTCCCCTCTCTCTATGTTCTTGAGAGAAAAGAGTGAGCATATTTGAGCATCACCAAGAGCATGTCTTACAAAGCGATATATGTTCGCGGAAAGTTCTTTTGGAGCCCGGGCTCTAGGGAGCCCGGTTTTTCAAAAAAAAACGACACTTTAAAGTTTCAAAAAATTCTGAAAATTTTTCTAGAGGTTGATAATTACATATTGTATGACTGTACAAAATTTCAACCTGAAATATTTTGTATTTTGGCCGGTGTGAAAATGACAAATTTCTGGATCTGAGCTGTGAACAGTGTACAGTTCGAATTTTTTCAGATTTGCCCGAATTTGTCTTTTTTACACAGGCCAAAATACAAAATATTTCGGGTTGAAATTTTACACAGCGGTAGAAATAGTCATGTTCTACATCTAGGATTTTTTTCACATTTTTTCAACACTCAGAAATGTGGTTTTCAAATCACCGCACTCGTTCGTTATGTTCGTTACTCTTGGAGGATTGACACTCCTAGAAGGTTAGGTGTCAGCTGATTCAAGTTTTCAATCTGTTGATGATTGCTGCAATAAAGTTTGTATATTTTTTCTTCGGGTCAAGTTCTCAACTTGGCTAGAGGGGGTGAAGGGCTTAGCCCAAGAACTTGGGTGCACGTGCGCATAGCCTCTCCAAACAAAAATGTAGGTCCGTGCCAACAAATTAAACTTTTTAAATCAAATCAGATCTCTTTGTCCCCTTTACTTTATGTTCTTAATGTCTACTGCACTCTATGTTGTGAAGAATCAGTATTTGTGAACTTGATATCTCCGCAATCTATTTCTAAAGCATCCACACTTTCTACAGCCGGTTCTGCTCAATTTCTCTTATTGAAGAATTAGCTTTAGATCTTATCTGCTCTGTCTGAAGCATCAGTTCTAGTTTAGATTTTATCTAAGTCTTGTTGCCCGCTTCATAATCGCTAGTTCTTCACTAGTTGTTGCCCAGTTTCTGCTTATTTGTTTTAATTTTCTATTTATCAAAGAAACTCCTATTCAAAATCCTCTCTAGTCATATCTAGATCCTTCAGTAGTCCATTTGGTTCAAAGGAAATAATCCTCCAACATTCCTACGGGATGATTCCTTTCCAGCACTATAATTCCATAGAATGCCTAGCAAGAGTTTAGTATTATTGAAAACTTTCATATTGTCGTACTATGACACTTAATCTATACAAAAAAAATGTATCCTTCTTGTGATGCAACAAAACAACCTTAAATTGTTACCTCAAAGGATTATGGGAGGACTCGTATCCATAGAAATTTTCTTGTTGTGTAGGATTTGAATCCTTACAAAACTTTCCTATTTTTCTATGGATTATTTTGTACACCATTTTGGAGGAAAATTTTCATCGATTCAAACATCTTGCTACAGTTCCTTTAACCTTCTTGTGCGTCAAACACTATTTGATGCCATACATGTAGTTTTCTAATCCTATCGTAATTTAAGAGGAAATAACATTCAATTATTTTTATTTCTAAATTTTGAAAATTTGACAAATTCAAATGAGATCTTAATGTTAAGCTTGCTCTATTTATCATTTGAGTTGTGCGGCAATGTAGTGTATCGATGAGCTTGTGAATCAAATCTTTACAATACATTATGACATCTTCACAATTATACTAGATGACAAAAATCCATTACTCTCGAAGGAAAGCAACCAAAAGAAAAAGTCTACAAATCATTTGACCGATTTAGTGAATCGATCACACACATGATGCTTGTGTCTCTTTACTCTCTATGTATCTCTCGCTAGTCACCCCCACGCTTGATTGCTCTATTGTTGCTACGCCACCCCTCCTCACCGGTCACCGTTACCCTACTTCCCAGCCGCTGCTCCCCGCTCTTCTCCTCCACTCCTTGTAGATAGGAAGCCATACCACACTTACTACCATGGCCATGGTCACGGTGAAGCTTGGAATTTGTGGTCTCCAACCATGCCGAGCTCTGGGGGTGATGGACTAGTAGGAGGGTACTCGGGGATCACCGGATCCATCGTCATCAAGGTCGGGGTGGCGAGGTCGATGCTCTATCACAAGGTTAGTTTCGCGTACTTTTCGATACTTTTCTATGTTGATGGGTGTTTTTCACGTGTTGCGAACTCACGAGATGCTGCAACAATCTTGGACATCTGTAGCAAATGTCGCTTCAATGTTGCAAATGTTCGGTAAGGTGTTTAAAATGTTGGTCTCATATGTTGCATTCATGTTTTGTCTTTTCTTGGGGATTTTATGGGACTGACGGGATTTGAAGCATTTTCATATATTTTTGTTGCATATGTGTTTCTAAAATATTGTGGTGTTTATATGGTTTTGACCCACCGCGGCAAGAAAAATGTTTCAATGGTGTTGCAATAGTAGAAAACGTTTATTGCATGGGAGGAAGGTAGGGAACATCCAACGATAGAAAGATCTCGAGTTTTAGTGAGATCCAGCGGTAGGGAGGGGTATGATTTTTTTCACTAGATATGCTAGACGAGGCAGACCACTCGCCCAATAGAAAATCATCGAAACTAAGGGTGTGTTTGGTAGCTCGGGTGGGCTATCTCGACACATACAAGCTGAGCTCAGCTATGCCAACCTCATACAAGTGTATTTTATTCGCTGTGTTTGGTAGACTGTATGCACTGAGCTGAGCTCACTTAAGATTGTGTTTGGTACCCTGTATAACTTGAGCCATGCCATACAAAAATAAAAAGCAATTAGGTCCCTGACTAGAAAAATAAAAAGCAATCAAGTCCTCGTGTCACTTGCGTTCGAGCTACGGCACCGGCACCAGCGAGAGGACCCGCCGGCGAGGCCCACAGGCGACGCCACGCGCCGCATCTGTGCGCCGCCGCCGTTGTGCTCCAGCTCCGCGTCAACGTGGTCGAGCTCCGCCGTTGTGGTCCGCACTTCGTGGTCCGTCGTCGTGGTCCGCACTACCACCGTCGACGAAGGGCTCGGGCGCCGCCGCGTCGTGCTCGAGCTCCGCCTCCGTGCGCCGCCCACCGTCGAGGAAGGGCCCCGCACGTGCCGCCTCCGTGCGCCGCCGCGTCGTGGTCGAGCTCTGCGTCGTGCTCGAGCTCCGCCGCCATGCAGCGCCTCCGTGCGCCGCCCACCATCGAGGTAGGGCCCCGCACGTGCCGCCTCCGTGCGCCGCCGCGTCGTGGTCGACCTCCGTGCGCCGCCGCCTCCACGTCCTGGTCGAGCTCCGTGTCCTGGACGAGCTCCGCGTAGAGAGAGTTGCGTGCGGGGGAAATGAGCTGCGGGCTGGAGACCCCTATCGGGCTGGAGCGCACGCGTGGGATGGACTCAGCACTGCCGAGTTGTGAAGCTCGATTTGAGCTTCTCAACCGGGCAGGGCTGAGGGACGTTTTCGTACAAGGTGGGCACTGCTCGATGGAACCGACCCGAGCTACCAAACAACAAAACGTGGGATGAGGTGAGAATATCTGGGTTGCCCCGGGCTACCAAACACGCCCTAAACGTCTAGAAGAAGGATCCACTCGATCTTTCTAGTGGCATCGTGATCCATCCACCGTTGGCGGTCCCTCATGATTCGTATGAGATTCGTCGTCATATTTGACTCGTTTCATATCGATATGGTATATCGCTGGTATTACATGAAACCGCAATAAAATCGTGTATACTTTTTTATGAACTAATACTAACCGTAATTTGATTAAAAATTAACTGAAATAATCCAAATATGTGTTGGCTTTATAAAATTGTTTCAAAAACAATAAAAATTAATTACAGTTTAATTTTACTTGAACAGACTAGTATTCAACCACGGCAAGACATGGTATATATTCCCCTGTCCCCACTGATGGACTTGCGAGACTTTTCACCTTTCGGAAAGGAGAAACGGATAATGGCATTTTTTGACGCCCCACGCTAATAATGGCTCAGATAATGGTAACGCCCAATTTAACAACTCCTCCTCCGTATACTTGGTGGCCTCCTCGATCAGACTCCGGGACTCCCGTATTAAAATCACCCCGTCCCATCTAGGGTTTCGCCCTCCCTGCCAAGTCCAAAGCCCCCCTAATCCTTTTCGCAGCTCTTCTTATCTGTACTACCTTGTTTTCTCCCTCCATGGCGGCGGCGAAGCGGAAGCCCGTGTTCATCAAGGTGGACCAGCTCAAGCCAGTCACGAGCGGCCACACGCTCGTCGCCAAGGTGCTCAGCGCCAAGACCGTCCTTCAGAAGGCCCGCGTCGGCGCCGGCCCTGGCCCGGCGGCGAAGCCCACCAGGATCGCCGAGTGCCTCATCGGCGACGAGACCGGCTGCGTGCTCTTCACCGCCCGCAACGAGCAGGGTACGATCTGACCCTCTTTTACAGTAATCTACTCTGGGTGGCGTCATGCGTGCGTAGTCCTTTGACTTTGGAGATTGGTCAAAACCGGCGTGATTATCTTTTTTGTTTTGTTGTGGGAACCAGCGTGATTATTGTTAAATAATTGGATCGCTACACTAGTGTTAGTGTACCGTTCCATGTTGTTTTTCTCTGACATAGTTAAGTGTGTGTGCAGCTGTGCTTCGTATACTACAGTACTTAGATTTATACAACTAAGTAGAATAGGATCATTGTTCAAAAAAAGTAGAATGGGATCGTAATGTATTATGTATTAGATTATAGGAATTCACAGCTTTTACAATTGCTCTGTGTGCCACGATCCTAGAATTGTATGTAAATGTTGATGTCCTGTCAAAATTTAGCCCATCAACTAGCGTAATGTTTTTTTTGTGGGTGTGTATATTTCTGCAAGTGCGTGAGAAATAGAAGTGTTTTGTTGACTAACATTTTGTTAGCACTGATCATAGATATACTATATCTATCTTTGGAAGCTCTCTCCCATGTTCACCCAGTCTCTTTTGCCAATCAATGTTATGGGAGCCATTAGTATGATATTAGGCTTTCAAATTTCAAGCGCATCTAGGTTTATTGAAAAGTTAATCTTTATATTTTTAGAAAACTGATTGTTTATAAGAGTGTAATCTCAAATTATATAATGCTTTAGTCATAATTTCATTTTATCTGTACCATGTTATTTTGAAAGTTTTTCGCTCTTATTATATGTTCCTTCTGCCAGTAGGCATAAATGCATAAATAAATGATTATATGAATACTATACTCTTTATTAAGAACATAGCCATCTAGATCATGTAATCTGTTCACCTTGTTTTCTTTGTTGTAATTTTTTAACCCTCAACTCAGGGCATAACTTCTCAACATAAATGCCTGATTAACTGATTGATTTCGTAAATATGGTTTTACTTGTGCGATGACTAACAATCATATACATTTTGACAGTTGACATGTTGAAGCCTGGTAACACTGTTATTATCCGCAATGCAAAGATTGATATGTTCAAAGGGTCGATGAGGCTTGCTGTTGACAAATGGGGCCGTGTTGAAGTCACTGAACCGGCAAGCTTCAATATAAAAGAAGACAACAATCTCTCGCTTGTGGAGTATGAACTTGTCAATGTGGAAGAGTGAACATCACTTCTATTTAGCTGTTAATCAGAAGTGCTTTCAAAGCCTCCTGCTCAAACTCTACGTGTTGAGTTGTCAAGAATGTGAAAGATGGAGCTTTTGTGTTTAGATTCGAGTCGTTGGCCCGAACTATTGCAAGTTCCTTATCGTGCATTTCCATCTGTGTGTGATTGTTAGTTGCTGCAGCAGTTGTGTTCGTAAGAACGAATGTGACGTGCTGAGCAGTAACATGCTGGTAAAATTTACTCTCCTAAATTGATTGAAGCATTTGAGGTGCCATTCGATTTGTGTTATTCTAGTTGAACGGCATATCTTCCAAGATTGTTAGATTTGGACCTGAATTAATGGCAACATTAGCAGCTGTCTGAAATCAAATGGTTACAGCTGTTGCTGCTAGAAATGTATGGCCATTAATTTTTCTCGCTGGCAGTTGATTAGAATGTCGAACATGAGAGCACAACAATGGTCAAACATAACTAAGCTTCATGAAGGCATAAGAGTATGGGGAGAAATAAATGGAAGTGGAGCTGTTTCTGAAGTATATCCACCAGATTTGGCAAATTTGGTTAACTAAGATCAAGATCTTCAGAAGGAAAAAATTGTGTTCTCCTCCAGGATATCACCTAAAACTAATTAACAAGTAACCAATATTTCAAACCTTTAATTTTTTTAATTCAAATTCAAACCTAAAACTGCAAGCATAATGCATCATCGCAAACACAAAGTTTATCACATGAAGAAACTTAATGACCATGTTTCCACATTTCTTCACAAGGTCATCACGGTTCAAGGGACCAGCGGTCTTGTATCTATTGGTGCACGGAACCTCTTGATCCGGTCCTCAATCCTCATCATCATCCTATTCCTTCTCAGCCGATGAGTCTTCTAACAATTCTTGCACAAGTAAATTCACACTGCAATTTTTTCATTCATCATCCATCTCAGTACACTTGCACTCGTTTCAAGCAAAATCGCACTAAACAAAGCCAGTTGAAAAAAAAAAATGAAAAAATCACCTTAGATGAATTTCAGCGAACCCACCTTTTGTGCACCGAGCTCAACTCCCGACAGAGTCAATCTTCACAGCAGTGATGAATGGCAGAGCGGCTTGGGAGAACGGGGAGGAGGTGCTAGAGGTCATGATTGCGGCAGCGAAGCCAACACCGACCGCCACAACAGGTACGCGACACAGAGGCACGGGGAGAGCTCCACGTCGGCCACAGAGGCACGGGGAGAGCACGTTGGCATATCATCGCGAAATGGAGGTGGCGGAAGCTCTGCCGCAACAGGGTATGGACGGGAAGGAAGTGAACATATCATCGCGAAATGGAGGTGGCGGAAGCTCTGCCGCAACAGGGTGTGGGCGGCAAGGAAGTGAACACCCTACAAACGAGGAGTTACAGTTCCATCACAGGTCTCAATTTCATCTAAAAATGAAATGAGGTGTCCGACAACCCCTCAAAAGGGGAGTCCCATGTAGGATTCCAAGTTTTGAAATGAGTTTGTGGTTATCTATGTGGAGGTACAAGGAGAGAAATTTTGGTCAATACCAAGAAAAACTTGTAATGGTAAGTAGATGCTCGTAATCTGCCGGAGCAGTTTTTTTTTTTTATAACTGTGGTTTAGATAATCTGCTGGTGGTATGAGCGCATGGTAAAGGGAAGAGATCTAAACAAGAGAGGCATGAGGTGTCCTGGGCACATCAGCTCACCCAAGTTTACCTGTATTTAATCGACGCTAATCTGTCAACGGTAGGTAACCAGCTCTTCAACAAAGATCACTTTGTCAACCTCAAGATCCGTTGGTTTAGTTGTGCATTTATAAGGGTGAGTGTACACACGTGTTTATAAGCATCTACGACCATAGCATGTTTCTCAAAAAGAACAATCTGTGAACCAGAGCTTCCAAAGCTCGCTGTGATCTGGTGGTTTTTCTCGTCAGCACGCTTCCATAATCGTGCACATTCGTCCATCTAGCACGAGCTTGTGAACAAATGCAACACCCACTCGTATCCTTAACTTGGCATGAACTGGTGATTCGTTAAAAAGGAAAAGACCCAGTGATTCACTATGTCATATCACAACAAAGACAAGAGCAAAAAACAAGTTGACAGCACAAACTTTCAATTAAACATTATTTCTCCATGAACGCCATGATCAGTACTTCATACCACCAGTTAAATCTTGACATGGTAAGGTACAATTTTGAAGACACTTATGCGCACCAAAATCCCAGAATATTACAGACTGAGAATAAAGCGTTAAGATAAGAAGATACTTTTAATTCAATGGGGGAAGTCTGTAGCAGCTACCATCACAGCAGGCTCCGACAAAAGGAAATCATCCATCTACAAATAGAAATGAATAATCTAAGCTCCAACCCTTGAACTGACATCATAAATAGTTACAGCCATAAAAACTATTTTTCCTCCATGTCCAGGAAATCCACTTTGCATAAACGAAACAGAATAGATATGGCAAAAATAAATAGCATGTGCCTTCATCCCAGACGACCTCCATTGTCACTACTCACAAGCCTATAGAGATATAAAATTGGTCAAACAAACATTCCTTTGGCTAGAAGGAGGCATACATGATTTCATTGTGGACAATAATCATAAGTAACACATGCAGCATAAGATAAGGGTGCAGGTTTGGATAGTGCAGAACCAATACCGTCTGACGATTTAAAAAAAAAACTATTAGCCAAACATTTCTTCAAAAAATAGGTGAAAAAATAACCCTAACATGTTGATGTGCTTCTCATATGAGGCAATATAAAATTTCTAAACTACTGTAATAAAAAGGATACTAATGAAAACTAACTTTGAAAGAAGTGTGACTGAAATGCAATGGCTTTTAGATGAGTGGGGACGTGGCGAGGACCCAAGTTCCAATATCTATGTTGCTATGTCCATGGTTGAGCAGATGTCTTTATCTACCACATGCAAGAAAACAATATGGTTTTGCCACAGCAGATCTGTTTTTTCATAAAATGCATCTTGAAATTGTATTCTCTTGCAAACAGCAGAAGGAAAAATTATAGAACACACTACATACATATGCTATCATGGATACTCCTTAAAATATGACCAGACCTGTATATTTGAGGTGGGGAGATTAAATCTGCTACATTCCACCTAGAAACTGTCACACGTCATCATTGCCAGCTGGGTCAATATAAAATAATCAGTGACCCTTTTGCCTCAAATGTGTAAATTATTATTCATGACTACTATGTGCATATTCAAATTGTAATGTTTAAATACTGAATTTACAGACAGCTTCAGCTAACCAAGCAAAGCAACCAGTTCTCTGGTATGGCCAAAGGGTGCAACAACTACCATTGTTGACTATTGGCGGTATTTGGAGGTTTTTATGCACGCACAACAACGTTTTGTGCGGGAAAATTCAGTCTCACGCACTTTTCAGGACTAGAATAAACAATAAAAGGTGAAACAATACATTGTATGGACCATCATGAGAAAACAATGTATTATTTTTAATGATATTACACGTTTATTACTTGTTCGATGATCAATCCCATACAATGAACTGTGATGTAAATTCCTTTAAATAAATCAATGGTCTCCTCTTTCCGTGAACCCTTCTGAACCACACATTAGTGAAGGAACTTAACCATCAACTGTTATTAGTGAGTCCTTAAGGTTTATCACCTTTTGGGGCTTGATGTTCATCTATCTTGACCTACAATAATGACCATGTGGAAGTATAAGATTGGTTTCAGGATGCCAAATTTCATGATCAGTAAGTTTGTTGACATTCGTCCTAATAAATCTATTCAGGGGATGGTCGTGAGATGGGCATTGAGAGTTGAGACACTTACTATAGTGTAAAAAAAGTAATGAGCATATGAGCCTATCATAGGACAGGCTATATGCCTATATGGTGTCAAAATGTAATGACTACACGAGCTTATCTTAGGACAGGCTTAAAAGCACGATCTCAACTAATACACATCAAATTCTTATGCACTCATTCAGATTATGAAGCAAAATTTGAGCTAAGCCACAGTGAACTTGTGAACGGTCCAAAACTACTCCACTCTGCAGTCCATAGCAGCAAACAACTATGTGTATAACTGAAACTATCTATGATCGCAAAACGAAAAAACATAAAAGTCATGAAAAAATACCTTCGGACAGCCAGCCAAACCCCTTGCAAGCCGGGGCGGCGAGGAGCGACGTCATGAGCGCCGACGCGGTGGCGCTGTGCATGGGCATCAGCGACTCCACACAGAAGCTTGTCATCTCCAGCGGCGACCTACAGATGCCGGAACACAGATACCAATATATTCATCCAGATCCAGAGAATGGGACACGAAAACATAACGTTCCTAGCGAGCCAGTAACCAAGAGCTCTCGTACCTTAGAAGGAGGCGTGGAGCAGAAGCCGGGAGCCGCCTTGGGAGCGGAGCCGGCCCAGCGCGGGAGGCAGCTCTGGCGGCTGCTCCACGGAGGGAGGAGGCGGTGGATCCGGATCGGAGGAAGGATCTCGCAGCGGCGGCGGCGGCCATTTCGACGGTGTGTGCGAGATGCGGTGGCGCGCGGCGGTGGGAGGGGACAGGGGAGACGGGGGCTAAAACCCTACAGCTTAGCTGGGCTGGACGAGGAGGCGGATTGGTATGCTGCGAGGCAACTTCCCCTTATTTACCAGCCCATTTACAACTGGGTAGCTATCTGCAACCTTCTGCTCGGGTTGAGCTTATCTGGCCCGATTTCTTCATGGGCTTCCCGGCCACCGGCCCATCACCGCGCCTTGCTTCATTTATTTTATTAATGTTTTTACTTTTTTTTTGCGGAGAGGGAAGAACGGTGATTCCTATCCCGTTAGCGACGGATCTCGCTCCGGTCGCCTGAAGGATTCCACTATTGGGCCGGCCCGTTTGACGGATTTTTTTCCGCTTTTTCTTCTTTTATTTTCTTCTCTGTTTTCTGTTTTCTTTTTATGTTGTTTTTGTTTCGTTTTTTTTGAAAAAAGTTTTCAGATTTTTTGACATCGTTCAAATTTATAATCTGTTTATATTCGAAAAATGTTCAAATTTAAAATTTTGTTCATATTCAAAAAATTTCAAATTTCAAATTTGTTCATTTTCGAAAAATTCAAATTTAAATTTTGGTCTTATTCGAAAATTGTTCAAATTTAAATTTTGTTCATATTCAAATACTGTTCAAAACTAAAATTGTTCATATTCTAAAAAAATTCAAATCTAAAATTTGTTCATATTCGAAAATTGTTCAAATCTAAAATTTGTTCGAATTTTGTTCAAATAAAAAAAACAGATCAAAAAGTTTTTCTGAATTAAAAAAAAACAAACTGGGGAAAAAATGGTAGCTTTTTTCATTGGGCCGCTTGAAAGCGGCCCATGAAGCAGTTCGCTTCAGGCGACCGGAGCGAGATCCGTCGCTAACGGCGCTACATAGGAGCTCTCGGGAGAACTCTGGCTTTTGCATAGGTTGGGCAAAAAAAAACTTTTGGAGGCACCTTTTTGTTGTGCCATCCCACATATCTATCGTGATATACCACTCTTGTAGTGTTATGAAATATTTGATATTTTTAATGCAAACCCAACCTAATCCATATAGAAATATCAAACACATAGTTCATGTGCTACTTCACAAAGTCTAATTCCGAATTGCTTATTATAGCACTTCGTCACTTGATCACATGTAGTACATCATTTCTGTTTGTGTGTTGATCTTGTAAAATCCAATCTCGTATTTCATGTTGATATATTTCTTCATTATGTATTTTGATTTCAACATATAGAACTCTCCATATCAGTTGGTTGCTCCAACACTTGATCAACCATGGCTCAGATCATGTGTCTAATCATGGCCATTTTTTAGTTCATTCAATAAACTATATCTTGTTCCTTTCTTCACCTTCACATGAACTTCATACTTGTCATGTCGATTTACTCATGAAAAAGATCTTGATGCATCAAAGTTCATTTCATTTACTTCTTCTCAATCATAATATAATATATCTTGAACTTAATGATCTTGATGCATACATTGATTTTGATGATTTTCTTTCCCAGTCTATTTAATATAATTAATGCACCACCTATGGAACATATATTCATATATATCTTGATGAAACCATACATATCTTTATGTTGATTGCATTCAATCAATATTCTTCATGCACCATCTATGATATATTTCTTTAAATATAAATAAATAAAATTATTGGTCCATAGAAATTATCATTAATTACCAAAACCACACTTAAGGAGTAGATGCATTTACAACCTTTCTGCACATGAGATATCATGTTGTTTACTCCCTCCATCCCGGTTTATAGGATGAAATTCCAAAACCAGGTTTTCCCAAGAATAAGCAACAATTAGCATTAATTAAGAGTAGTTAATGTTGGGTTTTGGCCTTTCCCAAGAACAATATGAAACCCGATTGGGTTTGGCATTTCACTTACCAATGTTGGCATTAAATATGAGAGTGCTATTGGGTGAAATATTTGGAAGATAGATTTTACATGACCAATCCCCATTCACCTAGGTCCTAGAGATTTGCCAAATGCATCCTATAAACCGGGATGGAGGGAGTAATAAAAAAGAAGTGGTGCAGCATTAAGGTTCGGTGAAACAAGTCATTGCTTATTTATAAGGCTGTGTTTGGATGTTGGAATTGGGGCCTGGAATTGAATTGGAGTGGAAATACCAAATCTGAGTTGGAAATGAATTGACCCCTAATTCCAAATTACCTGTTTGGATGTCTATGGTATTTCCTGTTGGAATCTAAGAATGGCATCTAATTCAAATTCATGTTTGGATGTATAAGCTGTAGAATTGAATCGTTCTCCTCTAGCTGACATCGTTCTCCTTGCAGCAAGCCGGCGGCGGTGGGAATGCAGCGGACGGACAGGGCGGCAGCGGCCGGGGCGGGGATGCAGTGGCCGGCGGCGGCGGGGATGCAGCGGTCGGAAAGGGCGTCAGCGGCCGACGATGGGGCTGCAACGAACCGGCGGCGGCGGGGCTGCAACGAACCGGCGGCGGCGGGGATGCAGCGGACGAGCCGGGCCGCAACGGGGCTGCAGTGAGCCGGCAACTCCAGGGATGCAGGGGATGGGCTGGGCCGCAGCGAGCCAGCGGCGGGAGGATTCAGCTGCCGGCGGTGGTGGGGCGGGAGCGGCCGGGCAGGAGCAGCCGGAGGCGGCGGGGCGGGAGCAACCGGGCAGGAGCGGCCGGCGGCGGTGGGGCGGGAGCGGTCGCGGCGGCCGGACGTGAGCTCGAGAAAGAGATGAATCGGTACGAGAGGAATTCTACGCGATTCGGAGGTGGGGGCTCGGTATTCGCTAGCGTGGGCAGACACAGGCGTGTGGGTGGGCTTGGAATTGGGGAACGTTTCCAGGCCCGAATACCAGATCAACCAAACACCAGAATTCGGGTAGGCCAATTCCAAATAGACAATTCCATGCCCCAATTCCAGCATCCAAACACAGGGTTGCGTTGGTGTAGCCTACCCACCCTGGCTCAATCTTTGAATTGAGCATCGACTTATTGTGACTTCACATATATGTGCATTTAGTAAACCATGTCTCAAGTGGCTATGAGGTACTACAAATTTACGAGAGTGACGATCGTGTGTGTGTGTGTGTGTGTGTGTCAGTTAGGCCTTACACATGTTTCTGTGTGGATGTGGTGGCTTGAGTGTGTTCGTTTAATCTCGAAAAGAAAATGGTGATAGTTTTGAGAACATACCGAAGTTGGGGAAAACACGGTCTATGAGAAGGGATGTTTCCATTTCCGACCTTCCTCACGTGAACGGGAAGCTCAATCAACTCGAAGGTGAAGTAGTGATTGATGATTTGTCTTACAAGCATTGTCTTTTGTCGTCCTTTTAAGTGTGAAATATGGTGCAAATGTACGAGAATAGGATAAGTGGCATGGAATTTTTTGCAAGCGTGCATATATGATGACGAAAGCAATGAGATTTGTGGATTAACTGTTAATACTTAAAAACTGATTTTTCATTGGTCAAACCACAAATCCGATTGGCAATATGTCTTCGTTGTAGTCTTATGTCGATGATCTTTCTGGAACTAGACCCTATGTCAGGATATATGTACCAAAGTTACCATGTGTTTACGTGTTGAAAAAATGGTTGTCAACTTATACGCTGATGATAGCATAAAAGCTCAAAACACATCAAATAAACCCAAGTGTAATCTATTGTTGAAGGAACGCCAATAATCTAGAGGTGAAATCAAATTGTGAATATGGCAGAAAGTTTAACGAGCAACAACTTTTTTTTCATGAAATCATTTTATGTACTTGGAAATTTAACCTTTAATTTTACATGTGATGGAGGGATTGCACTATATAGAGCTTCCGGGGAAGGTGACATCATGGTATTTTCCATAGCAATTCTAGTTTTTTTTCTCTTGTATTCAAGGGCTCATGTGGATCTTGTGCACCTTCTTTTCTCGGATGGACAGACGACCATTGATTTGCCAATGGTGAAGATCAGATATGTTGAGGGCGCTAACAGTTTGTGTCGGTGGATATCGTTGGCCCTCTCCTCTATTCCTCCTCTAATTCCGGCCTCCGTTGCCCCATTGAAAACCCTAGTTCGGGGGACATAAGTTCTTGCTCCGGCACCCTGCCGAGACGGGAATCGACCTCCGAAGCCATCTTCATCGACGTTGCTGCCTCCCATGATGATGCGGGATTAGTCCCTCACCGGGGCTGAGACTTGTACCTCTACATATGTGATTATCTCTCTCTCTCCCATGATGTGATCCCTATTGCGATCATGTGCGTTGTTAATCTAGTTGAATTATATGATATTTCCCATTCTTTATGTAATGGATATGATGTTGCCCAATTGATGATATCTGTTATAATTTTCGGAGTCATCGTTGTGATCATGGTGAAACGGTGACATTGCGGGTGCCGTGTGTGACTATGGATAATAGATTAGAGGGATATTTATCATGAGTTTGTTCTTCTTATTGGATTGAATAATGTCGGCACAGTGGAAACCAGGGTGCCACGGGCCGGCCTGCCAGGGCCCACAACATTCTTCAGGAGATTTCGCTAAGGACCAGGCTCTCCAAGCCTGGCGAGCCTCGCGAGGGATTTTTTCCCTCGCGAGGGACCTCTCCTCCTCGCCGAGGGTTTTCCCTCGGCGAGGGACCTCTCCTCGAGAGGGCATCTCGGATGCCACCTGCAAATTATGCTAAGGACCAAGCCGAAAGGCTCGGCGAGGCCTTCAGCCTCGCGAGGGTTCCTTCCTCCCGAAGCCAGCTCTGCCTCCGCGACAGAGCGCACATGGGCTCTGCACCCTCCGCAGAGTGACGACCGCGCCCGCGCGCGGTGACAGCAGCGCCACAGTTACCGTTCTTATGTATAAAGCAGTCAACAAAGCTGCACCAAGCAAAGGAGCTCCAAGAATTGCCACTTTGGTGATAAGGGAACCGTCTGCAGCTACCCTCCAAAGGCGACGTCACCGTGGGACACGTCCCACCTCAGCGGCGCCAGCCCACCGTCCTGGTTGGATGGTGGCTTTTCCAGCTTTGGTGACACCGCCCCTGCCATGGACCGCGTCCATGGACTCCACCTTTATTGTGCACCTGTCCTCCTCCTTCGTCGCCATATGGTAACCCTTCCCGCCAATATATTTGGGGGAAGAGTCCGAGACAACTATAAAAGGAGGGGGAGCATGCTCGGGCAAGGGGTTCGACTCTTGGTTGGAAGATCTGAGTTCTAGGGTTAGCCATTGTAGCCACCTTGAGCTCGCCAAGCTCGCTCTGTACTGAAACCTCTCCAGGCAAGTGCAATACACCAGAAGCAGGACGTAGGGGTTTTACCTCACCTAGAGGGCCCTGAACCTGGGTAATACCGTACGTTCATCTCTGCAGTGCTGTCCCACAGAGAGCTCGACAAGCATCGTCACCGAGGCACGTTGAGGGTTGTTTGATTCCGTGTTCAGCCCCTTACTCGATCCTTGTGAGACACACCCAGTTCCTGGGACAGTTCTCCGACAAATAATGGAATTATGAGGTTTCTTGGTGCTTGTGTTTAGAATAATATCTATGGTGCTAAGGTGATAGTGCGGGTGCCTTAGATGTATTACAAAGAGACTATTCAAGAGATTTTTTTGCGGTGTTTGTTAGTACTATATTTGGATGCTGAAAGTGACACCATGTAGTGTCTGTTGGGATTCACCTACGGATCGATCACATCAAAATTATCACGACAGAGGAATACGCAAGATTATCGCCAAAGGCACATAACGTGCCTCTTGTTTTTGTCTTACTTTCTCAATATCTCGGTACACCTTGTTGATTACACGACCAGCTGGTGCTTTTATATACACGCATAACCAGCAGACACAGAACCTAAACCTATATGGACACGAAGTCCTAAACAGACTCAATTACTAACTCACGCGAGGAAACAACTCAACCTAGCTACACACATGTGCAAATCTACGTGCACTTTAGACAAGACAAACCTACTAGTACTTGGACTAGAACTCACGTATATGGCAAACTTGCCTAATTAAGAAACTCTAGTTAGACTCAAACTCATTAAGGCAAGATTATTCCTAACAATCTCCCTCTAATCTTGACTTGTCGTCTCCTCGTGCTCCTCCTTATCTCGACTCGCCACAGCTCCACGTCACACCTTGATCGTCATGTCCGTACATTAAGTATGACCACGCAAGAAACATGCAGTGCACCTCCTTTGCTCTGCTATGTTGTACCACCGCCATTGATCGGCCTCCCGTACTCGGTTCGCACATATGTGCCACCGCTATTGTGGTCCTCACACTCGGGTCGCACCATACTTATCTGTACTTGCTTCCAAAAGCTTCTCCTTCTACTGTCCGCACACTTCCTCGCTTTACGGTAGCTTTCCCTATACCACCATCCGCCTTCGGCATCGCACCGAACCCATGCTGGCCGCAACCAGGACGCTCCACGAGGACATGGACACAACCCACAAAACACCGTGCACACGTCTTCACCCCTTGAAGATACAACTCACTGGAGTGCTTCGACCATGACGTACTTGAACTGCAATGGATCCTCGTAGAAACAAGCACTTGGATACGATGACGACTCACTAACACAACGCCGACGACCACACGTGCAAACATGCACACACTCAACTCCTGGACTCTTCTAACTCCCTCGAAGACGAACTTGACGAGACTCCCGGCGCCGCACCTCGGCACCACCGCTCCATCAACGATCATCTACTTCCACCGGCTTGCCGACGACGCTCCCCGCCGTCTCCTCCGTGTCGTTCCGTTGAACGACGATCGCCCGCCCCGAGGCGCTAGTACGGGTCGCCTCCTGATACGTGTCAAATGTATCTATAATTTTTGATTGATCCATACTAGTTTTGTGGTGTTGTCACATGTTTCTTGTGATGCCTCGGGGTTTTTCCCCAAATTAGATTTTGTTTGTTTTTCTTTTTGCATCCTCATGTCATCATCATCTATCACCTTGCATTTTTTCCGAAGAAATCAAAATATTATTTTGCCAAAACCTATATTTTTGTTTTGCAATTTTCCCCTCTTCTTTTTCTTTTCCCTCTTTTCTTTTCTCTCCTTTCTTTCTCTCTTTTCCAATTCTTCAATTGGGGATTTCCCTAATTCCTTCTCAGGCCAGGGAGCAAACTCGGTTTGGCCCATCTCTTCTTTTCTCCAAAGCCCATGGCTACTTCCAGCCCAGCACCCACCTCTCTTCCTCTACCTTTTGACGTCATCCTGTACGAACCCCTCCTCCACCACATGATCTCCTCCACCTCCGTTCGATGCGCGTCGTCCAGTGCCTCCCTCTTCTATAAATCATGTCCCCGAGCAAACCCTAAGTCTCCTCTTCCTTTTCCCCCACAGCAGCGCTGCCGTTCCCTTCCTCTTTGCTTCGCTGTCGCCATGCCGAGCAGCGCGCCCTGAAGCTCCGTGGTCGACCTCCGTTCGTCGTTTCCGTCAGCCTATGCCACCCTGAGCCTTGCGATGATGTCTACGATCTGCGCCTACATCTCCTTCGTCTCCTAGCCGGAGGAGCCGGATCCCGGAGCTGCCAGGAAACTGCCAAGCTCGTCGTCGTCTACGTCCGCTCGGAGCACGCCAAGGTCGCCGTTCGTCTTCGTCACCTACATCACGCCTCCGGTCGTCCCCGAGCCAAATCCTCTCGCCAGCAGCCTCCCCGAGGTGAGCTGCACCTCGTGCACCCTTTCCCCCTTAGAATCTGTCGTCGTGGGCGCCGTGCTATTCGCGCCCGAGCTCCATGGGCACCACGGCCATGGCAGCCGTTCCTTGTCCACACGCACGCACGCGCTGCTGCTGCGGTTGCCTGCTTGCTTCCGCACCCCTGCGTCCAGCACCACCCGCTGTGTAACAGCCCTAACTTGGTTATGAAAAATACGAAGAATTTTTCCACTTTTTGCATTCTTGTTTGCATCATGGCATCCCTTAAATTGCTTCTGTTAACAAACCACCCTTGGAAACATTGTAAAAAGGGAAGCCAAACCTTCCCCAAACTCTAAACGTTGAAATGCAAACTATGGTGCTAACCTTGTTATGACAGGTGACCTTATGGTCCAACACACTTCCTAAGTTCACCTCAAGCGAATAAGAACCAATGGTTGTTCTCCAATGTGTTCCCTTTTTTCCTATGCCTTTAAATGTGGTTTCTAGCTTTTGTTTACTTGTGAGGCATGCCACCTTGCTCAAAGGTCTAAATAAATGTATGGTGAGCTGTTTTATCTTGTGGAGAAGCTACCAGAATTTTTGTATATTTTCTGGAATTGTTTTGGCGGTCCAAATAGAAAGGGCATTTTCTGTTTTGATTTGGTCCACCGGAACTACCGGTCCTCTGGCCGGAAGTACCGGGTCGCCGTCGTCCTATGTGGCGACAGTGGCGCGCACTGTCGCCATGGCCGCCCTCACCTGCTCCCCACGCGCAGTAGTGCCCCTAGGGTTAAGTGGAGCCCCGTGACCCTCACCTGCTCCCCACTCTCTCCCCTATCTGTTTTTCCCACGCGCCGAGCCCTAGCCCTAACCCTAGCTCCTCCCTGACCGACGTCGTCCCGCCGGAGCCGCCGCCAAGTCACCGCCGCCTGGAGCCTCCCCATCCGAATCGAAGCGGCGGAAAAGATCCACCGGGATCTACTCTACCTCTCCGCCGAAGGAATCGACCGGAGCCGTTCGGAATCGCCGCCATTGCTCCGTTCTTCTTCGCTAGCCGCCGCCGGCCGCCGTGCGCCTTTGCTGCTAGTGACGACCTCCCCGCGCCTCCCCGTCCACGGATTCGTGATCCTGGTGAGCACGCCGTCCTCCTGAGCATCCTCGCTCGCCTCCTCCCCCACCCTGTCGCCGTTTTGCCGTGGTGCGGCTCGCACTCGCCGCCGGCCGTCGAAATGCCGTCGCTCCGGCGACCCATCTTGGGCGGCGCCGCCACTGGTTGGTCGCCCTAGTCGAGGTGCGACCAACGCACGCACCCGCACACCCTCACGCACACCAAATCGATGCGCCCGTGGTCGACACGCGCGTTCCCGCCGTCGCCGTGCTCGAAATCCGCTGACCGGAAGTAGCAGCGGTAGTACCGCTTAGCACTTTCGGTACTGGATCTTTCATCTGTTAAGCGGAAGTAGAGCCGGAAGTTTTCTTATTCGGTACTGGACATTTCGAACCATAAGCGGAAGTAGGACCGGAAGTATCGCTACACCGGTACTACCGGCCCACTTACCGGAAGTTCCGGAAAACTGTGTTAAATTTTTGAATGTTTAATAATTTGTTAAATGTTAAGTCAAATCTCGAGAATGATATATCAATTTGATCAGCAATTCAACTTCTATCCAGCTATGTTAATGTCACATCATGATCACAAATACTTAATTGATGTTCTTCGTAATTTGATAAAAGGCTTAATTTCAAATAATTACTTACTTCGCTATTTATTCATCGGTGCTCCGAAAATTACAAATAAAGTACCGAAATGATCGGAATGACAAACCCTATCCATTCTTGTCATGTGCATGCATATTTGGGCCACCTCTCTAATAATTTGATAATTTATAAGATTGTGGTCACTAAGATAAATATGGGGTTGATCCCAAATAATTTCACTAATTATTTGGCTCCCCATTTAATTGTGCCTTTAAGTTATATAATAATATCCTTGCATCAATTTGACATGTCATCATGTGATTGAGCATTGCACCTTGTGTTCTTGTGATTTATGTGTGCTTTGTATTTCTTTTGGGTATCGATAGATTTCGGAGTCGAGGGTCTCTCTACTTACCCCGACGAGCAGTACTTCATGACCGGGCAGCAAGGCAAGAGATAACCTAACCTTCTTGGCATCTAGCATCCTACGCTTTTATTAACTTATTTTATCCACCATAATATTGCATGCGATTCAAATGTTCTTTGTTCGAATATAGAGAATCCTATGATTGCATGTTTCCCCGAGCCAATCACATGTATCCCTACCTATGAACCCTAGTGATTATGTGTTGGCCGGATACAAATATAATTATTGGAGATATGCTTAGCCATGCTTAGAAATGCTTAGTTGAAATACTAGTTATGTCCGTGTTGAATTCCATATTTATTGGTGTTGATGGAATGATTCGGGCATGGTGGATAAATGTGATGCTTAATCAAATTGCTAAAGGCTTGGATGAGTTGCCCTCGGGGAGGGTGGTTTGCCTCATTCTTGCCGCCTAGGTTGAGAGTGCTTTTAGCTAGAACCAAGAACCGAGCGTGCTTCCATTGGTGGGTGTATGGGCACCTCGCTGACCGAATAAGTTGTGAGGGGCTTGTCAAGGGTCCTCTAGTTTGCTATTTCCATTTGCGCGTGTGTGGTGTGAGTGGAAAAGGAACGAGGATGGTGATGTTTAGGACGTGACGGTGGGGCAGGGCGCTGGGAGCGCTGAACCTGTCCTTCCGCCACTGATGGTCCTTGAGTAAGCCTCATGCATTGTAAAGGTCTAACCGCGCCCGCTCGTCGGTCTTCCCCGGAAGAGGGCCAACTAGGTGAGCCGGACGGTACCAATGGGTAAAATAGTACACCCCTGCAGGGATAATCTTTTCGAAAAGCCGTGTCCACGGTTATGGACAAACTCTTGTGAAAGGCGGATTAGCTCATAGATAACGTTAACCTAATTGATATGGCAGCTAGAGGTTGCATAATAAACTTGTGATAAAGGTTCATTTCCTCGAGGGTGAATCGAGGGAGTGCCTTTGTGTGAGACGAGTGGTTTGGTTACAAGTAGGTTCGACGAGAACCGAAGAGGAAAAGGTTACTCTCTTACCCCTTTATAAAAACATTCTGAGTAGACGACGCCTCGTGTCATTTATGTCTTTTATTTGAAAACTGGCTTTATGCAAAACAAGTACATATACAGCTTTAGAGCCTCCGTCAGTCATTGGGCCTATATCGCCCTACTAAACTTGCGAGTACATCGTACTCAGTCTCTCTTTGCTGCCTCTATGATTTTGTATTTCAGAGGAGGACGACACCGAGCAGCTAGGTGGGTTCTTCGTTGACGTCGACTACTAGTCTGGGGTTCCCAGGTGGCAGCTTGGGACCGTGGAACAAGCTGGCTGGGATGATGTTTATTGTAGGCCTCTTAGGCCAGAAATTTGCTTCTTGTTGTTAGACAACACTACCCGCTTCCGCTCGATGTATTGCTGGATCTGTGATCCTTTTGCTGTGTAATATTTGTATTCTTCTCAGTATATGAGTTGCTATATGTTTTGTGTCGTAGAGTCATGCAATGTGCCGGTTTGTTCCACAAGTCTCGATCTTTGTTTTATACATTGATGGTTGTGCCATTTACATAGCCTCTGTGTATAATTCCGGGGTCGGGGCGCTACAAGTTGGTATCAGAGCAGGACTGCCTGTAGGAAACCCTTTCTTTTGGTCGATGTCGAGTCTAGTGAAAATTATTTTCAACCTAAAAATGAGTTGTGAAAACCTTCTTAGGATTCTTTTTGCTTCTCATCCAACTCGCTCTACTCTGTTTCTTACCTCTATTTGTTTATGCTTGGTGTCGATGTTTAGGTTCTCGGGGTTTGGGTTCTTACCGTCCAGTTATGCCTCGAGTCTGTGATATCTGTTTGATATCGCCTCGATGACGTGATGTCACCGTGGTTGCCTAAATCTGTCTTTGGTGTTTATTGCTTCTTAAAAACCTATATCTGGGAGCAACCAATGATCTATCTTATCTGTCAGAATTGGTTACTAACTTGTCGTTGTTCCAATTCTTCAGAATGGCTCCTACCCGTCGTGGGGAACATAGCAACCCTGATCCACCACAGCCACCCTCAATGGCGGAGGTTATGATGGCAATTGAACAAAACCGTCTGCGCAATGAGCGGTTGCTCGAGCAGCTGGTCCAGCAAGGGGCCAGGAGGAATACGGACTGCACCACTCTCAACCAGTTCTTGCGGTCCCAACCTCCTACCTTCTCCGAAGCGAAGGAACCGCTTGACGCGGATGATTGGCTTCGGGCTATAGAGCGCAAGTTTGCCGCTCTTCATGTTCTGGCAGCAGAACATGTCAACTTTGCCACATATCTGCTGGAAGGAGCCGCCGGCTCTTGGTGGGAGAGCCACGTGGCAATGGTCGCCGCAGGCCATGTTGTCACTTGGGAGGAGTTCCGCGCCGCTTTCCGTGTGGCGTACATCCCCAAGCCCATCCTCGAGCTCAAGAGGCGGGAGTTCCTGGACTTAACCCAGGGACGCATGGACGTCCAGTCCTATGGACGGGAGTTCAACCACCTCTCCCGTTACGCCCCTCGGGACGTGACGAATGATGAGGACAAGCAATACCTCTTCCGCAAGGGGCTCGCACCTCGTCTCCGATACGAGCTCCTACCCTTCAAGTTCACCTCCTACCAGGAGCTCTACAACCAGGCCCTCACCATGGAGCAGGGTAGGAAGGAGCTGGAGGCTTCTAAGAGGCCAGCTCCAGCTGATCACCAGAGCTCCTCCTCCTCTGAGGGCAAGAAGCGCAAGGTATTCGTGCCTTTCAGCGCCGTGCCAAAGGCGCCCTTCGCGCCGAAGCCCACCGGGTACCTGCCACCTCCGCCTCGCCCAGCTACTTCGACCTTGGGTGCGACTGGAGGCGGTTTTCGTCCTCGACTACCTGCACCACTGGGGCTCACTTGCTTCGCTTGTGGCCAGCCGGGGCACTACTCCAGGGAGTGTCCCCAGAAGGCACCGGCTCCCTCAGCACCTGCACCAGCACCCTCTACCCCAGCCGCCAAGGCTACCACCGTCAGCCGTGGCCGCCTGAACCACGTCTCGGCTGAAGGCGTTGAGGAGGACCCCAGAGTTCTTATGGGTACGCTTCAAATCAATACTTATCCAGCTTCAGTGCTATTTGATTCTGGAGCTTCGCATTCGTTCATATCCATATCATATGCACACAATCATCAAATACCGTTTGTGATGATGGATTCCCCGTTAGTGGTCAAGACCCCAGGCTCTAGTTGGCGTACCAATTGGATGTCTCCCGATGTTCAAATAGCCGTAGGGTCCATCCCTTTTCCGTTCTCATTGATAGCCCTGAGGTCAGAGGGTATCGATGTTATTCTAGGCATGGATTGGCTAGTAAAATATCAGGCCAACCTGGATTGTGCTGCCAAGACTGTCACCGTGTTCCACCCAAGGTATGGGGAAGTGCGTTACTGGTCCCCAACTTCTGCAACTCCTTCCGCAGCCACTCCCCTTTCGCCGGAGATCAGTCTATATTTCCTGGAAGGAATCACCCCGCCTGATATGTCTGAAGTCGCTGTGGTGTGTGATTTCCCCGATGTTTTCCCGGAGGAATTGCCCGGCATGCCACCTGATCGCAGCGTGGAGTTTGTGATTGAGTTGGTTCCGGGAACCGCCCCAGTTTCCAAGACGCCCTACCGCATGCCAACGGAAGAGCTTTCTGAACTGAAGAAGCAACTTGATGAGCTGCTAGAAAAAGAATTCATCCGGCCGAGTAGCTCACCTTGGGGCTGCCCGGTTATCTTTGTCAAGAAGAGGGATACAAATGTTCCTCGTCTGGTCGTTGACTACCGCCCTCTTAATGCGGTGACCGTCTAGTGGTGCCCAAGAGTGGAAATATGAGGGAGTTGATACTCTCTGAAGCTCATGAGTCACCCATCTCTGTTCACCCCGGCAGCACAAAAATGTACCAAGATCTTCGCCCTCAATTCTGGTGGTCTTGCATGAAGCGCGAGATCGCCGAGTATGTTGCTGAATGCGACGTCTGTCGCCAAGTGAAGGCTGAACATCAAAGGCCAGCCGGTACCCTCCGCCCCATAGCCATTCCTGAGTGGAAGTGGGATGAAGTTGGTATGGATTTCATCACCGGCTTTCCGAGATCACAAAAGGGTAACAATGCCATTTGGGTCGTCATTGACCTTCTATCCAAAGTCGCCCATTTCCTCCCGGTTCGAGAGGATATCAATTCCGCTCAATTGGCCGAGCTCTATATGGCCCGGATTGTTCCCTTGCACGGGGTTCCTTTGAGGATCATCTCCGACCGTGGAAGCTTATTTACGTCCAAGTTTTGGCAAAGTTTCCAAAAGGCTCTTGGAACCCGTCTCAACTTCAGCACCGCCTACCACCCTCAAACCGACGGTCAAACTGAAAGAGTAAATCAAGTTCTTGAGGACATGCTTCGGGCTTGTGTCATATCTTTCGGCAAGAGTTGGGAAAAGTACCTCCCTCTCGCCGAGTTCTCCTACAACAATAGCTATCAAGCCAGCTTGCAAATGGCTCCCTTCGAGGTCCTATATGGGAGAAAGTGCCGGACTCCTCTCAATTGGTCTGAAACCGGGGAGAGGTCACTCTTCGGTCCTGATGTGATCAATGAAACCGAGGAGAAAGTCCGTGTCATTCGAGAAAACCTCAAAGCCGCTCAATCCCGTCAGAAAAGCTATTATGACAAGCATCATCAAGAGGTCCACTATGAAATTGGTGACAAGGCCTATCTCCGAGTCTCTCCTCTCCGAGGCGTTCGTCGCTTCGGAATCAAGGGCAAATTGGCACCTCGCTTTGTTGGCCCTTTCACCATACTAGCCAAGCGAGGAGATCTCTCCTATCAACTTGAGTTGCCCTCCAATTTTCCGGATGTCCACGATGTGTTCCATGTTTCCCAACTCCGCCGGTGCTTCAAGGATCCCATCCGTGGGGTTGATCATGAGGCATTGGACATTCAGGAGGACTTGACCTATCGCGAGCATCCTATCCGCATCTTGGATGAAGCGGAGAGGAAAACCCGCAACAAGTCCATCAAGTTTCTCAAGGTCCAATGGTCCAACCACTCCGAGGAAGAAGCCACATGGGAGCGAGAAACTAGTCTTCGTCAGGAATACCCCGCCTTCTTCACTCAAGCCTAGAATCTCGGGACGAGATTCCTGTAAGGGGGTAGAATTGTAACAGCCCTAACTTGGTTATGAAAAATACGAAGAATTTTTCCACGTTTTGCATTCTTGTTTGCATCATGGCATCCCTTAAATGGCTTCTGTTAACAAACCACCCTTGGAAACATTGTAAAAAGGGAAGCCAAACCTTCCCCAAACTCTAAACGTTGAAATGCAAACTATCGTGCTAACCTTGTTATGACAGGTGACCTTATGGTCCAACACACTTCCTAAGTTCACCTCAAGCGAATAAGAACCAATGGTTGGTCTCCAATGTGTTCCCTTTTTCCCTATGCCTTTAAATGTGGTTTCTAGCTTTTGTTTACTTGTGAGGCATGCCACCTTGCTCAAAGGTCTAAATAAATGTATGGTGAGCTGTTTTATCTTGTGGAGAAGCTACCCGAATTTTTGTATATTTTCTGGAATTGTTTTGGCGGTCCAAATAGAAAGGGCATTTTCTGTTTTGATTTGGTCCACCGGAACTACCGGTCCTCTGGCCAGAAGTACCGGGTCGCCGTTGTCCTGTGTGGCGACAGTGGCGCGCACTGTCACCATGGCCGCCCTCACCTGCTCCCCACGCGCAGCAGTGCCCCTAGGGTTAAGTGGAGCCCCGTGACCCTCACCTGCTCCCCACTCTCCCCCCTATCTGTTTTCCCACGCGCCGAGCCCTAGCCCTAACCCTAGCTCCTCCCTAACCGACGCCATCCCGCCGGAGCCGCCGCCAAGTCACCGCCGCCTGGAGCCTCCCCGTCCGAATCGAAGCGGCGGAGAATATCCGCCGGGATCTACTCTACCTCTCCGCCGAAGGAATCGACCAGAGCCGTTCGGAATCGCCGCCATTGCTCCGTTCTTCTTCGCTAGCCGCCACCGGCCGCCGTGCGCCTTTGCTGCTAGTGACGACCTCCCCGCGCCTCCCCGTCCACGGATTCGTGATCCTGGTGAGCACGCCGTCCTCCTGAGCATCCTCGCTCGCCTCCTCCCCCACCCTGTCACCGTTTTGCCGTGGTGCGGCTCGCACTCGCCGCCGACCGTCGAAATGCCGTCGCTCCGGCGACCCATCTTGGGCGGCGCCGCCACTGGTTGGTCGCCCTAGTCGAGGTGCGACCAACGCACGCACCCGCACACCCTCACGCGCACCAAATCGATGCGCCCGTGGTCGACACGCGCGTGGTCACCGCGCGCGTTCCCGCCGTCGCCGTGCTCGAAATCCGCTGACCGGAAGTAGCAGCGGTAGTACCGCTTAGCACTTTCGGTACTGGATCTTTCCTCTGTTAAGCGGAAGTAGAGCCGGAAGTTTTCTTATTCGGTACTGGACATTTCGAACCATAAGCGGAAGTAGGACCGGAAGTACCGCTACACCGGTACTACCGGCCCACTTACCGGAAGTTCCGGAAAACTGTGTTAAATTTTTGAATGTTTAATAATTTGTTAAATGTTAAGTCAAATCTCGAGAATGATATATCAATTTGATCAGCAATTCAACTTCTATCCATCTATGTTAATGTCACATCATGATCACAAATACTTAATTGATGTTCTTCATAATTTGATAAAAGGCTTAATTTCAAATAATTACTAACTTCGCTATTTATTCATCGGTGCTCCGAAAATTACAAATAAAGTACCGAAATGATCGGAATGACAAACCCTATCCATTCTTGTCATGTGCATGCATATTTGGGCCACCTCTCTAATAATTTGATAATTTATAAGATTGTGGTCACTAAGATAAATATGGGGTTGATCCCAAATAATTTCACTAATTATTTGGCTCCCCATTTAATTGTGCCTTTAAGTTATATAATAATATCCTTGCATCAATTTGACATGTCATCATGTGATTGAGCATTGCACCTTGTGTTCTTGTGATTTATGTGTGCTTTGTATTTCTTTTGGGTATCGATAGATTTCGGAGTCGAGGGTCTCTCTACTTACCCCGACGAGCAGTACTTCATGACCGGGCAGCAAGGCAAGAGATAACCTAACCTTCTTGGCATCTAGCATCCTACGCTTTTATTAACTTATTTTATCCACCATAATATTGCATGCGATTCAAATGTTCTTTGTTCGAATATAGAGAATCCTATGATTGCATGTTTCCCCGAGCCAATCACATGTATCCCTACCTATGAACCCTAGTGATTATGTGTTGGCCGGATACAAATATAATTATTGGAGATATGCTTAGCCATGCTTAGAAATGCTTAGTTGAAATACTAGTTATGTCCGTGTTGAATTCCATATTTATTGGTGTTGATGGAATGATTCGGGCATGGTGGATAAATGTGATGCTTAATCAAATTGCTAAAGGCTTCGATGAGTTGCCCTTGGGGAGGGTGGTTTGCCTCATTCTTGCCGCCTAGGTTGAGAGTGCTTTTAGCTAGAACCAAGAACCGAGTGTGCTTCCATTGGTGGGTGTATGGGCGCCTCGCTGACCGAATAAGTTGTGAGGGGCTTGTCAAGGGTCCTCTAGTTTGCTATTTCCATTTGCGCGTGTGTGGTGTGAGTGGAAAAGGAACGAGGATGGTGATGTTTAGGACGTGACGGTGGGGCAGGGCGCTGGGAGCGCTGAACCTGTCCTTCCGCCACTGATGGTCCTTGAGTAAGCCTCATGCATTGTAAAGGTCTAACCGCGCCCGCTCGCCGGTCTTCCCCGGAAGAGGGCCAACTAGGTGAGCCGGACGGTACCAATGGGTAAAATAGTACACCCCTGCAGGGATAATCTTTTCGAAAAGCCGTGTCCACGGTTATGGACAAACTCTTGGGAAAGGTGGATTAGCTCATAGATAACGTTAACCTAATTGATATGGCAGCTAGAGGTTGCATAATAAACTTGTGATAAAGGTTCATTTCCTTGAGGGTGAATCGAGGGAGTGCCTTTGTGTGAGACGAGTGGTTTGGTTACAAGTAGGTTCGACGAGAACCGAAGAGGAAAAGGTTACTCTCTTACCCCTTTATAAAAACATTCTGAGTAGACGACGCCTCGTGTCATTTATGTCTTTTATTTGAAAACTGGCTTTATGCAAAACAAGTACATATACATCTTTAGAGCCTCCGTCAGTCATTGGGCCTATATCGCCCTACTAAACTTGCGAGTACATCGTACTCAGTCTCTCTTTACTGCCTCTATGATTTTGTATTTCAGAGGAGGACGACACCGAGCAGCTAGGTGGGTTCTTCGTTGACGTCGACTACTAGTCTGGGGTTCCCAGGTGGCAGCTTGGGACCGTGGAACAAGCTGGCTGGGATGATGTTTATTGTAGGCCTCTTAGGCCAGAAATTTGCTTCTTGTTGTTAGACAACACTACCCGCTTCCGCTCGATGTATTGCTGGATCTGTGATCCTTTTGCTGTGTAATATTTGTATTCTTCTCAGTATATGAGTTGCTATATGTTTTGTGTCGTAGAGTCATGCAATGTGCCGGTTTGTTTCACAAGTCTCGATCTTTGTTTTATACATTGATGGTTGTGCCATTTACATAGCCTCTATGTATAATTCCGGGGTCGGGGCGCTACACGCTGCACACCCACACCCCTGTGAGCTTGATCTCCGGAATCAGCAGCGCTGCTGCATCCCGTCACCGTCGCCAGTTCTGCACCTAAAACTGAAGTCTGAACCTGGGTGTGCGGCTGCTGTCTAAAAAATTCAGTAAACAGCGCCTTCTTTCTTTATCTACATCTCGAGCCAGATCCTATCAGCAACACACCCGCAGCCCAGTGGCTTGCACTGCGTTCCTTCTCCTGGCCGGCCCAAGTTCAAATCCCATAGGCCGCACCAAACCCCCCATTTTTCTGTTATTTTATTCTTTTGCAAATTATGTTTCAAATTTTATCTCCTAATCTATAAGTGCAAACTGAAAATGTTATATATGAAAGTTGATCATAAAAATGCAGAGAACATGAATTCATCATCCTTATACATGTTTGCATCATGTAGCTTGCTCCTTAGTGGTATAATGCATATCACCTAAATAATTACATATGGAATATGTGGGACTTAATTTAATTGTTGCCCCTACTCCATTTAAATTGTGTAGCTCACCCATATATTGCCTTCTTCATGCTAATAACATTTAATTTTGTTGTTTAGAAAAATAACTTGAACCTTATAATTAAATATCGGAATCCGGTTCCGTTTAATTTGGCTTAAGTTGCATCTCTCATGTTCTGCCATGTCATGCATGCATTGCATCAACATGCCGATTCTTTTGCCGTAGAGTAAAATGCATCTTTTCCGTTGTCCAGAGTTCGTTTCTTCTTCGGGGTAGGCCGATGAGTTGATGTGAGCAACGACAGGTTCTGCTACCTCTACCGGATTGCAGGCAAGTGATACTCCCTTGCTATCTTTGCTTGTTTTCTGTCTCTTACACCTCCTATCTTTTGTTCCTTGCTAGCCATATATTGCGATGCTTGTGTCTCGATCCTATATGCATGTTTCCCTTGCAGCCATGATATGCCACCACCCCCACATCCTATTAACCTGTTGTTTGTTTACCTTGTTGGCCTTGCGAGTCCTAGTGCATGCTTAGGTGCCTTGCTTCAGTCCAGTTATCTTTTTGTCTAGTCTTGTTAACATGGTAGCTATGCTCAACTTAAATGGTAATCTTTACTTTCTGTTGCGATGGGAATAAACTAATAAAGATAAGGCACCGGCGGAAGGCCAATCGTGGTGATTTGTTCTGCTAGTGTCGCCTAGGACCCGAGTTCTTTTCCGCTGATCCAAGACTGAGCGCACTAACCACATGTGGGAGTTCTATGGGCCTCCCCGCAATCTATTACCGGATCCTCAAACCTGTCCAGGAGCCACAACTTAGTTCGGGTGTTTCCATTTGCGCGCATACAACGATGATGATGAGAAGGTAAGATGATGATGGTTACGTGATTACTTACGGTAGGGCTTGCGGCATGGGCGTTTACCGCATGTGGAAGGAGGGCAATCGTATGAGTGTTCCTCCCGAAGCCGTGCGCGCAACGGTTAGGCCCACCTCGAAGCTTCGGCCGGACTCTCAAGGTGGATCAGACCTAGCTAGGTGGCTCCCTGGGCTTGTTTGTAGTGAAGGGAAGTATTGCGTCGAAACCTCCACCGGTACACCTCTAAGCGAGTGTTTCGATGCGTGTGGGTTCATTGGTGCATCCCTGCAGGGTTAAATCTTTTCGAAAAGCCGTGTCCGCGGTTATGGACGACTTGGTGAAATGCGCTGGCTAAAAAGATCATAGACAACTTGCACCTAATGATTATAACTTGACTAGTAAGATAGATCACTTGAATAATAACCCATAAAACTTGTCCACCGTGTGAGTTCCCGGACTTCTTCCTCGTGGGCTGAGGATATGAGGGAGTCGTTTTGGGGCGGGTTTGTTTGGTGAGTAGTATAGTTGGTTTCTTATGCGCTCTCTTACCTTGTCTCTTTTAGACGAAAGTTGTAGCGTGTCTCTGTAAGTTGTTAGTGTTGCTTGCCGCCGCCTCAATCGCTAACCCTTTTCCCCGGAATTCCAGCTTTGATATCTTGTGAGTATTACTTGCTAGTACTTCTACTAGTACTGACCCCTTCGGGGCTGCTATTCCAATGCAGCCGACAGGTTTGAAGTCTGACGATGTTAGCTTGGGAATCCCTCCGGCTTGGCCTGGGCAGGGATATGGTGCCTTCGTTTATCTTCAGGACTCTTAGTCCAATTTGTTTCTTGTCCGTAGTTGGACGCTACCCGCTTCCGTTGTTATTTTGGATCTTTGTATTGTATCTTTGCTCTTGACTCGGTGAGTCGTTGTTGTATATATGTTCTTTTGTGGGTTCCATCGAGAACTGTTGTAATGTTATCACAATTCCACCCGCATAACGTGTGTGTTGCGACCTGCACGTTATGCCTGGTGGGCGTCCTTTAGGATCGTTATTATGCGGATTTGGCTGGAACGCTAAAATCTGCATAGTACCGATCTTGGGGCGTTACATTCCTACTATCTTATTACATCATTTTTATGCATTTTGTCGGACTAACCTATTGACAAGATGCCTAGTGCCAGTTTCCTATTTTTGCTGTTTTTTCGTTTTAGAAACTTACCACAGGAAATGTTCTCGGAATACGCTGAAAATTTACGAGGATTTTTTATTCGCCAAGACGGAGTTTCAGTCCAGAGGGCAGCCCTGGGGGCCACCCACAGGGCAGGGACGACCCCCAGCTGCGGCCTGCCCTAGGGCGGTGGGTGGGACCCGCCCCTGCTCCTGGTGGGTCCCCTCGGCCCCCTCCGATGGCTATAAAATTAGATTAATCCCAAAAACGTCGAGGCGGCCATTATTTTCCAGAGAAGTCACCCCGAGGCGCCGCCACCATAAACCCTAGTTCGGGGGTGATTCTGAAGCTGATCCCGGCACCCTGCCGGAGGAGAGATCAATCCTAGAGGGCTCTTCATCGCCATGCCTTCCTCCGGGATGATTTGTGAGTAGTCCCACCTTGGACTACAGGTCCATGTCAGTAGCTAGATGGTAGTCTCTCTCCCTTGTGCTTCATGTATTATGATCTTGTGAGCTGCCTAACATGATCAAGATCGATTATTGTAATGCTATGTGATGTGTTTGCTGGGATCTGATGGATTATTAAGTTATGATCAGATTGTGCATGATTCTTATATGTTGATTTATGTTCTTGCATGCTCTCCGATGTGCGTAGTTACTTTGGCCAAGCGATTGTGTGTATCTCCAAGAGGGAGTATTTATGCTAGATAGTGGGTTCATGCCCCCTTTTGTTACTGGGCACGAGTGACAGAAACGTCTAAGGGCGAGGGTGTGATGTTGCTACTAAGGGTAAAACAGCGGTGTTAATGTCTCTTTTGATATTAGTATTGCTTACTTCATGCGCTTTACTTAATGCAAATGTCTGTTGCTTGCAACTTAATACCGTTGGCTTACAGGCTGGATAGCGATCCCACTGTCGACTTTTTAGACAAAGATGCAGTTGGACTCAACGGTCTTTGTTCATTGTCGTGATGCCTACATAAATATTATCATGTTCTCTATGTCATAGCTGGATTAAGTTTGTGTTATAATCTTGTCAATTGCCTAGCTGTAATTTGTTTACCCATCATATGAGTGTTTTATTTACTTGAGAGACTCCACTAGTGAACCCATGGCCCTCGGTCCATCTTTTTACATTGATTGCAACCTTTATTCATCACTTTTCATCATCATTACTCCTCTGGTCCACTTTCATATTTTCATCTATTTCACTATACAATTAACCGTTTTGTTTTCTGCGAGACCGGAAAGATTGACAACCTTTCCGCCGTTGGGGGCAAAGTAATTGGTTGAGTATGTGCAGGTCCACGTCTGTTGAAGATTAAGCGCCAGAGATCTTCAACATTCACTTTGTTGTTAATTTCAAAGTCCTACTGGTTCGATAAACATCGGTTCGTTAACGAGGGAAAAATGCTACTTACTGCATCCACACCTTCGCTTGGGACACAACCCAACGCTACCATCACCGATCATCACCTCCCCGGGGCAAGCGTGGCTTCAAATCGACCTCGCTCTGATACCAATTGTTGGGATTCACCCACGGATCGATCACATCAAAATTATCACGACAGAGGAATACGCAAGATTATCGCCAAAGGCACATATCGTGCCTCTTGTTTTTGTCTTACATTCTCAATATCTCGGTACACCTTGTTGATTACACGACCAGCTGGTGCGTTTATATACATGCATAACCAGCAGACACAGAACCTAAAGCTATATGGACACGAAGTCCTAAACAGACTCAATTACTAACTCATGCGAGGAAACAACTCAACCTAGCTACACACATGTGCAAACCTACGTGCACTTTAGACAAGACAAACCTACTAGTACTTGGACTAGAACTCACGTATATGGCAAACTTGCCTAATTAAGAAACTCTAGTTAGACTCAAACTCATTAAGGCAAGATTATTCCTAGCAATGTCCCTACATGTGGAATACGAGCTTTGAGGTGTGCTTTCATAGCCCTATGCAAGCTGATCCTGTTTTGATCGATAAAAGAATAATCTTCGACTAACGTTTACATTGCATGTTTTTGGAGGAAGTATCATGTGTTTAATTATGTTAATGATGTTGAGAGTAGTCACTAGAAATCACTAGTGAAAGTATGAACCATAGGCCTTGTTTCCAACCATCGGAACACCGTTTTTTATTTCAGATTGCAAATACTTGTTACTAGCAACCACTTTTGTGACTTGTTTGCTTGCTGCATTTTTTATTTCAGATTGCAAATACTTGTTTCTACCATCCATATTACTTGCTTTTCACTCTCTTCTCCGAACTAGTGTACCTATACAACTGCCAATTGTACTAGGTATGTTGGGGACACAAGAGACTTTTTGTATCTTAATTACATGGTTGTTTGAGAGGGATACTTTCAACCTCTTCCTCCCTATGTTTGATAAACCTTTGGTCACTCACTTAAAAGAAATTTGCTGTTGTCCTACAAACCTCTACGCTTGGAGGCCCAACAGAGACTACAATAATAGAAGCGTGTAGTAGACATCACTATCCCCACCTTAAAGCTTAGGTGGGTTGGGTCACACTGCCTCTTCCTGGTTGTGCCTACTCAACCTCCTACGAAGATTGGGGCATCGCCCACTTAACTATGCCTTCTCTGCCACCAAGGTTCCGCCGTTCGAGGCGTACGATCACTACAGCGAATCAACAAAGTTGGTACTTCTATAGATCTGGGAAGGTGGATCCGCGGCTGGTCTCCTCGTCTCTGTCTTCCTCCAACAGCGTCAACGCTGCAATGGCGATGAGTCTGCAGCTGCATATGGTTATAAAATCTCGAAGAACATTTTGTTATTTTGTTGTTGTTACGGATTTTCTATAAGTTGGGAGGCAGTTGTTCCTTTTTGGATGTAGACAATCTTTATCTAATGCAATCGATATGTTTCTTAATGAGAAGTAGATAGATGACTTCTATATTTGATCCATACTTGAGTTACTAAGAGAACTTTCTTCGTTTATTTTTCTTTCAGATATCGACATGTTGTGTCGCTTTCACTCTATCGAAAAATCATCTTGTTAGTTAAAAGATGAGGCATTGGGCGATCATCGGTCTATAGCACCAAACTTGTTGTCTTTTCCTTCTCCTTTCTTCCACTATGTCCCTTGAGAGTCACATTTGTCTCTTCCTTTTCGGCTCCTCTCTCGTCTCTATGTGGAGGTGGCATCGGTCGGGCTTGGGATGAGAGGGGGCTAGGTCGTTCCCTGCAGATAGTGGGTGTAGATCTAAGTTAGGTTTATCCCAGTGGCGGCTGGCGAGTTCTGTTATCGAGCTGCTTCTGGTCGCTCGCGAGCGGCTACGAATTTTTCTAAGTTCCTCCACGGCGGTTGTCCATGGTGGTTGACGCTGCTCGAGGCGGGATGTAGCTCCAAGTCTACTAATAAGCTTGTTGGCAGCATAGATCAGTCCGGTTTGGGTGATGTTTCTTCTTCGCGTGTACTTTATGGTGAAAAGGGAGGTCTTCGAGCTTCATCCTAGCGTCCAATTGTCCAAATGCCTCCCTGTCCCAAGTGGTTTGTCTCCAGCAATAGCAAGGCATGTCCGGTGATGGAGCTGCAATCATTTGTGTGTCCACGGTGGAAAAAAACCTGATTGAGTTTTGTTTTTCTTATTCGAGGGGTCCTTTTTGTAAAACAAGAGGGCTTGGTTATACCTTGTTTATATGAGACCTTGTGTAAAATGTAATCCCACCATTTAATATAGCTTTTTGGGACCTATCCCTTGTCCATCATAGGGGTGTAAACGGATCGGATACTACGCACTCCATATCCTTTATCGTATCTTTTATCTAGATTACGAGCGGACTGGATAAAGAACTTCGGATGCAAATTACATCAGACTACAGATTCGGAACGAAAAACGGACCGAACTCGGATCGGAATCGAATAAAACATATCGAATAATTGTGCGCAAATGACCTAACATTATTTTCGCCATGAAAAAGTGTGAACAAACAAGTATCCAAGTGTATTGCACTATACAGTTGCAAAGTGTTTATTTATTATGTGTTTACTGCCATATAACGATAAAATTTGCCGAGTTGTTTCAACGTGCAACATCAAGCTAGCTTACCACTCATCACTCTAAAAGTGATACTTGCTAGATACGGATACAAAATAAACTTAAAGAAAGAACGCTTCATTGTACCAACCTGATCAATTAAATGTGTGGGGTTACAATGTAATCACTAATCTAATCAGATAATTTGAATTAAGAAGTTCGTATAATTTGCGAAAAATAGCGGATAATCCGCATCCGTTGGGATAATAGCAATATCATATCTGTCACCATATCCGTCGGATATCCGTCTGACCAATATCCGTATCCAAATGATTTGTATAATTAAATATCCGTATCCAAATGATTTGTATAATTACATACTATATCCTTAAAAACGAATACGGATGCGGATTCGATGCGAAAATTATCGGTGCCGTTTACAACCCTACTTATTCAAATAATAAAATGGCGCCAAATTTTAGCGTGTGGCACCAAGCGGTTTCAATGCGCAACAACTTCCGAACAAAAAAGCAGTGAGCTCTCGTGGCCGGGTTTAATGAACCGAACGACTTGTTGTACCGAACAAAAGTGGTACTACAGTTCTTCCCTAGCTGTAGGTACATACACAAGGTCATGGCCCGATTGATGGCCTTGGCCTATAGGTCGTTGTTTGGTAGGTGCCACCAGCATCCGATGCAAGCAGTCGGCACTGCAGCTTCGCCACGCACCATGTCCTCGTTACAAGGACAGATTATGGCCTACGTGTTGATTGAGTCTGTCTGCTGGAATTATTGGGGGCGCCCCCTTTGTGTGATCCATTTGTGATCTATGAATGCAGTGCAATGCATCGACGTGAAGATAGTAAATTGACTTCACAAGGTAAGGTAGGTGCCCTCCTCGGAATAGGCAGGCTTCAGGTGTTCGTGCCAAATGGGAATCTCAGACCCATCAAAACACAAAATATCCGACTAATCAACCACTGCATTATTTTCCATTCTAGCACACGATCGAACTGGGCCCATTCGTGCACACCGACAAAAATGAACACACTAAGCACCCGTGATTAACGGCTATAGTAGATCGAGATTCCATTACTCAAACAAGTGCATTCATCCGTACTATACGTACGGTTCATCACGATTCCACATTGGCAGCTCAACCTTAAGTAAGTAGTTTTAGTGTAACGACGACGTACTAGCTTGCAGCACACAAAGAGCCGTGCAGCAGGCAATCAAGCACGGTTCTTAACGAACAATATTACCGCACATATTATATGAGATGTGATAATGTGATCGCGAGCAGAAACACTAACACGCATCGTCTCCCTGATCATGGATTGTACTGCTCCTTCTGGTTGTCCTGGAAGTCCTCATCGTTCTGCTTCTCGTACCCCGCCGCGTTGTCGCCGTACCTCTCCGACCGCCGCTCGCCGCCGGCGCGCCCGTACCCGGAGCCGTTGTCCTCCTCGGGCTCGGGCCGCGTCCTCCTCATCGGGTTGGACTCGTGGCCGTAGCCGTACCTGTCGGTCTCCACGTCGTAGTAGTACCGGCCGTTCTGGTACAGCCTCGTGTCGCTCATCCCGTAGCCGTCGTGCGCGTTCTTGCGCATGTACGACAGCGGCCGCCCCCTGCCGCTGCCGTTCTCGGGGAACGCCGGCTCCTCCTCCTTCTCGTCGCGCGACGATGATTCTTCCTCTTCTTCCTCCTCCACCGGGACGACCGCCGCGGCCTCCTCTCGCGCGACGTTGGTGGTCGTCCGCTTCTCGGCGTCGCGGTGCACGCCGCGGCGGAAGTAGGCCGGCGGGTACTTCTCGTTCTCCTCGGGCCGGCCGTAGAGGCCATACCCGCGGTTGCCTCCGCCGCCGCTGGATGGGCGCGAGTATGCCGCCGGCGCGCTGTTGGCATCGTTAGACGCTCCCGTCGTCGTCTCCGCGGCGGTGGTGGTGTCGGCCGCCGGCTTCTCGGCCTCGACCACGGCTCCGGGGCGCGTCATCTTGCTGAAGAACAGGCGGCCGCCCCACGCGTCGACGCTGGGCGCCGCGACGGCGAGGAGGAGCGCGACGACGACGAGAGGGACGAGGTGGGATGTGGAGCGAGCCATGGAAGGAAGGAAGGAAGAGTCGCGGCCGATCGTCGGTGGTAGTACAGCGCCACGATGCCGCTAGGACAGTGCGCAGTGTGTGTTTGTCTCCGTGCGCGCCCTCCCACCCCTATATATAGCCATGCTGTTATGGGCCGCTTTGGTAGCAAACCGATGATGGGAAAGGTAATGGGAACAGAAACACAGGATTGATAGATAGATTGGAGAGGGCCGCGCGATGATGGATGCGCGCATTGCGGCGGCCGGGACGGAGAGCGTGAGTGAGTGAGTGCATGGCGGCCGCAGTGCGCATGATGGAATTATTGGGTGCGTGTGAGATCCAGGCGTAGGTCTCGCATTGATGGAAGTCATGAGCTAGTACGCAAGGAGGAGCATGCGATGCGGGCGATGAAGTTTGCCCAGGTCGACCATTTTGGCTGCGTATGTTTTTTTCTTTCGATTCTCTGGCCGCGTGAGTTCTTAAAAGCCCGTCGAATCTCGATCGATCGATCGGCATGATCATGTATCGTGCGCCTATAGCCGACCACAGGAAGAAGTGTTTATTTGAAACGTTGACACACCACACTCTTAGGGCCTCCTTTGATTTAATGAAATTTTATAAGATTTTGTAAGGATTTAAGAGTTCTTAGGAATTTTTTACAATGGCCATTTGATTTGTAAGATGTGATCCTATAGAATTTGTTTCTATAAAAATCATTTGTACTATATCTCATGGGAAATCTAGCATTCACTCCAACCACTTTTTATATTTTTGAAGAGGACCCCTCTTTTTCCTAGTTCGTCGTCCGTTGATGACGAGTATGACATGGGTCTGCCGAAGGGGCCCTTAACATGGGTTTCGGCGATGAATGCCTCTCTCGTGTTGTTGCCCATCAAAACGCTCATACTAGCACTTTTTTTTTGACGCGTGAAGTTGATCTCGTCAGATCCATGCGTGTGAGCATAGTTTGGAATGGTCAAACATGCACGAAAGATATTCTGCTATGTCATTTTCCATGGATCTCGTGCGCGAGGCTTATGCATATTCGTTATCGACTAGTTTCAGACACGACACATATATGCAGGAGTATGGGTGTTTGACTCTCTTAGGCAATGCCAAGGCTAAAAGGAAATAAGGTGGTGGTTCAACGGATGGGACGACACATCATGGTCGAGGTTTGGTGATGAACACTTGGTCTGACATTCGTCGGTCGTACTTGGCAATGGCGTTGTTTCGAAATCGTTACATTGTTGAAGTCATTGCATGGAATTTTCTCACTCGTGCTCTCCAGAGTGAAAAGCCATGATCTGATATTTGATAGGATCCGGCAACGAAAACAGTTGTGTGTCGTTACCCTTCCCGAAGACGCGGTTTTTGGAGAACCTTCTCATGACCCATGTGTTGTCAGGACAACGGTTGATGTCATTCTTGTAACCGCCCCAGCTTTGTACTGAAAAATACGAAGAATTTTTCCACTTTTTGCATCTCATGTTTGCATCATGGCATATACTTAAATTGCTAATGTTAACAAGTAACAAATGGAAAACAGTTTAAAAGGGAAGCCAAACCTTCCCAAACCACCCAAACCATCAAATTGCAAGCAAGGGTACAAACCATGGCATGGCAAGTGAGCACATTGTCCAAAAGGTTCCCCAAGTTCAAACAATGCATAAGAACCAAATGGTTGGCCTCCAATTGTTTCCAACTTGCAAAACCCCCAAAAGTGGTTCAACTCAAACCCCATTTTTGAAACCATGTTAACTTGCACAAAAATTCAAAAGAAAATTATGGGGAGTTTCCTTTCCTTATTCTGAGCTTCCCTAAAATTTTGTATAATTTTTGGAATAGTTTAGATGCCCAGATGAAATAGCCAGTTTCTGTTTTGAAACACCTGACCGGTTGTCGTGGGGCTACCTTTCGGGTACCCCACGGTGGTGGTACCTGGGTCACGCCAAGAGAAGCCCATGAAGTGTACCGTGTGGCCCAAGTAGCTGGTTAGGCCGGTGATGATTTTCCTTATTCTGTAATGTGCAATCCGCACCGTCCACCCGAGACCTGGCCTGTGATATAAAGGCCAGGAGGGTGCGTCATCTAGGTCAAGAGAACACACAGGCAAACCCTAGCGAGATTGCCATCTCGCCATTGTAGCCACCTCGATAATACCAGACAAGCAGGAGTAGGTCTTTACCTCATCTCGAGGGGCCGAACCTGGGTAAACTCGCCCCCTGTTAGCCGTCGTGATCACCAACGTTCATACTCTCTCCCCCTCAATCAACCCGGGGTACACAACCTTGGGATTTGCCGAGTCCACACCTCGACAATTGGCGCCGTCTGTGGGAAGAACAGATCGTTGGAGTCATGGTTGCGCCGGCCTCATCTGCAATGAAGAACGGCATCAGCGCCAGGGAGTCGATCTACACCGGCTTCCTCGAGTTTGTTCAGCACTCGCCGACGGATCTCCAGGCGTACGTTGAGCTGCAGCAGAGCACGTGGATTACCTTCGGTAGTCTGCGCTATCTGGTGGACAGTCGTGGAACGCTTCGGCCCACGCTGGCCACGTTGCGCGCGACGGACGCGCCTGCATCTACATCGACTGCGCCGACCGCGGCACCACCCGCCGCGAAGATCGCATCTACTGCGGCCACAACGATCGCGTCATCGACTGCCGTGAAGATCGCGTCCACTTCGACTGCGTCAGCACCATCTACGACCGCGTCAACGGCGACTGCGGTGACCATACCCGCGGTTACCAGAAAAATCGCATCTACTGCAACCCGGGCACGAAACAAGTCTACTCCGACCTTCTTGTCCGCGCCCCGGGCGAAGCCAAAATCTACGCCAATTTCGACCACGCCAACCGCGCCTTCGCATCGCGGAGTCGCCAGTAACAGTGACCGTGGCACCCGCCACGTTGCTGTGATCTTCGACTCTGAGCATAGCTCGGACGAAGGAAGCAGGACTGGGAGCATCAGCCCCACTCGACGGGTTTACCCCACGCAAGTTTATATGGCCAGCCCAGCACGATCCAACGGCGGGGAACCCGTATACCCGCTGGAGGTGACCATGCCGGACAGGGTGACAAGACTCACCATCACTCGGGAGATGGCGATCAAGGCCATGAAGCACGTGGACGAAGGCACGTTCCCTTCACCAGATGAACCCCGAGAAGACCAACTGGCGGTCCAGTACTTGCTTTGGAAGGAGTCCGAGCGAGTCCGCCAAGAGAAGGCCGATCTGATTCGACGCAAAGAATTAGCCGACGCGTCGAGTGCCAGGAGGGCAGCACACTCGTTCTTGGCCGGATCGGAGGAAGTCACACAAGGAGGACGTCACAGGGCTCGCATGCCACGGGTGCCAGAGGCCGATCGCGTCCACCTCACTCGCAATCTGGAGTCGTCATTCATGACGGAGGATGCGGACGGAATCCCCGTCCCCAAGACACCCGCTTCGGCCCTCATGGCAGTCGAAACCTACCTGCGACTAACACAGCCGCCGGAGGGTGACGCCCACGCCCGCCTTCATAGGCGACAAATTCAATCCCTCAGGGAAGTCGAGGAAGTCCTGGCAAAGTCAGCACCAGCAGAAAGGGTGCACGAGAATCGAGGCCGCCGCGATCGTGAACCCGCACCACTTGCAGGCCCAGCCCCAATTCGACTGCGACAGCCGCAGCCAGGCGAAGATGTCCGTAACGTCGTCGCACAGAGAAGGGTGGACCGCAGTCGACGGATGCGAGCGGCGAGTGCACAAGCCGACGACTACGACGACGACAACTTCGAGCCACGCGGAGCCGCATGTTTCAGCTTCAACATCCGTGACACGAAGATGCCCAAAGGCTTCAAGCTAACAGCGGAGACACCCAAGTACGATGGGAAGCAAGACCCAAGGGACTGGCTGGAAGACTACCTCATCGCGTGCAGCTGTCAGGGTGGTACTTCGACTACTGCCATGCAGTACATTCAGTTGATGCTCACAGGATCTGCACGCGGGTGGCTCAACACTCAGCCCAGGGACGCTGTCAGCACCTGGGACGAGTTCAGGAACGCCTTCGTGAAGAGCTTTCTGGGGACATACGCGAGGCCAACAACCCTCATTGAGCTCCAGGCGTGCAAGCAAGGTCGAGACGAGCCACTCCGTTCGTACATCCAGCGGTGGACCTTGCTTCGCAACACCATGGACGGAGCCACCTCAGAAGACAGGGTAATGGACGCATTCATGCACGGCGTTTACCGCCGCGACCTCCGTGAAGAGTTTGGTAGGCTTAGGCCGAGGAACATGATCGAGCTCATGCAGATAGCCAACCAGTGGGCAGATGGAGAAGACTCTGTCCGTGATGCACCACGATCTCCGAGGCAAGAAGCAGGACCTAGCAACTGGCGAGAAGGACGCCTGAAGAAGAAGCCGCGTTACGTCGGCAACGACTCGATCGAGTTAGTAGCGGCGGGATTCGAAACCCCCCGTGAGAGTGAAAGACAGTACAACCAGGGCGGTGGCAGCGGCTACCATGGAGATGGAAGTCGCAAGCGCGAGTGGCGGAGACGCCCACTGACTGAAGAAGAAGAGTTAGAGCAACCCTGCAAGCATCATATGTTTAGGGACCCAGAAACAGGCAAGTGGGGATCCCGCCACCTATTGAAGGACTGCAGAAAGGCGCGTAAGATATACAGGGCGTTTGCCCGAATAGTCCCTCAGAATTGACAGCATGACAACCAAGCGGCACCCGTGGCACAGCCAGCCGCACAGCTGGCTCTCCAGGCGCCGCCTGCTCCTGCAGTCGCCAACCCAGCGCAGGCAGCGTTGGCCTTCTACCCGCAGCAGGATCCTGCTAACGTGTTCCCGGCAGCACGTGGGCAGATTAACATGATACAGAAGGGACGTCCTTCCAACAGGACCCAGAAAATCATCACCCGCCAGGTCTACCAAGCACTCACTAACCCACTTGCAGTACCCGATTACCTGAGAGGCTCAGAAACAGCGATCACTTTCTCCAGAGCGGACAACCCGCCGGCGATCCCACGACCCGGGCACGCTGCTCTGGTAGTCGAAGCTCAAATCGGGGAGTACACCTTGAAGAAGGTGTTCATGGATGGAGGCAGCGGTATCAATATCATCTTCGCCGACACTCTCAGAAGAATGAACAAGTCAACATACAAACTGACGCCATCAGCAAATACCTTCCACGGTATAGTACCAGGGCAAGCAGTCACGCCCATGGGAACAATTACACTTGAGGTTATCTTCGGCACACCCGAAAACTTCCAGCGAGAGGCGATCGACTTCGAGGTAGTCGACTAGAAGTCGCAATATCACGCCATACTGGGTCGTCCGGCCTTTGCCAGGTTCATGGCAGTACCCCACTACGCCTACCTCCTGCTCAAGATGCCGGGACCAAAGGGTGTTATCACGGTGAAAGGCGATTTCGACCGGTCTGATAGCTGCGATCGTGAGTTCAGCAGGATTTCTGAGTTCTTCGGGATGGACGAGCACCTGGAGATGATGGCAGTCGACAACGACAAGACTCTGTTCCCGCCACGGAAGAAATCATCCAAGGACTCGGCATTCAACACAAGCGACGACACAAGGGCCCATCAGGTACACCCGACGGACGCAGATAAGACAGTCAGGGTGTCATCAAGCCTGACTAGCGCATAGGAAAGCGCGCTCGTCGAGTTCCTGCGCGAGAACTGGAAGATATTCGCCTGGCAACCTTCTGACATGCCAGGTATACCAAGGGAACTCGCCGAGCACTCCTTACGCGTCCGCAAAGACGCCAGACCAGTCAAGCAGACCATGAGGCGCTTCGCGGGTCCCAAGAGAGATGCCATCAGCAAGGAGATTGACCGGCTGCTTCACGCCGGATTTATTCGAGATATAAAGGAGTCAGAGTGGGTAGCAAACCCAGTATTGGTGGAAAGAAGAAGACGAAGAAACTCCGCATGTGCGTCGACTTCACCGCCATCAACAAATGCTGCCCCAAGGATCACTTTCCGCTCCCGCGGATTGATCAGATTGTCGATTCGACTGCAGGTTGCGCACGTCTATCCTTCCTGGACGCCTACTCGGGTACNGCGTCGACTTCACCGCCATCAACAAATGCTGCCCCAAGGATCACTTTCCGCTCCCGCGGATTGATCAGATCGTCGATTCGACTGCAGGTTGCGCACGCCTATCCTTCCTGGACGCCTACTCCGGGTAGCAGCAGATCAGGATGAAAGTCGAGGATCAGGAGAAGACGGCGTTCATCACACCACACGGCGTATTCTGTTACCAGATGATGCCCTTCGGGTTGAATAACGCTGGAGCCACATACCAGCGCACGATGCAGGCCTGCTTGAAGAAGCTCATAGGACAGATCGTTCAGGTCTACTGTCGACGACATAGTCGTCACCACCCGCACAGAGGACAGCCTCATCGACGACCTCCGCAAGGTCTTCGATGCGCTCAACAAGTACCAGATCAAGTTAAACCCAGACAAGTGCGTCTTCGGCGTCCCAGCCGGAGAATTACTGGGGTATCTTGTTTCTGCGAGAGGAATCGAAGCCAACCCTGAGAAGGTGCAGAACATACTCGACATGCCTGCACCGACCAAGCTTCATGAAGTACAACGCCTAGCCGGCAGAGTCGCAGCGCTCAGTCGGTTTATTAGTAAGTTGGGAGAAAAGGCCCTGCCCTTCTACCAACTGATGAAAAAGGCAGACAAGTTCGAGTGGACAGAGGAGGCACAAGATGCATTCGACAAACTGAAACAGACCCTCACAACCCCTCCAGTGCTGGTGGCACCACATGAGAACGAGCCACTGTACCTGTATGTGGCAGCCACGAACAGAGTGGTTAGTACCGTACTCGTAGTCGAGCGGGAGGAAGAAGGAAAGAACCACCCTGTTCAGCGACCTGTGTACTACCTCAGCGAGGTGCTAACTGATTCCAAGCAACGGTACCCGCATTATCAGAAGCTAGCATACGGAGTCTTCATGACGTCCAGGAAAGTGGTACACTATTTCTCTGAGCACCCGATCACGGTGGTAAGCTCCTCTGCCCTATCCGATATTCTCACCAACCCGGCCGCGACAGGAAGAGTCGCCAAGTGGGTTGTCGAGTTAGGGCCGTGGGGGTTGAAGTATGTACACCCGAAGGCAATCAAGGCCCAGGTCCTCCCAGAGTTTACCACAGAGTGGATAGAAGCACAACTGCCTGACGAGCCCGACTTGTCCAATGCATGGACAATGTATTTCGATGGATCCAAAAAATTCAACTCAGCCGGAGCAGGAGTCGTGCTCATTTCACCTAAAGGCGACAAGCTGAAGTACGTGCTGCAGATGAAATTCTCAACACCTTCCAACAACGAAGCAGAGTACGAAGCCCTGATCCACGGCATGCGGATGGCCCAGAACTGCGGCGCCACTCGCCTCATGATCTACGGCGACTCCTACCTTGTCGTACAGCAAACCATGAAGCAGTGCGATGCCATCGCTGATAACATGATAGCCTACAGGGAGCTGTACAATCAACTGGAAGGCCTCTTCGACGGCTGCGAACTGCGGCACATTGGCCGCGAAAGCAACGAAGAAGCTGACGCCCTGGCCAACCTAGGTTCGGATCGAGCTCCGGTGCCACCCGGAGTCTTCCTCGAGTGCATCACACAGCGCTCAATCAAGGTCCGGCCCCCGCCAGGACCCTCTACATCGACAACAAGCATCGCCAATCCGCCAAGCACGGAGAAGGAGGTCATGGAGATAATGCTGGTCGAGCCCACGTGGACAAGCCCGTATCTGGCCTACATGCTGCACCAGCGGCTGCCGGAGAACCCAGTCGAAGCCAAGCGCATCGTCCGCCGTTCAAAAGGCTTCACCATCATCAATGGCGAGCTCTACAAGAGAAGCATCTCAGGAGTCCTCCAAAGGTGCATCGATCCAGCCGACGGCCAAGCTATCTTACTCGACATCCACGCCGGCATATGCGGGCACCACGCAAGCAGTCGAGCACTGGTGGCCAAGGCCTTGCGAGCAGGGTTCTACTGGCCCACCGCAATGCAAGACGCAGAAGAACTGGTAAAAAAGTGCGTTGGCTGTCAGGAGTTCGCTAACAAGCCGCATGCACCAGCGTCGGCACTGAAGACAATACCACTCGCATGGCCCTTCGCGCAATGGGGGCTCGACATGGTAGGTCCCTTCAAGAAATCCTCGCCAGGCGGGCACACTCACCTCCTGGTGGCAGTCGACAAGTTCACGAAGTGGATCGAGGCGGTCCCAATCACAAGCTCAACTGCAACCTCAGCGGTCAACTTTATCAGGTCGATCATCTTCAGGTTCGGTGTGCCGCACGGCATCATCACCGACAATGGGACGAACTTCACAGCCGAAGAATTCAGGGATTTCTGCTCTGAACAAGGCGTCAAGCTCAGTTATGCATCCGTCTCGCACCCGCAGTCCAATGGGCAAGTCGAGAAGGCCAACGGCCTAGTCAGCAAAGGCATCAAGAAGCGTCTGCGAGTACCATTGAAGCGAGCCGCAGGAGCCTGGGTGGAGGAGTTACCAAGTGTGCTGTGGAGCCTACGCACCACGCCAAACAGATCTACCCAGTATACACCATTCTTCATGGTGTACGGTGCCGAAGCAGTCCTGCCCTGCGACATCAAATTTGATGCTCCACGAGTGGTGGCATACGACGAGTCTGATGCGGAAGAAGCACTTGAAGATGATGTGGATGTCCTGGATGAAGCACGCGACATCGCCCTCAGCCGCACAGCCGTCTACCAGCAAGACCTGCGCAACTACCACGGTCGGCGACTGCGGCCTAGAGCATTCGTCCCAGGGGACCTGGTTCTCCGGCTCAAGCAGAAGAAGGTGCACAAACTCGCCTCCCCATGGGAGGGGCCATACATTGTGACAGAGGCAATCGGCAACGGAGCTTACCGCCTGAAGGACTCGAAGACAGGGACAGTCTGCAGCAATCCGTGGAACGTGGCACAGTTACGCCGCTTCTACGCCTGATCGACCCCAGCTTGTAAACTTCACCTTGTTAAGTAGCAGCAGGTTTCTTACGCACTCTTTCCCTCGCCAGGGTACCTAAGGGGACTGGAAGGGTTTTAACGAGGCGGCCTGTTTGCGAGAATCAATAAAGATATTTGAAGAAAAAGACTTGTCATTTCTTCCTTTGCGAGCAATCAACTTAAATCCTAGGCCGCCACTCGAACCACTCGGGGGCTCGCGCCATACAGGTCAAAGTACAGCCTTGGCCGCCACTCGAATCACTCGGGGGCTGCGCCGCACAGGCATAACTCGAAAATCCTAGGCCGCCACTCGAACCACTCGGGGGCTCGCGCCATACAGGTCTAAGTTCAGCCTAGGCCGCCACTCGAATCACTCGGGGGCTGCGCCGCACAGGCATAACTCGAAAATCCTAGGCCGCCACTCGAACCACTCGGGGGCTCGCGCCATACAGGTCTAAGTTCAGCCTAGGCCGCCACTCGAATCACTCGGGGGCTGCGCCGCACAGGCATAACCCGAAAATCCTAGGCCGCCACTCGAACCACTCGGGGGCTCGCGCCATACAGGTCTAAGTTCAGCCTAGGCCGCCACTCGAATCACTCGGGGGCTGCGCCGCACAGGCATAACCCGAAAATCCTAGGCCGCCACTCGAACCACTCGGGGGCTCGCGCCATACAGGTCTAAGTCCAGCCTAGGCCGCCACTCGAATCACTCGGGGGCTGCGCCGCACAGGCATAACCCGAAAATCCTAGGCCGCCACTCGAACCACTCGGGGGCTCGCGCCATACAGGTCTAAGTTCAGCCTAGGCCGCCACTCGAATCACTCGGGGGCTGCGCCGCACAGGCATAACCCGAAAATCCTAGGCCGCCACTCGAACCACTCGGGGGCTCGCGCCATACAGGTCTAAGCTCAGCCTAGGCCGCCACTCGAATCACTCGGGGGCTGCGCCACACAGGCATAACTCGAAAATCCTAGGCCGCCACTCGAACCACTCGGGGGCTCGCGCCATACAGGTCTAAGTCCAGCCTAGGCCGCCACTCGAATCACTCGGGGCTGCGCCGCACAGGCATAAACTCAAAAATCCTAGGCCGCCACTCGATTCACTCGAGGGCTCGCGCCATACAGGTTTACGAGTGCAAAATCACATGTTATACATTCAGCGAATAACATCACATGGGCATACATACATGCATATTTACGTTACAAGCTAACATCACACAACAACAAACTGCTATTCTTAGTCGACAGGCTCTTCCTTCGGCGCATCCAGTGGCCCTACAAGCCGCTCTGTATGATTCAGGACCTGTTGCATCGCCTGACGTGCAGCCGCAAGGGATTCAGCATAATCAGCATCTCTAGGCAAGCCATCAAGTATTCTGTCCAAGGGAACATGAGGTCGATGCAGTCGAACATAGGCAAACGCCGTGTTGGCCCCGGCAACAAGCTGACCGAAGACGACCTCCTTCAACGCCCTGCTACTGCGGAACCTCTCCAACAGCGCGGGCAATCCAGTCGGCTGCTCACCAAGGGGGAAGAACACTCTGTTGATTTGCCAGAGTGCTTTCCTGCAACCTTCAAGAATGAACGCAGCTCGCCAGGTGCGATCCAGCATCCGCGCGAGTACACGGCCCTCTCCCTTATGTACCCAGAATTGACGAGCTTCGACCGAGTTACCGGTGGCTTCCTTCTCCACGCGCTCGTCCACTCGAGTGTTCTCGGCTTGCCAGTCGGGGTTAACAACTGCAATTAACGGGTCAAGATGCAGAACAACACAAGCATGAAGAAATCAAAGCGAAGCAGCTAGAGTCCAACCTTGTAGCTGTCGACATATCAGATCAATTTGGTCAAGAAGGAACCGTTCGCGCTGATTGAACGGCCCAGCGGAACGCGCCCTGAGGCGTTCAAGCTCCACTTCAGCTATCCGCAGCTTCGACTCAAGTTCAACGATCTTGTTCCTCATATAGTTAAACACCCGCTGGTCGTTCACGCTTCGTGTGGGAGTTGGACCAGCTGGGTGCTGTTGGCGAGCGGGCACAGCAGAAGAGGTACCCTCACCCTCATTTACACAGGTGGCCTCGGCGACTTCAAGAGCAGCATTTTCATCAGGCTGCCAAGTTAAGTGGTGTCAAACAGAAGCCATATTCATTCTAGCAAAAGACTCGAAGAGGTACATTCACATGGAGGAATCAGAAAATGCATTGATAAATAGACTTCATTAAGTTCACTACAAAAGGCGAATCAAATGGGAACCCTACTACAAAGACTACACTGCAGACTCCGACTGCGAGCGACTCTTCTTGGAGGCTAACTCTGCAGCCCTGGCAAGCTTCCTCTCAAAGGTATCAATTAGCTTAGCAGCTAACTGACTCGCTTTTGCCTTGACGCTGTTTAGCGACTTGGTCTTGCCATCGGGTTTTCGAGGAAAGTCGCTGACAACTGCCTCGAAGTCGCCTGCGACCTCATGACCAAGCAAAAGCCGGAAAGTGAACTCTGAGCCGCGTACCGTCTGAGCACGCGTGTAGTCCGCTAGGGTGGTCGCCTCGCCTTCAAACGGGGCCGCAAGCGCATCAACATCGGCCGGCAACGGCTGGTTGGGGAAGATGCTCCGATGCACACTCGCCAGGGCATCTTTCGACTTCTGCAGCTCCGCCGAAGATTGCTGCAGTGCAGTCGAAGCATACGCATGGATGCGGTCAACGAAGCCAACAGCCGTCTCCAGGTCGACATTCTCACTGGAAGTCTCTTCTGGAGGAGCGCCTCCGCACGGCTCTGAACAACGAGGATGACCACACTTGTAACACATCAGAAGTCGACACAAGACAAAGTAGGCAATGAGCCGAGATACTTACCTCCGATTACTTTGGCGAGCGCGAGCAAGCGTTCAACCTGGGTCTTCTCTAGATAACCCCGGGTTCGCTCACGCTTTTCAGCTGCACCCAGGGACTTCTCCAGCTCGGCGACCCGCTTCGCCAGACTCTCCCTTTCGCCTGTGAATCACCGGATCAAAGTTAAAAACGAAGATAGTCGACAAACCTCCTGAATGCACGGGTTGGTACTCACTATTGGCTTGCTCCAGAGCAATGTGGAGTCGACCCCCCTCCTTCTCCATGCGCATGAAGGACTTGGCTCCCTCCAGCAGCTGGCGACAAAACGGCTGTGCAAAGGAGCAAAAGTGTCAATCTGTGCCCGACTATCCTAGTCACGCACATCTTCGGGGGCTACTCCCATCGGGAGCGCTGTTCGCGCACCCGACACAAGAATCTGCAGGGTTAAGACAGAATATACTTACGTGCCCAAGCAGCTCAGCATCCACTGCAGTCGTATCAGCAGCTCTTTCTGGCCTCTTGGAGGTTGACGTCTTCAACGTCAAGGGATTATTGGCCTCAGGCGCCTCTTCGGGTGCCCCAGTGGTCCGCTCCAGGACAGCCGCGGACTGATGTTCCTCGTCTCGAGGTGAAGAGCCAGCTCCACCAGTGTGATGGCTGTATAAAGAAGCAAAACTTCAGAAAAGCGTCCAAGGAGTCGAAAGAAGAACAAAGACAAAAAGCGTACTCGCAAAGGCTTACCTGTTGACATCTTCATCCTCGCTGCTCATGGGAGGAGATGCCATCGCCACAAACCCAGCGGGCGGCGCTGAATTCAGTGGAGGCACGGACAGAGGATCTTCCGGCTCACTCGCATCAGAGGATGAGTCGCGGGCTTCCTTGTCCTCCACAACCACTTCCTTCAAAGGTGACGACCCCGAGGTGGAGTCGACATTCTTTCGTCTTCGCCGCTTCTGCAGCGGCTCTTCGTCTTCATCATCCTCTTCCACCTCCTCGTTCGGCGAGTGGGCAGAAGGGAGTTCGTCTTCATCGTCGTCCTGCTCGACGACCGTGGCCTCGTTGTGAGGTCCATTCTCCATCAGCGGAGGAAGGCTCACATAAGCCCTTCGATCCTGACGAGCAGCGAGGAGAAAAGCGAGTCAAGAAAAACATTCGACTAAAGCAAAGCAAAGAGAGTTCAAGGTGCTTACCTCAGGTACGGGGTTGTTTGGCCCGTATGGTTCGACCGGGCAATTAACGTTGCACGGATCGGCGACCCGGAGGCTGGTGATGTTCCTCACCTTAGTCGCGATCTGTGCATCATCGAGCGAGGTGTCGACTGCGAGCTCCCACATTGGTTGTTCGCGTCGACGCAGCGGCTGCACCTTCAGCTTGTGGAAAGTCGCGATAAGGTGAATGCCACCTGTCTCGCGTCCGAGCGTCGTCAGCAACCCGCGGAGCAGCGCCAGCAGTGGCTTGGTCGACTCCTTGTCCTCCTTTGACAGAGGGTGCGACCAGGCATTGGTCCTTCGCAGAGGTCGATCAGCGGCGAACTCGGGAAGGCCTTCTTGGTCCCACCTGATGTAGAACCATTTCTTCCGCCAGTTCTGGACGGAGTCAGATTTCTTCAGCTGGAAGAAGCACGTGTCGCCGCGCAGCTGGATTCCGAAGCCGCCTACAGGGAACGTCTGCTTCGACCGCCCCACCATCCGTCGCACCATGAAGAGCGACTTCCAGAGGTTCCAGTTGGGTGCGATCCCCAGAAAGCACTCGCATAACACAATAAAACTCGCGATGCTCAAGACGCTGTTGGGATTCAGATCATGGATCTGAATCCCATAGGCGAAAAGAAGACCACGAACAAAATCGTGGATGGGGAACCCGAAGCCCCGTGGAAGGAATTCCACGAAGCACACGCGCTCCCCATCGCGAGGAGAGGGGATCACATCCTTACCGGGGGCGCGCGTCGTCGCCGTGCTCGTCGGCGGCAGCAATCCCTGTTCGCGGAGGTTGTCCAGCTCCGCCGCCTTCACGGACGACTTCCCCCAATCGCCCTCCAACTTCTTCATGCCGGCGTCGTCGCCGGCGGCGGAGCTTTCCGCTCCCTTCACCCTCTTCTGGCCCATGCTGCTAGCGGAGGAGGGGAGAGTTTCTGGAGATCTCGGTGCAAATGGCAATGGAGATGAGGCAGCGGAGAAGACGGGAATGAAGGCTTGGTGAACTGTTCTCACGCCGCGGTGAAAATTATATACCGCGGGGGCAGTTCATCCTAGCCGTCATCCACGGAACCGTAACCCGAAGCAACCATCCGGCCGTCCACGTGTCGCGCGGAGAGGGCAACTGTCATCCTCCACTACGCACGGGAACCAAGGCGTCATCATCACTTCGCGAAAGTTTCGCGCCCAACGGTCCAAATTCAACGGCGGCCGCTGCGACAGTGGGCCCACTTCGTCACGTCCCGTCGGGCGCAGAGTGTGCCAGGAAGCGTCATCATTGATGTCATCCCTGACGTCACTATGGATTCGTATCAAGTAAGCCAACGATCCGGCAGAGCACTCGACAATCCATTCGAGTGAGACAAGTACATAGTAAGCTTTACAAAGCTGATGACACCCGAATTCATCATTCGAGTGGATGAACAACCAGTAAGCTTTCAGAGCTGAGTTTAAGTCAATTCAGTAGGCCATCAAGGCTGAGTACAAAGTAAGTCGAGCAAGGCCAGTTTTGACTCGGGCATTTCGAGTCATCTTTTTACTCCCATCGGGAGCGGACTTTGCGACTGAAGAAAAATTGAGTTTAACCTCAATCGCAAGCGATTCAGCTTAATCTCGGGGGCTACTCCCATCGGGAGCGCTGTTCGCGCACCCGATGACTAAGGACAACGACAGTCGAAAGTTGGCGAATCAAGAAGATCATGAGGAGCACCCGATTATTCAAGACAATTGCAGCCGAAGGTTGACTAGTAAAGGAACCAGGTGGCGTGCCCGGAGGAAGGAGTCCTTTACTCGACTCTGCGATTCGACTAAGCACTCGGGGGCTACTGTCGTGGGGCTACCTTTCGGGTACCCCACGGTGGTGGTACCTGGGTCACGCCAAGAGAAGCCCATGAAGTGTACCGTGTGGCCCAAGTAGCTGGTTAGGCCGGTGATGATTTTCCTTATTCTGTAATGTGCAATCCGCACCGTCCACCCGAGACCTGGCCTGTGATATAAAGGCCAGGAGGGTGCGTCACCTAGGTCAAGAAACACACAGGCAAACCCTAGCGAGATTGCCATCTCGCCATTGTAGCCACCTCAATAATACCAGACAAGCAGGAGTAGGTCTTTACCTCATCTCGAGGGGCCGAACCTGGGTAAACTCGCCCCCTGTTAGCCGTCGTGATCACCAACGTTCATACTCTCTCCCCCTCAATCAACCCGGGGTACACAACCTTGGGATTTGCCGAGTCCACACCTCGACACGTATGTTGACCGAGTTATAAGAATTTTATCAATAGAAAAGATTCTAGCAAGCTCATGAGCAACTTGGTTTGCTTCCCTCGGACATTGTTGGAAAGTAACACTTCCAATAATCGCCACAATGTCCACACAATCAACGTAAACTGTCGATGATTCATTAAACCATCTTTCTTCACATGTACAAACATCAATATTATAAATAGAACCATTTTCCGCCCGGATGTTGCTATAGCTCATTCGAGTAGCGTGTGGCATACATTTGACAACTCAAAGACGGTTCAACGTGATAACACTGGGCATGATATTAAGATGGTACATTTTTGCTTACACCGTTGTTATGTTCATGTGGAGCTGCGTCAACGAGACCATTGGAATCTCGTCGCATTATTTCAAATGGGCTTGTTGTAGATGTTGATTGTAATTTGTATCAACCGTTATTAATATATTCATTTTATTTGAAAAACTCTCGACCGAGCTTGTTTCCCAGAGCTGCACACCGTGTGTAACATTTTCCGCTTAAAAGTGTTTTAATTCCAAAACAATTGTTTTGATTCCATTTCATCTTTGATCCAGAAAGAAGAATGACATTGAATTGATTCAAAGCACTTCACTCATGCCGAAACCGGAACATTCAACTAGTCGGGATAGATGTAGTTTTCTATCATAAGAATTCCATCTCTGCCTCTATTGAAATGAGTTTATTTCGTTCGGGAATATCTTTTCATCTATCCCTCTATACTCCTCTCTTACTAGGCAACATGTGGATTGTGGAGTGAATCGCTGCAGCAGCCGTACCAACGTGTAATCTCAGGTGCTTTGAGGAATTATTGGTTTGGATGCTATGGGTATTCTGTTTTATTCTTCGTGCTATATATGTTGTGTGAATCTTGGTTGGCTAGTCCAGTCATCTAAAAAAAGGTGTATGCTTGTTTGTTTATCCCTTCGATCTTATGCACAACCGTGCTTGATGAAATGCCTAGGAGCATGATACCACTTGAGTTCACACAAAATGAACTTGATATGAAGTGGACGAAAAAGGACATGTCAAAAATTTCTGCTGCGGATAGATCGAGATAGGTCATACACTGATACACATACACATAGACACAAATATGTTTCTCAACGCACATGTACGTCAGACGAAGACAGAAAATAAATAAATAAGATCATCAATCTCTAGACATGTTCCTCTAAATCCAGGACTGCGCCAGAACTGAAACCTAACTCGGTCCAGCTGATTGTACCCCTTGACAAACAACGATACTTTCTGCGACTTAGACCATGATGCATGGTCACCTCTCGCTGAGAAGACCACGTACGGTACCGGCCGGAATGTTTCAAACGAAGAAGTCAACCGACCTCGCGCTGCATGCATGGAAACCATCCATCGTTTTCAGACTAGCTGCGGGCATCCTGTTGCCTTCCCTTGTGGTATCATCCACTTGCTTGTCCCGTTGAACTAGCGAACAAGTGCATTGATTAAGCAGCAAAGACGGCGCCGGCTAACCCATGGAGATAGATTATGTGAGAGGTTGAACACACATGGTATGTGTTCGTGACTTTGTGATCTCTGTGGTAATTAGCGATTTATTTCTACCAACAAGTTAATAAAGCGCACCAATTTCATTACAAAGGGAAAAAAGTTCTAGAAATTTGGAAGATCAAAATAAAAGAAATTCGTCTCTCTTTCATAGGTGCATCCACACTGGAAAATTTTAGCGACGACTATGAAAGTATGTCGATCCACACCTAGCAGTAAAGTGCACCCGAACTGTAAGATAACACCGCTTGGCTAGAATATGGAGACCAACAATCCTTTTAGCCGCGCATAAAGCTGGCTTGTTGTAGTTATATGCACGTTATTGCTTCACGCCCGAGAGATGAAGACTCGTGTATAGTACAAGAAAATGGGTGAAACAAGCTACCTAGTAGTCAAGATATTCTTGAATGCTTCTACGGTTTTCCTAATGCCTCCAATTCCAAATAAGTGTGCTTGTTGCACGTAGTGTGCAATATGACTGTTACCCGCCTCAACCTTTTCACATATGATTCTAGCTAGGATCATGTGTTAATTTGGGTGAAGGTTATGGGAAATCCTACATGATGCTACGCCTTATACGACAGAGAAAGAAACGAGAAGCACGGAACGAAGTAATATAAGGAACCTCACCGGATATCGTACTGTATATATATAAGGAGGAAGCAGATGGTAGAAGTTAAGTCGAAAGTAGCTACACATAGTATTAAGAAAGTGAACCATGGGTTGGTGGATAAAAGAATTTAACTCCAGAAAAGTTGGTCCATAGAGTAACTTGAAATGAGATTTTTTATAGGGAAGCACTCTGTTGCGAGCTTCATTAATTACCAACATTAGTTACATCCTTCATAAATTAGTTTAAAAGAAAACTAGAGAACTCATCAACCCAATTATAAGAATTTTTATCAATAGAAAAGATTCTACCTAACTCATGAGTAACTTGCATGGCTTTCCTCGGACATACGAGGACCTTTACAGTACCCCTAAATTAACTGGAGCCATCCATTTTAGCCAATCGGGTGGCTCACACCCGCTCGTACTCCACTTCCAGGCCATAGAGTACCGACCCAATTTTTCTCCCAAACTCGTGGAGTACCTCCACCGGAGGGTTAAAAGATAATTTCTCATATTAGCTGCCCCCGGGTAGGGGTATTGACGTGATTTTTCTTTATATGAGGGTGTTTTTTGTTAGGGCTCCACTTCGTCTCAGATCGATTGGTTTCATGGACGAGCCCTAGCAGAGGCGGCGTCGGGGGAAATGGAGGAGCTGACCGAAAAGGGGGATGAGGCGCCGCCCGGCCGGGGCGTCTAGGCCCCCGGCGTATGCGCACAGGAGGAGCCGGCCAAGGAGGGGGACGAGGAGCCGTGCGGCCGTGGCGTCCATCCACCCAACGGATGCGCGAAGGAGGGGACGATCGGGTAGGGAGACAAGGCGGCCCCTGGCGGATGCGCGCAGGAGGAGCCGACCGAGGAGGGGGACGAGCAGCCGCGCTGCCGTGGCGCCCAGCCGTTGGCTCCCTGCGGCGGCGATGTGGCGCGGCCGTGGCGTTCATCCGTCGGCTCCCTGCGGCGGCGATGTGGCGCGGCCGTGGCGTCCAACCGTCGGCTCCATGCGGGGGCGATGTGGGGCAAAGGTAGGAGCGACCGTCGCGTCTAGCCGACGGCTCCCTCGACGGATGCGCGCCGATGGGTGGGCGGGAGTGGTAGTTGGCTCGCTGCTTCGGCGAGGTGGGGGAGAGGGAGGAGCGGCCGTGGTAGCAAGGTGGTCGGCTCCCTCGACGGATGCACATTCCTGCAGTAGTACGAGCATCGAGAAGTTCAGCATGTGAGGATCATCCCAATCCCACCCCCTCTTATTTTTCCTAGCGATGTATTGCTACCTTTCAATTGCTTAGCTATGGATTTAGAATTGCTGTTAGCGCCAGTCTCTGTTTTGCTTAGCTATGTGAGGATCATCGAGATTTAGATTTTTTTTCTGTTTGGAGGGGCAGCGCTTAATCATAGACTCCGAGGAAATTGCCTAGGCACTAGTAGCACCATGATCTTGGATCGAGTTCCTTTTTTCATCTAGGAATCAATCCCATAGAGCATTATGCTCGTTAGACACTGTTTTCAGAAACACGGTTGCTAATATGCCCAGCTGAATTAAGTCAACATTGTGTTCTTCTCATCACCTCAAATTGTAAGATTGCGTGAATTGCAACTTTGCTATACAGTGGCTTCCTATTTTCAGTGCTTAACCAGAGACTGCGAGGTAATAGCTGGATTGTCTATTCATTAACACTATAATTGGGGTTCCTTTCTTCTTTTTTCTGATGGTCGGGGTTCCTTTTTTCTGATGGTCGGAGTTATCCCAGTGAGCTTAGATAAGCTAGTTTTTTTTTTTGGATAAAGATAAGCTTGGAACTTTTATAATGTTTGTGGATTCATAGTTGAGATCAGGGCCATTTTATAATGTGTGCTTCAGCTCGGTCTTTTATTTATTTTTGCAGAAAACAGTCAATAGCCTGGGAATGATAGTTTTAAGTGTTGCCAACTCATTTTCAGAGATTAATTCCAAGATGCTTCCTCTTAGTGAATTCCAGGATGCGGCACATGCAAGGAACTTGTGTTACATGACAGCTGCAAGTGTCTGAAGAAAAAATGAAAATTCGTTGTCTTTTGGAGCCTTAAATCGCTGTATATAAGCTATTGTTGGATGGCGCTGCTTGCCAGCTCTGTACTATGTAATGAGATGAAAATACCGGTTCAATGGACATAGTAACCGATGCATTTTATGCTATTATTTAGTCCACCTATGCATTCTCCTATAACTCTGTGCATATGTTCTAAATTCAGTTGTGCGATTCTCCATTGATTTATTAGCTGCTATAGATTGAAGTGTTGACGGTGGGAAGAAAGAAAAGAGTTTCTGCATAGATTAATTCCTTTAGTGAACTGCTACTGTGTTTATTGGGTTATGTTGTTCCTCTTCTCGGACACAATTTCCTGGATGTTCATTATTTTAGTTCAGGAGCTGAAACAGTCAATTCATGTTCCTGAGATGAACTCTTAGCTAGTAGTTGGAGTGAACTTAAGTGGGCATCAAGCTGGACTGTTTCTGAAATCCCTGGAACAAACTTTGCTGTAGAAGTTTTTTTTGCAAGAGACTAAGAGCATCCCTGGAACAAACTGCATGCTCTCCATCATTTCAAAGTTTCAAAATCGAACAAACATACTATCACAGATGTCAAGTCTCAGGTCAAATGAAACATGATATGAACAATGATGAGAAATGACAACAGAACAGGACAATCGGGTAATCCTCCAAAAATTCCACATCAATTCATTAAGGAAAAGCTTTATGTTCCAGTGACTTGCCTGGATAACATAACGTGACCCAGCACCGCTAGAAATTGTTCTCAAGACAGAATATGCAAAAAAGAAATACACTGCTGCAACTATGCTGAAATACACTGCTGCAACTATGCTGGTCACCACTAATATGACAGGCATATGAAACTGATCTTATTAACTAGCCTATACATTGTCAGTCTATCTGACGCTCGTACAACAGACGCTACAAAACTCCTCCCATATTTCAACTGAGACAGGATCTCCTCAGAAGTAATCTCAAGTGTAGCTCCAGCATGTACCTTCTCAGGCTTCACAACTGCAACACCAAGTAAAGTGTCAGAACCAACTAACCCAGCAGCTTGTAATGTCATTAAACAAACAAGAAACCTCATTAAGATAAAAATGCAAGAGGAAGTATGTCGTGATAAACATCAAACATCTGCAACCTTTTATAATGCCTTAATGCCACTATACCACATAGAACCGCAGTGGTTCTAAAGCTTGATAATCTATACAATTTCTATAATTTAGTTCATCATAAGGAACAATTCAAATTAATCAGTGGAAAATTGTTGCTCTGGACTGAGAAGCTGTCAACTATATAAAGCATAGCTTTGCAGCCACAACGAGTCAGCGCCCGTGGCTCCCTCTTTTGGTCAGTAGCTGCAAACGGTACCCTTCTTTTGAGCAAACGAAACGTCTTCCTTTCAGTTCTTTGGTCCCAGCAACATATGCTTTTCGTTCAATCTGACACTGAACCATTTTTCTTTCACATAACTGTTGTAGTGCCCGTAACCTTGTTCTTCGCTATCAAATATCTGATTGACCATCATGAAATATTCTTCTCTCGCCTCAGTGACATCGTCAGTAGCATCCATCATCCAAACCTGCCATTATCAAACCATCACGCTTAGCCACATTTGTATGTCATATCTGCCCAAATTATAACTGAACTCATAAATTATAACATCATGAAACATCAACTGTTCCTATTGTCTCCAAATAGAATGAGAAACCTCATATCAATTTTCTAACATCAGTTTGCCTTTTTCAGCACGCAGATATAAAGTTTCAGAATTTGCAACAAGCATGTACTTGCATCAGCCGCCAAAGCCCAAAGATACTAAAGATTACTCAGTGACCACCGTTCAGTATGAAGCATGTTACAATTATGCTGTTGGTACTACTAACGATTATGCATGGTAAAATTTCAGCTAATCTCTAGATGACAACCATCAGAGAACTACACAGATCAATTTGAGACAATAATAACTAGAACTTGCTAGCATCAATTAACTAAAACTACCAGGATCATGAATTAAAATCTGGGCAAAGAAACTGTACTGTATGGCCACTACTCATGTACTTTTACTTCAGAACGGAAGTACTACTGCTAGTAACGGGCGTCGAGTACTAACCAGCTCCCAGCCAAACGGAACGAGGAGGCTACGTGCGTTCGTGAAGAACGGCCTTCGACCAGGACGCCGGAGGCGGCGGGGCGAGGCTGCCAACAAAGAAGCGGGCGGCGCCGCAGCGACAGCAATCAGAGACGATCGATCGGGGCGGCCACGCGCGTAGGGGATGAAGGGACATTCGACCACGACGCCGGAGGCAGCGGCGCCAGGCGGTCAATAGGGTTAGGAGCGGCGGCGACGCAGTGGGATGCTAGATCAGGGGAGTCAGCGGCACGGAATCGACCGAAGATGGGTGAGACGCCCAAAATCAATCCCAATCGGGGGGTGTTCGTGGACGCTATCAAGAATCAGGATAGAGGGTTAAAGTGCAAATTGGTCTAAATTGCATTTTTGGCACTCTCACAAAGTTAATATTAACGCTAGTCCTTCATCACGGATGGCCAGATCAGCCTCGTACTCCACCATATAGTTTTGGAGTACAAGGATACCGTAAAAGTTCACCATACTAAACTGACTATTTGTGACGACACCCACACTAGTACTGAACCATCAAACCCACACGGGACTACGCGAGAACGCGTCTTTGTTGTGTGTGGATATCGGGCGCACGGCATAAGTATTTTTTGCCGTGTGCTGCACACAACAACAAATAGCGCACGTCGTTGTAACAAATAAAACACACAGCAACATTTGCACACAAAACAAAGGCACGAGATAGCACACGGCAAACACACGGTAAAGAAAGGGGACATGGGGCCCGCATGTCAGCTTCGTTGCCGATAAAGAAAGCGCCGTGGGGCCCGTGTGTCAGTGTCGTTACCCTATATCGGCACACGACAGAGATGGGGGCACCGCCGTTAGCACATGGTAAAGAACGCAACATGGGGCCTACGTGTCAGGAGCTCGCCGTCATCGTCCGTCGTCGGTGTCAAGTGGCGGTGGGGTACAGCTGTCAGGTTTGCCATGCGCCGTGATATTTGGCACACGGCAAAAAGCGCATTACCGTGCCTTTTTTTTTGCCGTGTGCAGCACACAGTAAAGACGCTGTCGTGCGTTTTCCTGACTTTGTCGTGTGCCTGAGCCACGCGGCAACGAACCGTTCTCACATAGTGCGGACTCAAGAAAGCACTTACCACATGGTTTTTCTTTCCATTGTGAAGGTGATTGTGGGTGATGTGGGATGACATGGCCCACGGTTCCAATTCGTGTGTGAAAGTAGAAAATGACACAAATTAATTATTTTCATGAAACCGGACGAATGCAGTCCAAAACTCTCCATGAGAAAAGGCAGCACGGACGAGGCGATGTCTCCCCTTGTAACTCGGCATGCTTTCTAAGCTGACTCACAAGAGAAGCAAACTCGTCTACAGTTCAAGGAAAAAAAGGAGAAGATACAACAAAAGTAGTGAAGAGTTTCGAGAAGCTTCTACGGTTTCCCTGCAATGTAGTTGTTGCCCGAGCTGTGCAATCGCTTATCATCCGATTCAAGCTTGATAAGCAATGCTTTTTTTTTTAAAGGGAAAACCCGGCCTCTACATCAGGGAGATGCACACAGCCATTTATTAAAGAAAGTATCAGGAGTAGCGTTTACAAAGCAGTATAAATCCAACAACAACACATGGTGCCCAGCAAATACACCAAAAGACAAAGGCTAGGACAAAAAGTGAAACACATAGGAGGATCACTTCATGACATAATTCGCCTAGCATGCTGCCAACCACCCCGGTTGAAGATAGCCCGAACAACCGCCATCAGCCGAGAACAGCCGGTATCCATAAACGCCCGTTGGTCGGGCGGAAGCAGGAAGGACCACATGTGAATCCAATACGTAGCTCTGTGAACAACCTGTAAAAACTGAATATTTTCCATCCAGTTAAAGACCACATCATTTCTGCAATTCCAAATTGCCCAAATAAAAGCACAAACGCCAATGCGAATACGAGCTTTGCTTTTCTTATCAACCCCCATAGGCCAATTAGAGAACATATTCTCTATACTAGATGGTGGTTGAATATTAAAAGTGAAGTGAATAAGACGCCAAATATTGCGCACAAAATGACAGTCAATAAAAAGATGTTGTATAGTCTCATCCGAATGACGAAAAGCACATTGCTTCGAACCATTCCAATTCGTTTTAATGAGATTATCCTTAGTTAAAATTACATTTTTGTTCACAAACCACATGAATATCTTGATCTTCAACGGTATTTTTAGCTTCCACAAGTACTTATGTAAACAAGGTGTATGACCATTCAAATAATGTGCATACAAAGATTTAACCGTGAACATGCCATCTGATGTCAAATTCCATCTAAACACGTCCTCCTCTGTAGTTAGAGAAATCGACATTAATCTCTCAACTAAGTTAAGCCAAGCCATCCATTTGTTACCTGTTAAAGCCCTTCTGAACTCTAGATTAATGGGGGGCGCATTATTGAGGACATCCGCAACAAGTACACTTTTGTGACGAACGATATTAAAGAGCGTAGGATACTGCACCGACAACGGTCTATCTCCTAACCAAGTATCTTCCCAAAAACATGTTGATTGGCCATTACCGATATGAAAAGATCCTAAAGCGAAGAAGTCCTGTTTAACCTTCATTACTCCCCTCCAAAAAGGTGAGTCTGGTGGTTTAGGAGAAACTTGAGACAGAGTTTTCCCCCGAAGATACTTATTTTGAATTAGCTCCTGCCACACACCTTGCTCATTCAAAATTTTGAAAAGCCATTTGCTTAGAAGACATTTGTTCTTAATAGTCAAAACCTCAATGCCTAACCCCCCTTGGTCTTTAGGACGACAAATTAAGTTCCATTTAGTCAAATGATATTTTTTCTTATGTTGATCATTTTGCCAAAAAAATCTATTTCGGAAGTAGTCAAGACGCTTCCGTACCCCAACAGGTACGGTGGAAAAAGACAAGAGAAACATGGGTAAGCTAGTAAGTACCGAATTTATTAGAACCAACCGATCACCATATGAGAGTAATTTAGCAGCCCATGAAGCTAATTTCCTCTCAAATCTATCCTCTACCGGCTTCCATTCCTTATTCAACAGAGTACGATAATTAATAGGAATGCCTAAATATTTAAAAGGCAACGAGCCGACTTCACAACCAAAAATGTTGCGGTACTCATCTTGTACATCAGATGCTTTCCCGAAATAAAAAATCTCACTCTTGTGAAAATTGATCTTGAGACCCGATAGCTGCTCAAAAAGCGCCAAGATCAATTTCATATTGACCGCCTTTTCTAGATCGTGTTCTAAGAAAAGTATCGTGTCGTCCGCATATTGTACGATCGAAACTCCTCCTTCAACAAGGTGCGGTACCAAGCCCCCCACTTGGCCATCTTCCTTTGCCCTTCCAATAAGAAGAGCTAACATATCCGCCACGATATTAAACAAAATCGGAGAGAGAGGATCTCCTTGTCGTAGTCCTTTTAAAGTTTGGAAATAATGCCCAATGTCATCATTCACCCGTACACCGACACTACCCCCTTGAACGAATCTGGCTACCCACTCACACCACTTCGGGTTAAAACCTTTCATACGTAGTGATTGTTGTAAGAAAGACCATTTAACCTTGTCATAGGCCTTTTCAAAATCAATTTTGAAAATAACCCCATCTAATTTTTCTTATGCATCTCATGGATAGTTTCATGTAGGATAACCACTCCTTCAAGGATGTTCCTACCAGGTATGAAAGCTGTTTGGGTTGGACGGATCACCTTATGAACAATTGATGAAACTCGGTTTGTACCCACTTTTGTAAAAAAATTGAAGCTTACATTCAAAAGACAAATCGGCCTATACTGCTCAATTTTGCTGGCATCTTCTTTTTTAGGTAACAAAGTGATAGTTCCAAAGTTCAGCTTGAAAAATGGAAGATCAGCATTGTACAATTGGGTAAACATACCCATCAAATCATCCTTTATAACCGACCAAAACTTTTGATAAAACTCAGCGGGAAACCCACCTGGTCCCGGAGCTTTGTTATGTTCCATTTGTGAGATAGCTTCTAACACTTCCTTTTCACTAAAGTCAGCAGTTAGAATTGCATTTTCATCATTTGAAATTTGTGGTAAGTCATCATTAACTGATTCATCCATTATGATGGAATTAACAGCCGGTGCCCCAAAGAGCTTTTTATAATATTCTGTGATATAGGTTTTCAAATTCTGCTGCCCCACAATTGTTCCCTCATCCTGTTCCAATTGGAAAATACGTTTTTTTCTATGTTTCCCATTAGCAATTAAATGGAAGTACCTAGTATTATCCCCTCCTTCTTGAATGTTCTTAACTTTTGCCCTTTGGGCCCATTTGGCCTCCTCGTCTCTACGAAGGCGAGCAATACACTCATCAGCTTCTTTCTTAGCTGCCTTCTCCGCTACAGATAACGGACTAGTCTCGGCTTTAATGTCTAACTCATCAATGAGTAAGAGAAGCTTTTGCTTAAGATATTTATACTCACCACTAAGATTCTTAGCCCATCCCCTTAAAAATTGTCTCAGATGCCTGACTTTTACTTGCCACCTTTCCACCGGAGCACCCTCAGCAACACAACTCGTCCATTCACGTTTCACTGATAATGCAATGCTAGCTCGGATTGGATGTAAATTTGAGTGAGGGTTGTGGAAAATCTCACAGCATGCTAATCTGAGGCCTGCATGGAAGTGCTACTAAGAGGAACAAACTGGGCAAAAAGTAGTGATGATATCAATGAAAGCTTCTAAAGTTTCGCTGATATCTCCAATTACAAGTAAATGTGCTCGTTCTAATGCATGTGTCCGATCGATATGTTTGTCATCTGATTTAAGATTCTCCACATGATACTAACTAGGATCCGGTATTAATTTGGGCAAGGTTTATTGATAACCTCACATCATGCTAGACCGCTAGTGTGTTGAGCAAGAAAAGAGGAGTTGGAAAGGAAGTAAAATACAATTACCATGCTGAAGGCACACATGGGGACGTATATAAGAGCGTGTGCGAGCACATGATATAACTTTAGTCCAAGCTAGCTGCCTAGACATAGTATTTAAAAAAGAGAAACATGGGTTGGTGGATGAAATAAGTTAACCACAAGAAAGAGGTGCATAGAGTGAAAAAATTGCCACACCAAAGTGATGAACACAACCATCTTTATTGAAGTTGATGTGAGGCGAGATGATTAAATTTAAGAATAAGCAGAGTATAGAACACAAACTACTACTGCTAACCATTATGATATATGGATTTAGCACCTACGACTAAGTCAAATTCTTCTGGAGCAATGCCTTTAAGAAGGAAACACGCCATCGCGGTGGCAGGGTCGTCACCATATTCGGCTGACTGCAAAGATAAGGATTTTCATCCTGGTTTCGTAAGACCAACAAACAAATGCTAGCACCTCGACAAGGAGGCGACGCGTTCAACAAGGTAAACATACAAGTTTGTCTTTGTTGAGCCCAACCAATAAAGGGCAGAACAATATTTTTCACCTCGGACATGAACATGTACTCAAACCGTTGTTGTGATGACATAACTCCATATTAGGCCTCAGTAGCGCTAGAGGATGGGCGGGATGTCTTCCCACCTTAGACCACAAGTGCAAGGATAGAGATGGTAATCTAATAGGTAGGGAATATATTTCTGCACATTCGCTTTTCTAGATGTTGAAACAACCTAGATGACGCATTAAGGTACTTCAAACAGGAACACTATCACAAAGGTCAAGATCTCGGGTATAAACAACTGAGACACACATATACGGAGGTTGTTTATAATACTATTTGGATAACTTAGCGGGAGTTAGTCACATTCAAAGAAGTGTGGATTACCACTAAGAACACCTTAACACTAAAAAAATCTCATGTTTTCTCATTGAGCCTCCTTCACAAAGTAGGAATTCAATCCAATCATGGATACCTTAGGGGACCCTCCAATGCCTTAATATTTCCCCAAGCAAATCACAAATCAAAAAGTTGAGTAAATCCTACCGCCTAGGATCCATCAAACTCCAAGAGTAACAAGAACTACAAGGAATCAAGGAGAGGATCAAACTGTACTTGGTGGTATTCGTAGATGCATGTCTCTTCTTTCTTTCCCTTCAAAGATCTTGAGATTTGGTTGGGGGTAAACAAGAGGAATCAATCTTTTGAGGTTCAACAACGGAGAAGGAGAGAGAGAGAGTAATCTGAAATATTTCAACTATTAACGGACCAACCAGGTTAGAGGATGCCTAGACGACTAGACGGGCACCCGAGAGGAAAAAACATACAACAACCAACTGGGACGGCCAGCCGGGGCACCCCTAGGGCAACCGAGAGCATTAATTATGGAGCGTCTCTCATCGAGACGGGCAGCTTACACGGGTGATTATGGGCATCGTCAAAGCATGCCACTCGCTCGGCGTCAAGCATAGGAATATCAAGCTCAAGAATTTCGTGTTCGTCAACCAGAAGGAGGACTCTTCGCTCAAGGCCATCAATTTCGGAATCTCCATCTTCTTCAGACCAGTATGGATGGCCTCAATGCAGTGTTGTTTCTTTCGTGATATATTTTGATGATGCAAAATGGACGTATTAGTTTGCAGTCTTCTTGGGATCTAATCTCATTTCATGGAGTTCCAAGAAGCTGCCAACGGTATCTGGGTATAGTACCGAAGCTTACTATAAAGAATCGGCGAATGGTACTGCCGAAGCAATCTCGATAGAGTATGTGTTGCATGATCTAGGCGTTAAACACGAGTGGCCACCAATTCTTTTGATGTGATAACCTAGGCACAGCCTACTTGACTGCAAATCTACTTTTTCACGCTCGCACGAAACATGAGAAATAGATTTTCATTCTGTACGCGAGCGTGTGAAGATCAACAAGAGCCCTTGATGACAAGTTTATCTCCTCTGAGGATCAGCTCGCCGATGTGTTCACCAAACCAACGACTAGGCAGATGATCGACCAATTCAAGCAAGATCTAAATCGTGTACATAGTGGTTCAGATCGAAAAAAAATGGTTAGGATAGTGTCTTGGCATGCAAGTTTATAAGCGTGATTATAGCTAACCTAACCTACCATTGTAATATTACATTGTTCCATATATAGAGGAGAACGAGGCCAAGGGCCCTTTACGGCAAACATTCCTTTTAACTGCCTGTTTTCAGCTGCCCGGCCGTATCGACGAGGTCTTTGCTTTCCGCTGTTAAAAAAATCATTGCTAGCAACCCATTTGCCTGGAACGGGTTGGTAGCACATATGCTCTCACGGAGCGGAGCCAACCGAACGATATTCGATGTCTCATCTTGATCTGGAGAGCGCTTGTCGTGCGGAGCCGTTCGAAGTGACAAAATTGGTTGGAGCGGTGCCCGTTGCCGAACAGGCCGAGAACACCACTTGGCTGGAATATGGAGACCATCAATCCTTTTAGCCGCGCATGAAGCTGGATAGCAGTAGTTATATGCACGTTTTTGCTTTACGCCTGATAGAAGCAAACTTGTTTATAGTACAAGGAAATGGCTGAATAAAGATGTCTCGTAGTCAAATTATGCTCGATCGCTTCTACGGGTTTCCTAATGCCTCCAATTCCAAGTAAATGTGATTGTTGCATGTAGTGTGCAATATAAGTCATATGACTGTCATCCGACTCAAGCTTCAGTATATGATGTTAGGATCAGGTGTTAATTTGTGTGACCGTTATGGGAAAACTCACAACATGCTAGTGTGCCTCCTTATACCACACAGGAAGAAAGGACATGTAGGAAACAAAGTAATGTAAGGACCCTCACCGGAGTTATATGGTGTTGTATATAAAGAGTGGGTGTAGACACGTGGTAGAAGTTAAGTCCAAAGTAGCTTAGACATAGTACTAAAAAAGTGAACTATGACTTGGTGGATGAAATAAGTAACTCCAAAAAAAAAGTTGGTTAGAGTGGCTGGAAATGAGTTTGTTTATTGAGAAGCTAGCAGCAGCAAGACTCTGCTGCGAGATTTATTAATTGCCAACAATAGTTATATCGTTTATAAGTTCATTCAAAAGAAAACTAGGGAAGTCATCTACCCGAGTGCAAGAATTTTATCAGTAAAGCAGATTCTCTAGCTAGCTCTTGAACAACTTAGTTAATTTGCTTCCCTCGGACAATGGTTGAAAACGTAACCCTTCCAATAAGCGCCACAATGCCCACATAGTCTGCGTAAACCAGCGATGATTCATTCTACCATTTTTCTTCACATGTACAAGTATCAATGGTCTCCATGGAATCGGTTCCGCCTGGATGTTTTTACAGCCCATTCGATTAGCGAGTGATAGATCTTCTCTTACAGCCAGAGGTTCAGCCGAAGGTACATATGGGAGGAATAGGGTTGATGTAGAAATAAACCGTCCTTAAAACCTGCATTAATATCTGCATGAAACAAACCATCAACATTCAGTTTTGCCTGTCGAGGGCTCGTTCTAGACCATCGTGCCCCTAGATTAATTTGCCTCACCATAGCCTTTGTAGAGTTTGCTTTTTTTTGAACATTTTGATTGGGACATAGAGGCGCCATCTTCATTGATCATGATTCCGTCCCTGTATATCCTTCGTACGTACTCCCTCTGTTCCATAATGTAAGCATTTTTACTATTTCTCTTTCCATCCGTATCTAGATATGTTTTAGTGCAAGATTCATTTGAACCTTACAATAAAACATGTCTAGATACGGATGGAAAGAGAAATGCTAAAAAGATTTACATTATGGAACGGAGGTAGTACCAAACAGTTGCAACCTACAACTACAGCTTCTTTGAGCCAATGATGTTAAAGCAAGAGGTTACTTTCTGCTACTTAGACCATGCATGCATGGTCGCCTCTCGGACTATGCAAATGTTCTATTCTACGTACGTGCCGGTGCCGGTGCCGGTGCCGGTGCCGGTGCCGGTGCCGGTGCCGGTGCCGGTGGAGCAGCTTGAGATCGAACGATTGATTGGCGGTCAGGTCAAATAACACACGTACCAGAGACTGACAAACTAGAAAGTGTCACCAAGCGACGTCGTTTCTCCACCAGTCCATAGAAACTTGAGGAGACTACAGAAAGTTTCCGACGAAGATCGACGTCAACCGACCTCGCTGCATGGAAACCCTTCGTGGTTTTCAGACTAGCGGCCGGCCTGTTGCCTTGTGACATCATCCATTTGCTTGTCCCATTGGACTAGTGGTACCGTACAACTGCATTTATTAAGCAGCAAATTAAGGCGGCACCGGCCGGCTAACCCCCATGGTGGCAATTTCGTGAGGTTGAAAACACAAAGAAGTTTAGGCTCGTCGCAGCGCTACCTGTACCAACAACTTAGCAAAGCCCACTCCATTTAATTAGATCTCCAGTTTTTTCCTTTTTTGGTAGAATAGAGATAAAAAAAAGATAGGTCGATGAAAATTAGCACGCACATATATTTTTTTGAACTTTTCATATTTGAAAATATATTTATTTTTTGATAAAAAGGATCTAGCTAGCTGGAATTCGGAAACTGAACTGACTGACTAATTGTGAGACGAGCACCCACACTAGTAAAGAACCATCAAACTCACAGAGTCAAGAAATCACTTAGCACACGGTTTCCTTTCCGTTTTGAAGGTGATTGTGGACAATGTAGTGTGACATCGTCCACAGTTCCAAATTCGTGTTTAAAAGAATGTCACAGAGTGTTGTCTTCCTCTTCACTCGGCTATCATCCTGCAGCGGGGCGCCGTTGAGGATGGCTAGTGTCGTGGCTTCGCAGATGGCGGCCATGGTGGCGGCGTGCTCCCTACACGGGGGGGTCGTCGTGGTTGGGTGGTGAGCCACCTCTGTCGTCCCCACCAGTGTTCTCGTGTGCTCTTGGTACTGCAGATGGCGGCCTTGGGTGCGGTCTCCTCTCCGATGCGAGGCGAGCCGTGGCAGAGGTGGTGGGAGATTCTCCTTGCCGGTTGCTAGACCCTCGCGTCGGATCCTTGTTGAAGACCTATGGCGTGACTGACGTGGGTGGTCTTCGTGCATGCTCTAGGCTAGCCCACCCTTCGGGTAATCGAACCCAGATGGGGTTGGGGTTGCACTCGGTGGTGCTACGCCCTGCGACTACGGCGGCGACCCCCACGTGCGGTGAGGGTATCTCCGATGCCCTTCAACTTCAGCCGGCGACACACAGGCGTCGTGGCGTCGTCTAGCCGCGTGCGACCTTTCGGACATGCCCCCGACACAGGTGGTGTCGGCGCGCTGTGTGGCCTCGGATGTGCGTTGGTGTCCGATTACGTCGATGGTGCAGTGTCGTGGCTGGGTCTCCACAGTCATGTCCGGTGGTTCCTCCTTTGTGATTGTTGTGCTTGGGTCGTGATGAGCTTCTCATCAATCAACTGTCTCTGAGTTTTTCTCGGAGTAACCCTTTCTTTGTGTTGTCGGTGTGCGTTCTTTTCTTCTATTTCTCTTCTCATGTACCCACTGTAAACTCTAGTTCATTTGAACCTATCTTGTAGAGACTGCAAAGTCTGATAGGCAGTTGATTAATGAAGTTCAGGCTGGCTCTAAGAGCCCGCCGTAGTCATAGTAAAAAAAAAAAGAATGTCACAGAGTAATTGTACAGAAACCGTATGTAGTTCAAAACTCTCCATCAATAAAGGCAGCGCGGAGGAGAGACAATGTTTCCCATCGTAACCCGGCATGCTTTCTAAGCTGATTCATGAGAGAAGCAAACTAATCTGCAGTTTAAGATAAAAGAAGATAAATTACTACAAGTAGTGAAGAGTTTTGAGAAGCTTCTACGGTTCCCCTGCAATGTGCATGTTGCCCGAGCTGTGTAATGGCTTAACATCCGATTCAAGCTTGTGCATGCCATGCGAGCTCGGATTGGGTGTTAGGTTGAGCGAGGGTTATGGAAAAACTCACAACATGCTTATGTGATGTCTGCATAGAAGGGCAACTAAGAGGAATAGCGGTGGAGTAATTTATCTTCTTTTATCTTAAAGGTCAAAACAAAAATTTCACGCCAGACATGAATAGGTGCTCGAATCGCTATCATGGGGATATAACTTCCAATAGTCACGATGGTATGTACTCCATAGTAGGTCTCTATATGGCACTAAAAGATGGGTGGGACGTCTTCACCCCATAGACCATCACCCCGGTGGCCCGTGAAAGGATAGAGATGGTAATCTAGAGGAATATAACAAGTTTTTACACGAATTTACTTTTCTTTTCACAAGTTTTATACTATGCGGAAAATAAACTGTGCCTAACAACCTATATGACGAATTAACGTATTTTAAACACAAACACTATCACAAAGGTCAAGATCTCGGATAAAAACAACTGAGACACACAAATACTAAGTTTTATCCCGATGTTCACTCCCTTCAGAGGGAGTTAGTCACACTCGTAGAACCATGTGTGGGTTACCACGAAGAACACCCGAACGCTACAAAATCTCACCTTTTCTCATCGAGTCTCCTTCACGAATTAGGAGCTCAATACCCTCAGTGATATCTTGGGGAAGCCTCCAATCCCTTACATATTTCTAGGCAAATCGTAAATTGAAAGGTTAAGTAACTCGTATCGCCTAGGAGCCATGACACTCCAAGAGTAACAAGCACTACAAGGCATCAAGGGGGGTCAAACTTAACTTGGCGTATTTGTGGGTGTAGGTCTGCTCTTTCTTTCTCGTCAAAGATCTTGAGAGATTAATTAATCTTTTCAGGTTTAACAATCAAGGGGGAGAGAGATTAAATCTGGAACCTTAGATTCATGAGGAAGGCGAGGGTATATATAGGGGGCATATCAAAAGTCATAAATGAGTGTTAGCGGAGTGACCAAGCAAGACGCCGACTAGGCGACTAGCCGGGCACCCGTGGGGTGGCACCCGAGAGGAAACAACATGTAGATATACTAATTGGGCAGCCAGCCGGGGCACCCCTAGGGCAACCAGGAGCACTCATCTTGGTGCATGTCTCACTTGGTTAGGGCGGCACCAGCCAGCTGCCAGTCGACAACATCTGAGAGCAATAAACTCCAGGGCACCCCTTGAACGGCCAGCCACTAGATGGAAAACCCTTATAATAGTCTAGCTACTAGGGTCGTTCATACAAATACACGCCACTGGTATGAGTAGAGGTGTACCCGAATCCGGCACGCAAGCAGTAAAGTTTATCAGTGGCGTGCATACTTGGTTGACACGCCACTGTTATGTGGGACCTGATACATCGAAATCGTATCTATAATTTTTTTATTGTTCATTGCTACTTTAATATCATTTTTACATGGTTATATCATGAGTCTATATAATTTTGCAATATTTTCTGAAACTAACATATTAACCCAGTACGTGCCAACTGTCAGTTGCTCTTTTCTGTTGTTTTTGGGTTTCACAAAATCTCTTAAAGAAAAGTTGTCACAAAAATACCATTAAATTACACAAAGGATAACTTTCATAGACGTTGCCGAAAGGGAGCACCTAGGTGTCCAAGCAGCATGGGGCCACGGGTCAGGCCTGACCCATAGGCCCCACCCGATTAGACTCCTCGTGCACCGCCTCTCGACACCCCTTCGCCTATTTATTCACCCCGATGCGAAAATACTCTTCATGGTAATTATTTTCCGAATTACGACACCAAGCCACCATCGTGGAAACATATCTGGAGCCCTGTTCCCGCACCCTGTTGGTGGGGGGGGGGGGGGGGAGGGAATCGACCCCGGAGGCATCTACACCAACCTTGCCACCGAGTGGCGGAGCTAGGAATTTCAAATTGGGTATGCAGGAGAGCGCATGAGGCTGCTCGTTTCATTTTTTTCCTCCTTCTGCATGTAAAAATGAAGCTGTTGTACACTATTTTGCAAAAAGTATTGGGTATTGATTGAATACCCTACCTACACCCCTATAGCCGCCTCCCCAATGATATCAGAGTAGTCTCATCTAGGACTACGGGTCCATAGTAGTAGCTAGATGCTTACCACTCCTCCTTGTTTGTAAATATAATGGTCTTCTGAGCTGCCTACCACGATCGATATCCATCCGATGTAATTGTTGATATATTTTTTGCAACTATGTAATTGTTGATATTGTTGTGTTTGTTGTGACATGATAAATTATGATGTTATGACCAGATTGTGCATGTTTTATGAGATTTCTTTATTTAGGCTTTTTGCATGCTCTCTGATCGATGTGGTTACTCTGGCCATGTAGTTGTGTTAGATCTCCCAAGTGGGAGTATATGCTCAATAGTAGGTTCATACCTCCTTCATCCCTCGGCTTGTGTATGGTAAGGATGTGTTATTGCTACTAAGGATAAAATAGCGGTGTTTGTGTCTACTCCCCATTGATATAAAATGTTGCTTACATCATGTACGATAATTAAGGCGATACTTGATACGTCAATGTATCTATAATTTTTGATTGTTCATTGCTATTTTTATATCATTGTTACATGTTTATATCACGATTTTATATTAGTTTGCAACATTTTCTGAAACTAATCTATTAACCTAGTGCCAAGTGTCAGTTGCTATTTTATGTTGTTTTTGAGTTCTAGAAAATCACTTAAGAGAAAGTCATCGAAAAAAATCCCGAAAAATTACACGATGCCCTGATGGTAGATATTGATAAGTTGGGTTGTGCCCCAAGCGAAGGTGGAATTGTAGCTAGTAGCAGTTTTCCCTCGTTTAACGAACCGAGGTTTATCGAACCAGTAGGACTTTGAAATCACCAACGAGGTGAATGTTGAAGATCTCTGGCGCTTGACCTTCAACAGACGTGGACCTGCACACACTCAACCAAAATACTTTGCCCCCAACGGCGGAAAGGTTGTCAATCTTTCCGGTCTCGCAGAAAACAAAGCGGTTAATTGTATAATGAAATAGATAAAATATGAAAAGTGACTAGAGGAGTAATGATGATTAAAAGCTAAAAACGAGAGCTTACTAGAAAACAGACAGTAGCTAAGAATACTCAAAAAGATATAAGCGAAGCAAAGGAGTATTCAAACGAAAATGCGGAGCGTGTCTCACTCCCACACAAATAAAGCTAGGATCCAACAAAGATATGACTAGCAAAAAAAAAACTGATAGTAAAAAGACGCTCCAAGCATAGCACATAATATGTAAAGTGATAAAAACGAAGTTCAACGAAGACGACCTTATGATAGTCGATGAAGATGAGGGGATGCCTTGGGCATCCCCAAGCTTTGACTCTTGATAGTTCTTGATATTCATATGGGGTGCCATGGGGGCATCCCCAATCTTGAGCTCTCATCCATCCTCGATTTCTTCATATTCTTCTCCTTTGGAACTTAAAAACTCCCTTCACACAAAACTTCTCATAATTTGATTACAGGGTTAGTGCTAATAAATTAAAATGCACATGTGTTCAACTCATGACAAATTGCAAACCAACTTCATTAGACATTATCTACTGTTTACTAAGCCTCAATGTGGCACTCTACCCCTAGAGTATCACATATGACGATGGTAAAGAGACAAATACAAAATAAAAGCAGAATCTGTCAAAATCTGAACAGTCTGTAAAGATCGAATTTTTCGAGGCACTTATGCAGCTTAAATCAAAAAACTTAAAACTAAAGAAAGATAGATAAAAGCATAAGACTTACTGTCAAAAATTATCAGAAAAAAATAAAAAATTCTGGAGATTTTAGGATTTTCGTGCAACAGGCGCACAGAATCTGTCTTTGGAGCAACACAATACCTCGCACTTTCAATGCATTAGAGGCTAAACTTGGCACAAAAAAACAAAATAAAAAGATATAATGAAGTTGCTACAGAGTTAATAACTTTATGACTCAAGAAAATCAAAAATCAAACTGAAAATAAAAGATGGGTTGCCTCCCTACAAGCGCTTTTCTTTAAAAGATGGAGAAAAGGGTGCTCCCGAGGTATCAATTGCTTCCCTCAATTTATCAATTCGATTAATAGCTCTTGTAGCTTCAAGGGACTTAATACTTTTAGCAATGTCTTTTAGGCACCCATCAAGCTTGTTAATACCATCAAGAATTCCCTTACCTATTTCTCTTATCATATCACACTTGGTACATTATCTTCTATAACTTCTATCCTTTGCATGACATGTTCTAAAGTGATTTCAATCATAGTTTAAAAAACCGGACCGGACCGCCGGTTGGACCGGAAAAAACCGGAACCGGTGATCTTCTGGTCTGTTAAGCGCAGTTTGAGACGCCCCCGCAGCGAACCGGAAAAAAAACCGGTCGAACAGGCCGGTTTTTGTCAGAACCGGCGACGGCCGGTTTTAGTGAGCCGCCGGTTCAATGCCGTCAGAAAATACACCTCGTTGCATTATTTTCTTGTGAAAAAGCAAGGGCAGTACTGCAACAAAGAAAACTGCGGCCGTTTCTCGCCGACACACACAGAGACACGCCGCCGGCCCGCCGCCATGGAAGGCTCGAATCCCGCCGGAGGCTGCTTGAGACCACTGTGGATTGATTCCGCGGTCACCCTCCATCTGGCGCTGCTTGCCACTCGAGTCCTCTCCAGCCGGTCGCCGCTCAACTTCCACGGGCTGCTGCCCTGAGTGCAGCTCCCACTCCACAGCTCCCCTCCTCTAGGCTCCAGATTTCCTCCCGTGATTCTAAATTTCCATTCGATTTGTTTACTCCGGTCATGTCAATACGTCATATGGAGGCATGGAGCTACAGATTGGAGTACTGCGTACAGTTGAAGATTCGCCTAACACTAGTGGAAGTGATGAGACGGTATGGAGATGGAGCCACAAATTGGAAAAGGAGATTGAAATATTGCTAGTTTATTATGTGAATTATTATGCATATTTAGCTATTTATTGTACTAACATTTATGAGTAAAAATATATTATTTTATATCCTAAAAAACCAAACAGTGAACCGATGAACCAGTGGTTCGACCAGTAAAAACCTAAACCGAGAGGCTCACCGGTTCGATCACCGGTCCGGTTTTTTAAACTATGATTTCAATTTTACGATCATTAGTTGGTGGAATCCCCACAAGACCCTCTATAACATTAAAAGCTTCCAAAGCATTAATTCCTAGGAAGTTTCCACCTATGATAGTATCTAGGACATACCTATACCAACTTGTGATGCCAACATAAAAAATCCTAGGAGAACAGTGGCCAATGGTTTTTTAGCGGATCTATGACAAGCATCATTAATTCTGTACCGAGCATCGTTCAAACTCTCCCCACCTCTTTGTTTGAAGGTGAGGACTTCGGACTCGGGTGTCTCAACAGGAGGAAAAGAACTAGTCATGAAGATAAGATAAAATAACAAGACAGGAATAAAGACTACGCTAATTTTTTGGGGTTTTAAAATTTTGAAACAGGAAAATAAACTAAACGAGATATAAAGCAAGCAAGACAAAAACAAAGTAAAGAGATTAAGAGTATGAGACTCCCCTTGCTATAGCTTCAAAGTCCCCGGCAACGGCGCCAGAAAACTGCTTGATGATAGATATTGATAAGTTGGGTGGTGCCCCAAGCGAAGGCGGAATTGTAGTTAGTAGCAGTTTTCTCTCGTTTAACGAACCGAGGTTTATCGAACCAGTAGGACTTTGAAATCAACAACGAGGTGAATGTTGAAGATCTCTGGCGCTTAGAGATACCTTCAACAGACGTGGACCTGCACACACTCAACCAAATACTTTGTCCCCAACGGCGGAGAGGTTGTCAATCTCTCCGGTCTTGCAGAAAACAAAGCGGTTAATTGTATGATAAAATAGATAAAATATGAAAAGTGACTAGAGGAGTAATGATGATTAAAAGCAAGTAAATGAGGTTGTAAACAATGTAAAAGGATGGATCGGGGGCCATGGGTTCACTAGTGGAGTCTCTCAAGTAAATAAAATATGCATGTGATGGGTGAATGAATTACAGCTAGGCAATTGACAAGATCATGACACAAATCCAATTTAGTCATGACAAAAAGGACATGATAATATTTATGGAGGCATCACGACAAGGAACAAAGACCGTTGAGTCCAATTGCGTCTTTGTCTAAAAAGTCCACGGTGGGATCGCTATCCAGCTTGTCACCCAACGGTATTAAGTTGCAAGCAACAGACAATTGCATTAAGTAAAGTGCATGAAGTAAGCAATACTAATATCAAAAGAGACATTAACACCGCTGTTTTACCCTTAGTAACAACAGCACACCCTCGCCCTTAGACGTTTCTGTCACTCGTGCCCAGGAACAAAAGGGGGCATGAACCCACTATTTAATATAAATACCCTCTCTTGGAGATACACATAATCACTTGGCCAAAGTAACTACGCACATCGGAGAGCATGCAAGAACATAAATTACTCATATAAGAATCATGCACAATCTGAACATAACTTCATAATCCATCGGTTCCCAGCAAACACATCATATAGCATTACAATAATCGATCTTGATCATGTTAGGAGCTCACAAGATCATAAGACATGAAGCACAAGAGAGAGAGAGAGACTACCAACTAGCTACTGCCATGGACTCGTAGTCCAAGGTGAGACTACTCACAAATCATCCCAGAGGAAGGCATGATGATGGAGAGCCCTCCGGGATCGATCTCCCCTCCGACAGAGTGCCGGGATCAGCTTCAGATTGGACCCCGAACTAGGGTTTTCGGTGACGGCGCGTCGGGGTCGAGTTTCTGGAAAAATAATGGCCGCCTCGATGTTTTTAGGGTTTTAGGGATTTTATAGGCATCGGAGGGGGCCGAGGGGACGCCCTAGGAGCAGGGGCGGGTCCCACCCGTGGGTCTAGGTGGGGCCGCGGCAGGAGGCCGTCCCTGCCCTGTGGGTGGTCCCCAGGGCTGCCCTTTGGTCTTCTGGTGCCTTTCGTCGAGTAAAAATTCCTCGTAAATTTTCAGCGCAATCCGACGATATTTCCTGTGGTGGACTTTCTGAAATACAAAAACAGCAAAAACAGGAAACTGGCACTTGGCATCTTGTCAATAGGTTAGTCCGACAAAATGCATAAAAATGATATAAATGACAGTAAAAACATGTGACAATATCACAAAACTAGCATGGATCACTCAAAAATTATAGATACGTTTGAGACGTATCAATGTGCCGTGAACAATCTTCTCCTAATTGTTTAATCATAGTTCTATCAATTGCCTAGATGTAATTTGTTCACCCAACAATATTATTATCATTAGGAAGATACCACTAGTGAAAGTATGGCCCCCGATCTATTCTTTAATATTGTTTACAAACTCGTTCTTCGATGTCCCATTTTTACTTTTACTTGTATTCTCATGACTTTCCACACTATATGTTTAATCTCTTTGTTATCGATGAGACGAGAAGTTTGACACCTTCCTGAAATGTTGGGAGCGAGGTTATTTTGTGTGTTGTGTGTAGGTACTACACCAAACTCTATGAACATACACACTCCTACTGATTCGATAAACCTTGGTTCTTTCTGTTGTGCTACATCATGACCTTTCTTTTGGGGTGAAAAATCCAAGCGCCACCGTAGCCATCAAGTGAATTTCGGGAGCCGTTGTCGGGGAGTTTTGCATTTAGCAGAGGGGACTTTCACACATCCACTTTACTTCATTGTTAATATTCTCGTTTATTTTTATTTTGTCTTGCTTTGTTTTTCTTATTTTCTTGTCTTTAAAAATGATAATACAAAAAAGTTAAACAATTTAGCATCTAGTTTTTTTCTGTTCGCCTTGTTTTGCATTGTCAATATGTTTCCTCCTAAGTTTGAGATGATGGAAATTAAGGTGAGTAGTGGATATATCATTGGAAGGGATAATCTTGAAAAATTCTTCACTTTTATTAGTAGACTTTACGATCATAACGAGAAACCTATCGTTGAGTTAACTTACAGTTATTAATCTGCTATAGCTTGCTTAGTATCCCTTCAGGAGGCTAGATTTGTTAACCTTAATCCCATTTGCAACAATTTGATAGTTTGTATGAGGGAGACGAAAAGGACTTCGTATTAAACACCTTGCTTTTAGAATTTGATGACGTGGTTAAGTAAGTTAGAAAAATATTCGCTCAGTATGGTTTTCTTGGTATATGCCCATATTACCCGTGCTTTGAAAATTAGGGATGAAAATTTAGAAATTATGTGGGTAAAACTGAAAACGAAGGTGAAGTTGATATTGCTAAAATGCATGTCTCCCAAACAAAAAATCCACCACTATGAGTGTTCGACTCTTTGGGTAGTTTACTAGTTTACTTAGAAGTCAATTCGTGCTATAGAAATCTGCTGAAATTCTGTGAAATCTTTTTTCCCCTCGAGAGGCTGCAGAAATAGGCAGAACCGGATCCCCCCGTCCGTCCAAAGCTCCCGCCATCGTCCCTCGCCCACTGACAACCAGACCTGCAGAGCACGTAGGCCCACACGCCAGTGGCACAAATCCGCCCCGCGGGGCCCACCACATTTGGTTCTCGCTCGCTCTGCCTCCTCCCTCTGGAAGGGAACCGCCCTCCCCGATCCAAGCGAGCAACCGCCCGCCTCCTTCGCGGCCCCTCCACCGCTCGTCTCCAATGCCACCACCGCCGCCGCCGCGGCCGTCCGCGTAGGGTCTCCCGGCGATGGGAAACAACTGCGTCGGCCCCAACGCCGCAGGCCGCACCGGCTTCTTGGCCTCCGTCGCCATCTGGCGCCCCGCGCGGCCCGCCGACCAGGCCGCGCCCCCCGCCGCCCTCCCGGCGTCCTCCTCCGACAAAAAGGCGCCCGAGCCCGTCACCATCCCCGCAGACGAACACTTGTCCCCTCACGCCGCCCGCTCCTCCGACCCGCCTCCCCCCAAGTCCGCCGAGCCGCAGCAGCAGGCCCAGGCCCCTCCGGCGAAGAAGCCCGTGCCCAAGGTCAAGCGCGTCCAGAGCGCCGGCCTCCGCGCCGACTGCGTCCTCAAGCGCGACGTCAACACCGCCCGCCTCAAGGACCTCTACACCATCGGGAAGAAGCTGGGGCAGGGCCAGTTCGGCACCACCTACCTCTGCGTCGAGAAGGCCACGGGCAAGGAGTTCGCCTGCAAGTCCATCGCCAAGCGGAAGATGCTCACCGACGAGGATGTCGACGACGTGCGACGCGAGATCCAGATCATGCACCACCTCGCCGGACACCATAACGTCGTGTCCATCGTCGGCGCCTACGAGGACGCCGTCGCCGTGCAGCTCGTCATGGAGCTCTGCGCCGGGGGCGAGCTGTTCGACAGAATCATCCAGAGGGGGCATTACTCCGAGAAGGCCGCCGCGCAGCTGACGCGGGTGATCGTAGGCGTCGTCGAAGCGTGCCACTCGCTCGGCGTCATGCATAGGGATCTCAAGCCCGAGAATTTCTTGTTCGTCAATCAGAAAGAGGACTCGCCGCTCAAGGCCATCGATTTCGGACTCTCCATCTTCTTTACGCCAGGTATGGCCTCAATGCAATGCAATCCAATGCTGTGTATTTCGGGATATATTTCGATGATGCGAGTCTCTGGCGTATTGGAATTGATAATTGATTCAGAAAAATGGGGATTGTGTATGCGAATATTGCTTTCGCAAGCATCCGCTCTATATGGTAAGGGTAAGTCGAAGCCCGTGGCTGGATAACACATCCAGAGCCATTTTGCACATAGGACAGCCTGATTAGGATGAATAATGGTTTCCCTGTACAAAAAATCGGGCCCCATCTCCTCCAGTGCAGAATGAACTGATCTTTAGGAAAACGTGCCAAGAGATATCTAAAAACAAGCGACCTGTTACCGGTCTTTAAGAAAACGTGCCAAGAGATAGGATTCATGTCTTGTCATGTAATCCAAGATGATCCCCTGTACGTCTATATATACTCGCCTATGAGGCTTAATAATATCATCCAACATATTGCGCAAATCTCTCTCCGGTTCTACACGACCTATCGTTTCATCTTCACTGCAAAAACAGCACCTTCTGCTGCTTTTTCACAATTTCCACTTACTCTTGCAAAAGTCATAGACTTGCTTCTTATCTTCGCTGCCAGTTATGTTATACATGTTTCTGGTACGTGAAGTGACAGCTTTAAGTAGGTTTGCACCTGCAGATTTGTACCACTCTTCTTAGACACTAACTACTGGATATGAAAAGTAGGAAATATGATATCTGTGTTTTCCCCAGTCTTAAACAAACTAGCTACAGAGAACCAACCATATCGATGTGAAATTATGCTCTTACGGTCTTGCCCTTTCTACCAAATCATTTCAGATCCTATTTTATACTGATCCCCATGTCATAATTTAATTGATTGTGCAGGTCAGATGTTTACAGATGTCGTTGGAAGTCCATACTATGTTGCACCTGAGGTTCTTATGAAGAACTATGGGCGTGAGGTTGATGTCTGGAGTGCTGGTGTAATAATCTATATCTTGTTGAGTGGGGTTCCACCATTCTGGGATGGTGAGGTTATGTGTAGCTGTTTTAGTAAGACGATCATTACCATTTTGTGTAATGTATATAAGTTTCTTTCGTTTTTTTTGAATCCACAAGCAGAAAGCGAACAAGGGATATTTGAACAAGTTTTGAAAGGTGATCTGGACTTCTCAACTGATCCCTGGCCTAGTATCTCAGATAGTGCGAAGGATTTGGTCAGGAAAATGCTTATCCGTGATCCAAAGAAGAGATTGACTGCCCATGAAGCCCTATGTGAGTAGTACGACACTGTGCTACCAGTTAGTACTAAATGAATAATTACTCAACACCTACTATAGTTTCAACCAAATCTCCTCTAATCACACATCTTGTGCTAGGTCACCCTTGGGTTTGTGTTGATGGAGTTGCTCCTGATAAGCCGCTTGATTCTGCTGTCCTGAGTCGGTTAAAACAATTTTCTGCAATGAACAAATTAAAGAAAATGGCCCTTAGGGTGAGCATTGATATTAACTTTCTAGTCCGTGTTATACAACCTGTATATGTGTTAATTTTTATTTTACCTGGCATACGCTTGCAGGTTATTGCCGAGAGTTTGTCTGAAGAAGAAATTGCTGGACTAAAAGAAATGTTCAAAATGCTAGACAGTGATAATAGTGGTCATATCACATTGGAGGAGCTAAAATCTGGATTGCAACGAGTTGGTGCTACTTTGATGGACTCAGAAATTGATGCTTTAATGGAGGCAGTAAGTATTCTAAACTATCCCTGTACAGCTGTTCCTCAACTTCATAGAAATTATTGAACATAATTTGGTCTCCTTTCTGTTATCATGGCTTGCAAATTTAGGAAGACCCTTTCTCTTAAGTTGAGAGGTTAACTAAATTTCTTCCTTTTTACGTAAGTTGGAAATAAATTTACATTTTTGTGAGTGATGCCTACAGTCTACAGACTCTCTTTCTGTTTTCTGTGGTGGAGAAAGGAACATTTTGGAGCTTGGGAAAGCAATATTTTCCGCTACTCTGGCTGGTGCCTACCTGTCAAAACGTCATCTTGATCTCATTTGCAACTTGCAAATAGTTTTTTTGGGGGGTTAAACCTGCTTCGTTTGAACTTTGATTTAGCTTATACCACATTTATAATTTTGTGTTGGCAGAAAGCATATACTGTTAGGACTTAGGAGGCCTAAGTGTATTTCAAATACAAAATAGTGGGTAAAATCTATCAAGTAGTAATGGTTATTCTTACGATGTTACCCTTTGGGTTTTTGAATTTGCTCCAAATGAAGCTCAAGCTCATTTCCTGAAAATGTCAGGCAGATATTGACAATAGTGGTACAATCGATTATGGGGAGTTCATTGCTGCAACTATGCACATAAACAAAGTTGACAAGGAGGATAAGCTCTTTACTGCTTTCTCATACTTTGATAAAGACGGCAGTGGTTACATTACTCAAGATGAGCTCCAAAAGGCATGTGAGGAGTTTGGTATTGGAGACACCCGTCTTGAAGATATTATCGGAGATGTCGATAAGGACAATGTAAGTAGATTCAATTGTTCACGTTGTAAATTGCCAACAGCAGTATTGTCTAATTGTCCACCAACTTTTACAGGATGGACGGATAGACTACAATGAGTTTGTCGAAATGATGCAGAAAGGAAATAATCCATTGGGTAGAAAAGGACATCAAAGCAACGTGAACTTTGGTCTTGGAGATGCACTGAAGCTTCGGTAAAGAAAGGTAATCTATTACCTATGGGCGTACTCCCTAATGATTGATAATATGTATACTCCAAGTTGAAATCGTATGGTTATCATTTGCTTAGCAGATTCCATTGATTTGTTTCAGTCCATGATCAGTTATTTGTATCATTAGATGCAATCATATAACTGATATTATAACACCCGTCTAGTTATTTGGATTCTGTTGGTATGTCATGTGACCGTACTTCAAATACAACCAATGGGAAGAAAATATTGTCAATGAGCTACTTCTGATGGTTTCATGGTTTTGGTATACTACCAGTGGAAATTATAATGCAAATCCTCCATAAGAATGTGTGTTGAACTGAGAACTTCCAGTCGCAGTTGCCCAAAACTCCAAAGTCCATTCTGAATCCGGATCAATTGTGCTTGGTCTGACTAGAACCCTAAACTATGAAACTGTCTATGTTAAACTCTGAACTTTCTAAAACATTTTTTAAAACTTAGACAAAATTTGAAAAGTGGTTTTCTACTTTGGCCTATCAGAAAAAGTAAACGAAAAAACATAGATGTTGAGAATGCTATGAAATGATAACCCTTGATATTTATGTCATAGAGATTAATAACTTTTTCCGGTTCTTCATAGCATTCTTAACAAACAGTTGTTCAAAGTTTTCTTAGAACTTTGGAATATGACACCACCCTCCAAAATATGATTATTTAGGGCGGTTTTGCATTTTCAAAGTTTCAGATAAGGTTGAAAATTGTGAACACGGGGGATGGTACATATTGGGAACCTGCAATGTTTAATAAAAAAATGATGACCTGTCTTATGTACAAAAGGAAATACTAGCTGAACCTATTTTATCTGTTATTATTTTTGCGCGTAACACAAATAGTCATATTTCTTATGAAAAAAATTACATGCTATAAATTGTTAGCACTCCCCACATCTGTTAGTTTTTCACACTTTTGCAAAACAGCGAAATACAAAACCATTATTAAAAAATAGAGCTATGGTTGAATTTTAAAGGTTGTAGGAAGTTCATGGTTTATTATGGACGCTTTCCTAATTCAGGGTTCAAATTGGACTTTACAGTTAGCACCACAGAGCATGGTTTTAAATGGACATCTTTCTATTTGAGAAATAATCCCAGGAAAAAAGTATTGAATTTATGTAATACGAAAGCACAGATTCTGATAGGTTATTAATGCTTTCAAGCCACTACATCAAGCAACAGGCTGCAACTTATGCTATGTGGTAAAGTTATGAGCAATCGTACAAAGCCACCAGATTTCTACAACCACACACATATATGTTGATGAACAAATTAAGGTATACTTTCCATAAAGAAAAGGTGGACACCTTAAGGAGTATGTATCTGTGGAAACAGATCCATAAATAAGTGGCGAGGAGTAAACAGTGGAATGTATTGGACACAAAAAGAAAGCGGAGAAAGGCTATGATAAGCTGGATGTAGTAGCTACTGACGTTAGTTGTCCTTGATAACCTTCAACAATCATGTTGAGATTTGGTTGGCTTGGTAACTGTGCATTTTCGGTAATTATGTGATATTTTCGTACTAGGATAAAATAGTTTCAGCATTCCTGTCCAAACTAATTACTGTATTACAGAATTTTGGGTCATAAATATTTACAGATACCTTCAGCTATTAAAATGAAGCTCGTTAATGCTGTGTATCAGTCAAGTTAATCCAACGTCAGAATAACTCGGCAGATACATTGTTTATGCTTATGTTTGTTCCTGCTTCTCTACAGGTGCAGTTAACCAAAATTACCATTCAGTGACTCGCAGAAGTTAACACAGCAGCAGAATAGCTCCCACTGCTTGTCGCGTGCAGGCCGGCATTCAGATGATCAGGTCTCAAGATTCCATGGCAGCTTAGTCCAAGTTTTTTGGGGGGTCTCTGAAGCGCAGCTAATGCGCGCGGGAGCGCCATAAACCACTCAGAAAATTGACACTAGGGTGCTCAACATGGCACCATTTGTAGCATGGACCGTCTTGTAGTTCTTCTTCAGCGGTAACGAATGCTCGGTGAAACCGCCATGTACATGCATTGTAAGTAAGCATGAGAGTTGAGTAGGAGAGGTCCATTTTCTTCCGTCCCTTCGATTTTTTTGCCCCGTTCTGAAACCAGCGGCAGGGAGAACCTATCGGTGTAAGTGAGACTCCAGCTGCTACGTTTGCTCCTAATTCTGTACTGGATAGCGGCTTAGTCTCTCTTGGCTTTTTTCTGTAAGGGCAGGTTGTCTCTCTATCTCCGTGTGTACTGTATAGGAAAAAAAATTGACTAAAGAAAACGATTCTCCTCCTATAATTATCGCCCCTCATTGGTGTTGTAAGAGCAACTCTAGTACTCAAATCATTTTCTTGAATCTTACCCAAAGCAACAAACCTTATATAGAGAGGAAGGAAAGAAGAACAATGAAGTAGGTATGACTCGTAGATCTAAATCTAAAAGCTTTCATGAGCAAGCATCATGTTTTGCCACGCTGTCGCCAACGTCGCACAACCAATCACCAAACAACTTTGACTAGGAAAATCCGAAGGCACATATACCACCGCCAAACGGGTCAAAAAGTAGTACTCTTTACACAAATTGTTCTTGAGCTGGGCCATCCACTGAAGGCATCTTCTAATCCGGCTAGTGACTAACTTACTGTATAGAGAGGTGATCTAATCACAAGGTCGAGATCTCCTTTAAGTTAATCCTAAAACATTGTTAAGTCGAACAACTCCTTCTTCAACATAATATATGGAGTCGATCCACTTGGAATTCTTGAACAAACGTGTATGGAGTCTATCCACTCGAAAAAAATTCTCTACTCCAAGGCTATTGTGATCACGGACACAATGTTGTGTGCGCCGATCCAATCTATCGCCCTCTCTTTAGATGCATAGATGAATGCGTTCTCTCACATAGCACAAGGAAAGTAGCACAAAGATATTAAGGGTCAAAACTAAAAAAGTAATAGGTGGAATATACTCTTATTCAGATTATATACAACAATCCAAGTAACACAAAATTACTAACAAGCCACAAGGAAAACGAAAAAAAAAACAAATCCTCACACAACACAAGGAAGTGGCTGACAGGTAAAGCAACCCTTTCAAACATCACTCTTCACTGAAGAACTGTAGCCATCCTGGTCATCATAGTACTTGGACCACAGCATGATCCCTCCGTACTTCCCTGCACCCTTGATCAGCGGGAGAACATCCGACTTCAGATCATCAGCCGGGATGAACCCGCTACCGGCCGCCTGAGGAGACGCCGGGAGGCCGAGAAAGATTTGCTTCGCCGGAACCGTCAGCCACTGCTTCCATGAATCCGCCAGGTTGGAGGTGCTACCTGAAGCATACTGGCAGGGAGCGTTGTTGTAGAACTGCACCCACACGTAGTCAAACAGGCCGGTGTTGAGGGCGCCGCCGACCCAGGCATCAGGGAAAGGGCATTGCGGCGCGGCGGTCAGGTACACTCTCCTGCCGGAGTTGCTGTACCCTTTCAGGTACCTCGCGAGATCGTCCCAGTGCAGCGGCGTGCCGCCCTCGATGTCGAAGTCGACGCCGTCGAGGACCGCGTCACCGAGGGGCCGCGAGGAGGACTTGCCTCCCAGGAAGTTGTTCCACAGGTACGTCGCGACGTTCTTGGCGTCTTCCGATGAGGAGAGGTAGTAGCCGCCTGCTCCGCCGCCGATGGATAGCATCACCTTGACGCCGCGGCTCTGGCATGACTTGATGTCGGAGCTCTGGCCGGCGCAGCCGTTGTTGGTCGGGTCGCAGTGGCCTGCCAGGTTGAGCACCGGCGGTTGTCCATTGCCGAAGGCGGAAAGGAAGGCGATGTTGACGAACTTGTAGTTGCCGGTGGCGCAGGTCTCGGCCAGCGTGCCCTCGCCGCCGTTCTGGCCCCAGTAGATGGAAATGCCGCCGGCTTCTGACCCGAGAAACTGCGCAGCGGCTAGTGCCACGGCCAGCAGCTGCACCAGAGATGATCTCTTAGCCATTTCCTGATTTGGTGTTTTCAAATGGTAGTATGTTGTTTGTGGTTGCTGGCTTGCTGCGTGTGCTCAGTTTTGGCTCGGGGGCTTGGTTTATATACAAACGGGACTCTGAGAGTGAAAGTTTCTGCTCGTATTGTTTATGCTCCTGCGTGGCTTGTTGGGCACATGTGAATGTGTTCTGCTGCAGCTTCGAATGAACGGCGACGGAGTTCGTGATTTTGTTCTACTTGAACAGAATAGCGTGCAAGGCACCCGCATATTTTGTAAACATGTATCCAGCTTTGTACTTACTGGATACGTCTACATATACTAGGCATTCAAAAGTCAAATTTCTGTATTCTGTATATTCTGGTGATCGAAGTTTATCAGTTGGTTCCAGTGTCGCAAAATTCAGAGGTCATAGCAGTCAGAACTTTTTTTTTCCAACCGGGCCACTCCCATTTCCATTAATTGCTCAACGGAAATACAAAGTTTTTGTACACAGCAAAGGGGACAGAAATAGAGCGGAACCGAAATGGAAAGAAAATGGTAGGAAAACCCGCCGTGCAACCTCGCCATCAAGATTACATTACGGGGCAAAAAAACTACCCCTAAACTACAAAGTCACCAACATTTGAAACTACCAACATCCTTGTTATCCAGGAGGAACACACATCGCACAACTGGTCTCAAAAGAGCAAAAACAACCAACCACAACTTCCCAACGGAACAGGGGCACGGACCATCAAGCTCCAGCAATGCGAAGAGCTCCCTGCACCACACCACTGTTCCCCGCCGAACAAGCCGCCAGCTGAGAAGCCTTCCTCATCAGATCATCAGCCCCACCCCTGATCAGCGCACCGTCTTCATCGCCGAACAAACCTGCCCAATAGTAAAGCAAAGAACACATGTAGAAAACAGTAACCAAAGGGGACCGAACCCTCAATTCTCAAAGGTTATCCTGTTTCGAGTCATCCAAACAGCCCAGCAAACCGCTGCCAGAAGCAACATGTGGAACTTCTTTTTACGGGGAAAAAAGAAAACTTTTCCACAGGGAAGACGGACAGCAAGAAGCACCGAACATAGAGCCCAACACTCCCCAAACAACCTTAGCGTGAGAACAAGAGAAGAACAGGTGCCTCGGTGTTTCCAACTGGTCACAAAAAGAACAGATTGGGTTACCAAGCCACTTTCTCTTTTTCAGATTATCTCTGGTGAGGACAGCATCCTGGAACAATTGCCACTAAATTTTTTGATTTTCAAAGGGATTTTGGCTTTCCAAATCCATTTATTATGAGACCCATAGATACCCCTCTCCAGGTGTTGATACAAGGATTTAGTAGTAAGAACCCCCTTAGGAGTAAGGAACCAAATAACCTTATCAGAACCAGCAGGAGTATTAAGAGACCGAGCTTTGTCCACAATATAATCCCAAGCCTCAGCTAAAACCACATTAAACCTTCTTCGAAAAGGAACGACAAAATTACTCTATCGAACCTTCTCAAAAGTCCAGTCCTGTGCTTGGCAAATATCATACAGCATAGGATAGGAACCATGAGTGAACAATTGTTCAACCAAGCGTCTTTCCAAAACCTGACAAGATTACCATTTTTCAGCACAAGATTTCTACCAAGAAAGTAAATGTCTTTAACTTTTAACAAATTCTTCCAAATAGGCGAATCATTAGCTCTACTTTTAACCGACGCAACAGTTTTATTTCTGAGATACTTGGCTTTCACAATGTCCTGCCAAATTCCAGATTGAGTTTTCAACTTCCACCACCACTTACAAAGAAGGCTGATGTTCTGTTTTCGAAGATCCTTAACTCCCAAACCCCCTTTTTTTAGATCGACAAACACGAGTCCATTTAACCATATGATATTTTCTTTTAGAATTACTACCAGACCAAAAAAAACTTCCTTCTATGTTATCAAGCTTCTCCACAAAACCTTTACTCAACAAGAACATTGACATGTAATAAGAAGGTATACCCGACAAACTGGAGTCCAACAAAGTTAATCTCCCTCCAGAGGAAGCCGAATTCCCAATCCAAGCATCAAGCTTTTTAATCATCTAGCATCCAAAAAATCCCAATCAATAGCTTTCAAATTTGCAAAGGTCACAGGGACCCCAAGATATTTCATAGGAAGATCGGAGAGATCAAATGGCGGAACTACCCCCAAAGCGGCCTCACCAACCCCTACCTCACCGCCATGGGGGCCAGACTGAGAAGTAGGTGGCCCTGTTGGACTGGCGCTACCGCCATTGACCTCCACCTCACGCGGCATGGGACCCAGAACTCCTTGCCCCGTAGGACGCGGTGGAACCCGACGAAAAGTCGCCTCCGACGTCCCCGGTGAATCCGCCGCCGGCGACGCCGCCAGTCCCAGAGGCAACACCCGATGAGCCGGTAACTCAAGCGAATCCCCAATCGCGACCCATTCCCCCTTGTGCAGACATCGGGCGTCGATCACCACCTCCTCCTCGTCGAGAAGCACCAATCGGGCCGCCTCCCGCCGTAGAAGGAGCGTGCCAACCCGAGCCGCGCGTGAAGGAGACGGCGGCGTCAGCGTAGAGGTGAAGTTCGCCGACCACCGTATCACGCCGGAATCGTGAGAGAACATGCTTCCTCTCAAGTATCTCCAACTCCGACCGCAGTAAACGTACCATCCATGCTCTGCTTTGCTTGAAAATGTACTGCTCAACTCAACAATACCCATATTCAGCTAGAACTAGAATTATACTGTGGCTGTTAAGCACACAAGTCTCCTCTAATCTCCATATAGTCATCAAATGTAAAGCAACCATCAGATTTAAAAGAACACAATGTTCTGCAAACCGAAAGAGGTGGGTTGTTTCTCGTATATTTCGAAGAAACATCTTGTTCATCAATATCATTCATTAGTTCTTCAAAATGTTTCTAATGTATCGTACACTTGCTAAACTTCTGGACTCAAGATAATATATATACGTATTACATGACTGATGCTGTCATGAACAACTGAACATGAAAGTTGACTTTTGGACCCTGTTTTCTTTTTCCATTTTAATTTTACTATCACGCACTGTACATTCTCTTTGCTCTTCGGGTCATAACTTGAAAGTGTAAACATTTTACCCCTGCAGGCTGCAGTTTCCTAGCTATTCGGGCAGTGTGACTCAATGGAGTATAACCATAGTGGTCAACTTCTGGCAGCTGCTTCAAACTATACTCATCAAAGAGCTGATAGAGTGCGAGTGGTTACTAAATCGAAAGTATTCTTATTGCAATATCATTAGTAACTCTAGTATTTTGGGGAGGATTTCTGGAACTCTCAATTCATCTTGCTAGCTACAGGTAAGAAGAGTACCATATACACTAGGATGGGCCACAAACAGCACACACACTCAGTCACTCAGCCCAACAGTAACATTAGATTCATCTAGAATTTTGTAAAGCACAACAATTACCATTGAAATAATTCTGCTAAAACAATTGACATATTCATATGCCTTCACTTATATTTGATTACGCATAAAAAAAACAATTCCTATGAAATTGGCATCGACTAGATATGTCTGCACTTTCAAGTTTCATGTTCAGTTTGCACATGTCGGTTGGGCCTGCAAAAATGTTGCCTCGTCCATACTGAACTTGTTTGCAATCTGGAAAATTATTGTAATCATAGTTCATGCTATCTCCTTAACTAAACACTTTCTACTTAAGCTATAGTATTGCCATAACCTTACACTGGGTGCTCTGCACACTGATCATTGTATTTATCTGCCTCGCGCAGTTGTTTGTTTCATAGAAAGTGATTTTGGGTTCTGGTGTTGTTTGTGGAGGTAAGCATCGTAGCGAATCGATAATGTACCTTTTGCTATTCATGGATGACGTGTTTACGGTGGATTACTGTATATGCACACTTGCAATGGAAAAGATTTATACGAGCAAGGACAATCATTTATCCTTTTCGTTTCTTTCTCTAATATGATGTTTGTGATTCAGGAAGCGGCTTGGCATTTGATTTTTTTTTTTTTTGCCAATAAGCTTGGCATTTGATTATAATCGAACAAATTTGATTATAATCGAACAAAACATGTCATCTTTCTCCCTAAATTTGTTGAGCTGGGGCAGAGTGTAGCAGTATGTTGTAATTTCTTTCCTGCTAGAAACTCAGGAGGTTGGGAATAATCATATCTTGAAGTGCTTCTGTTTAGCTTGTGGAATTGAGGCTTTGGAGTTGGAGATGAACCGAACACAAAAACACGAGCACTCCTTCAGCTCCACTGGCCATGGTGGAAACCCTCGCCGGCCTCCGCCGTCCAGCAGCCTCGCGGCCGTTGAAGCTCCTGCGACGTGTCACATCTTGCTTGTTTCACTTCTGAGAACTTTTTCAGTTACCCCGGTTTACTCCCCTCCTTTCAATCTGGTGAAATGTTAAGCTTGTTGATGGACAAAATAAAAACATGTCCATGGTCAAATGGGAGAGGTTTAGGGATACCCTTGGAGATGCTCTGAGAAACAAAAACTTTCGCCTTTCTGAACTTTGGCCTGCAGATGTGCGCCTTGTGCTGTGACAGATTGATCTGTACTAGTCAATTGTTCCGCCAGAGAGAGAGCTTTGGAACACTTTGTTGCGCCCGTGTGGCGCCGTACCGGCCCTGGTGATATGCTAATACATTGTCGCTGTCGCTGACAGCTTGGTGCTAACGTTTTCTGTTGAAGCTGAAAGTGTCCAAAATCCACGTCTGTGTGCGAATATGGTAGCAAGGCTAGCAGGGGAACCTGGAATATGCAAGTATTTCCACACGTCAAGGTCAAAACTGCGTTGCAGCAATCGAGATACTAGCAACGCGACCGCACAAACAGTTTTGGTTGTGTTTAATAATTATTAAGATTATTAGTTGGCATCATACCCAAGTAAAAAATGGATCAGCGGGCATTGAACAGGCAAAAAAAAAAAACAATAGAAAGGGCCCAACCGGGTTCGAACCGGTGACCTATTGATCTGCAGTCAATTGCTCTACCACTGAGCTATGGACCCTTTGTTGTTTTCCTTGGTCATACATACTATACGTATTAGTTATACAGGTTCCTAGTACATTACTTTGCACACGAGGGAAAGAATCCTATAACATTCGTGCTCGTGCAGCATAGAGATCCATGTAGTATGACATACGGCAACCGGACGGTATACTCCCAGCATGATAGATCGTAGGCGTACAAAAACCATACTCGCATTCCAATTTCCAAGCGGTGTTGTATTGTATCTCGGCACTCGGCAGAGATAGTCCTCACATGATCGCCCGGCTCCAGAGCAGTAAACCATCTGAGCTCAACCGAACCAACAAACTCACACATCCACCAGAACTTCATATCTCTATTTTCAATCCGAGAAGAACAGAGGAGATTGCTTTTCAAGAGATTCGATGTGGAAGCACCCCTAGACGAGGGCAACTTGTGGACGACTTGGCGACTCCTTCTCTCGCGACTCCTCCCTAGCTAGGGTTCCGCCCGCGAGGGCCGCCGCCGCCGCCGCCGAGCTCCGGTCCCGAGCTCCCCTCCCTCCCCTTCCTCCTCCCTTCCCTCCTCGCGCGGCCGTCGCGCGACCTTTCGCGCTCCTCCTCCTCGTACCCTCTCCTCTTCTCCCCCCGTCGCCGCCGCCGGCAGAGGCCCGCGCGGCGCCGGCGCCGGCGGTCTGACCTTCCCCGCGTCTTGATGGGTGGAGGCGGGGCTCCCCCTGCTGGCGACGGTGCTTCTCGGTCAGCGGTGGTCCGGTGACCTGGTGCGGTGGCCGGCGGCGAGCACGGTGGTGGTGCTTCCTCTTGGCGGCGGGGCGGACTGGTGGTGCTGGGTGGCCGGCGGCGCGCCCCCGGCCCAGATCTGGGCCATTAGGGCCCCATCTGGGTCCTAGCGGGCCGGCTCCGGCGCGGCCAAGATGCCTACTGTGCGGGGATGCGGGGGAGCGGCTTGGACAGGGGGTGGCGACACCGACGGCGTGCCTTCTGCAGCGCGAAGGCGGGAGCTTTACGGGCCTCTGAGGGCCCGGCCGGGCCTGTGGGCCCACGGGCCTGGTATGCTCCTGCTATTGCGTCCGGTCGGTTACCGTCGTTGACGGTGGAGGTTGGGCCCTCCCGCGTGCCGACGGTGATGCTGCCCTAGTCCCGGCTCCTCTTCTTCGTTGTGCAGGCCCCACTTCGCGGTGCCGTGGTGAGACGGCGTGGGATGCTTCAAGTCCGTGTTGGCGCAGGGTGGTGGTCGGTTTGGTGGCGGGCTCCGGAGCGCCCGAGGTGAAGGTTGGGATCGGGAGAAATCCCTGTCGGCCTGGCTGACACCGACGCGGTGGCGCTTGAGGGTGCCGCCGGACCTTCCTGGAGGGCGTCGGGGGCTACCCTTCTTTTCTCCTCGCCGCGTACCGGGGGAAACCTTGGCAGCAGCGTCGTCATCGTCGCGTCCCTTCTTGGAGGTGTTGTTTGGTACCGGCATTTCGGAGTCTAGGAGCTTGGTGGGAGATCTCCGGTGGGCGCAGCGGTCGCGAGGCTCCTCCACTTTTGTTGATCCGCTTTTGTCGGCATTTGTTTCTTTTTTATTTTCTCTTTTTTTTTTTTGAGTATGACTGTACTGCTTCCGCCTCAGCACCTATCGTTGATTTTATCCGGGTGTTTGCTATATATCTATATAACGGAGCGCAAGCCTGTTTCGTCAGAAGAATAGAGGAGAGGCAGCCGTCCCCGTCCGTCCGACGCTACATACAGGTTGAACAGACGCGAGCGAATGCGACCCAAGCAACGCAACCGCGGCGGACGTGCGACCCGAAACGAGCGGCGCCGACGCCGACGCCTCCATCCGCGACCCCGTACCAGCAGATGGGAATTCTTCTGCTCTAACAACAACAAATCAATGCACAGCGCATCGATCCGCTGAAAACCAAGACGACTGGGCTGGGCGCAAACCACGTGTCTCTATTATGTCTGGATAAATAAATGGCGCGGTGAACCAACGATGCATTCCATGGCCCAGCAGCAAGGTCGTGCATCTAGAGTTCGATTCTTATAATAATAAAAAAGAATAAAATATCAATGGGGTCCTCTCCCGTTGGACTAACTATTTTATGGCCGGTGTCGGTTTACAACGTCGTGGAAAGGCCCCTTCTCCCTGGTCAAGCGATGATGTCCAAGCGTTAAACCTACTCTAACGAAACCCTCAAAAGTTTTATAACACCTTTAAAAGGAAAAAAGACCCTGAACTTATATAGCTGATCCTCAAATTTGAGCAAACACATTCAAATGCAGTCAAAAGATTTCTTTACCTCTACTCCTACCCACGCCGCCTCCTCTTCCCATCGGCGTCGTTGCATGCTGCCGCGAGTAATGATACGCCTACGGAAGAAGTAAACGGACAATTCCTACGGGATCAGGTGAGATGGTCAGACGGTGGCCCCCCAGGAAAATTCGTGAGTGTGAGGGTGGGGGCTAATCAAGCGAGGATAGATATGTCCGTAAACATGTGGCTGTAGGCTTCGTGTCCGTAGGTTTAGGATTATCGACGCCGCTGCATAGGCACACAACGCCCCCCTCGGTCATGCACGTGCACCCCGTCGACGAAAGGCCGAATTTTCTGCGAGATTTCGACACAATTTTGCTTCGTTTCCTCGTCGTTCCCAGCCATTCCCGCAGTACTCCTCGTCATTCCCGGCCATGGCCGCACTCCTCTCCTCCATTCTCCGCCATGGGCGGAGCAACATAAAACGTACTGACCTACAGAGCAAATCTACAGAGAAGTGGCGGGTACATAAGAGCATGTACATGACTCACGGGTCGTCGTCGCCGATTTCGACGAATGGCTGCGTCCCAGACCCCGCCATCAAACCACAAGTTAAGAGAAGAAGAACACGTTCATACGAAGAACTGCCAAAATTGCAGCGAGTGGACGATAAATTCAAGCGACGTTCTCAACTCCTTCCTCGCATGCGTATGTCACGCTCGATGAGGCTTTGTCAAATTACTTTTTCCCTAGCTAGCTCCAGAACATCTACGGCCGCATGAAAGGAAGAAGAAAGAAGACTCCGGTTTTTTGAACGGTTTTCCATTAATTAACCGGACAACACCATTTTAATTAATGAAAATGATAAATCGTTTATCTCGTTAAAAAAAGAGACTTCCATATGGGGTCTAGTTTGTTTGAGGAGTATGACGAGCCGATTTATGTGAAATTCCGAGCAAGATTGTAGATCACGTTAAATACCCCAAATCAGCCGGCCGGGCAAAAGACAACACTATCGGAACAAATTGGAGGCTTGGGGAGCTGTGGAACCTTGCCGGTAGCTTAGCGTGGAGAGTAACCCTCTTCAACCGAGCAAGACGACGTGTCAGGCCAAACTATCGAAAAGGAGACGCATCACTTTACCCCGTACGTCCATCACTCTTTACAACGATCCAATGAAACGGGACAAGCCCAAATGGTACTGCTGCCCCTACTGATGGCTCTGCACGTAGCTAGCGCACTATGACGAAATCAAGCAATGATTTTGCTTCACACTTTCGATCATTTGGGAGCTTTCTACGATTGTGTGGAAGCAAAGGGATTCAGATCGTGTCAGTACGGTCCTGTCCTACGGGCAAACTTATATATTCCTCTTCCGGGTGCGAATTGATTACCGTTTTTGGCTGCGGCCTCAGCGAATTGAGCACGATTTGGGGATGGCGACCATCCAACAAACTGCCGTAAGCAGTGTCGTCAAACGAGTGAGTTAAGTTAAACCCTGGTCGGTGCGGTCATTCGCGATCCAAGTTCCGGTGGTACCTACCCGACGCACTTCGACCACTTCATACGTATGGAGTACTTCCTTTCTTTGGGCCCGCTCAAGGCTCGATTCCTTGCGGCAGCTAAAGCAAAGATATGTCATAAACTGACGGGAGATCCCAAAAGAAAACATTGCAGTATAAATCTTGCTCTAAGAGCATCTACACCGGGGTGACTAAATTGTGTCCGGCACCACCCGTTTGGAGGCCCAATTGCGGGGTGGCGGACACATGTTCGGCGTTATTTTTCCCCTCCCCCACCGGCACCCCCTAAAGGGTCGGACACCAAACACAATTCAAACAATCAAATTTGAAAAACGACTTAAATTTTATTCAAATTTCGTTATATATTACAATATTTGAACGAAATTTAACCTAAACCTAACCTAAATCTAGTCGGACTGGGACCGGACCATATCTGCTTTTGCGCCATGACAATCTCACTCGAATTACAGGGACCTACACATATTAGACAGTCGAAGCCGTCGCTCTCCTCCTCGTCGTGTCGAGGACGATGATGTTTGGCGACGACGAGCCGGCGCGGGAGGTAGAGGCGCCGTCGTGCTGCGCATAGGAGGCGCCGACGCGGGAGGTAGAGGCGGCGGCCGAGGTGGAGGCCGAGGCCGCCATTGCTACCGACGTCTCGAGGGCCTGCATTAGCCCAGGGGAGTCCCTCTCGAGCTCAACGGCCGACGACGTCAAGGCCCAGGAAAGCCCGGGGATGTCGCCGTCGTGGAGCTCGTCCTGCAGCTCCGGTGGCACCTCGAAGCCCGGCGGAGCCACCACGGGCTTGACGTCCTCCGGCTCCTCCTTGACACGCCATGTCCGCGTATCGACGCGGCGGCTCCCGCTCCCGCTGCTGCTCCCGCCGCCGCGAGCGCAGAGGGACAGCCAGCCGCGCCTGGGCCGCTTCAGTGGCGGCGAGGGTGCTCGCCGCGGGGGAACCGGCACCAGCCTCGACGGGATTTGGCTCCCCGTTGCGGAGTCGCGGCGGGCGGCCTCGATGGCGCTGGCCACGGTGTGCTGGGTGGCACCCCACCACTTATCGCGACCGGCCGCGTTCCACTTCGCCGGCTTCCCCCCGCTCGTGCGGTCGTACGCCGCCAACTCCTCGTCGCGCTCCCGATGGAGGCGGACGAGCCAGGCGACCACATTGTCGGCGGCGTTCTCCGGCTGGTTCCGCTCCGCCTCCGTCATCCTATCCCGCCGCTCGAGGATGGCGACGCGGAGGCCTTCATCGCCGGCGGGGACCGGCGGCACGGCGAGGCCCCCGACAGAAATGGCCCACTCCTTGGGGAGGCGGCAGTCCGGCGGGCAGAGGAGCCCGTAATGGTGGAAGATCTTCGCCTCCGGGACGTCCAGGTGGCACCCCGAGCGGGGATGCGGTGTGGATCGGCGTTGTTCATGGTGGAGATCGCGAGTGGGCGGCGATGGAAGATGAGAGGGAAGGAGATCGCGAGCCGGCGGAGATGGGGTGTGGATCGCCATCGCCACCCCTCGGCCTCTATTTATTCATGGGCGGAGGACGAGCAGGGAGGCGAGGCGTCCGAGAGGGAAGGCGTGTAGACCGATGGGCTGACAGTCGCGCCGACGCGTGGCCTGGCGGGTGGGCTGGCGCCGCGTTAATGTGTCGCGTAGCCGTACAGTCCCGTCGCCTGCATGCTTCACCGGTCTAGCGTGGGAAAGCGGCGACATTTACGCCCGCATGCGTACCGGTTTCCTACCACGACGTCATTAATCCGGAGAAGAAACCTCTTCGTGCGGCTGACGGGCAGGCCATATCTGTCGGAGGCTCGGGCCGGACAGTGTTCAGCACCGCGAAGGCAGACCCTAACTTTGGAGACCCTGTTGGCGGTGCCGGACAGTTTTTGGGATGGACAAAGCCTTTGCGACCCCCCCGGTGTGGCCTGTTTTTTTGTCCGGGGCCCTAATAAAGCTTTAGAGCATGTCTAACAGAGACTTCAAACTTGCAACCCTCAAAACCAGTTTGAGGGCTGAGAAATTGTGATTTTGAAGGCCCAAAACAGCCGGCGCAGATCAGAGCCCTCAAACCAACCCTATTCTGTTTTGAGGGTTGGTTTGAGGGCTCTGATCTGCGCCCCGGCCTTCAAACCCTCAAAACTGGACAGCAACATAATCACTTCAAATTTGCAAATAATCATCATCACAAACATGAAACAAACTTGCAAATCATCATCATCACATAGTAAAATCCCATGGAAATCGTAGCAAAATATACAACGTGCAAATGATCATCATCACATAGTCATCGGAGACATCATTTGCCAAACATAAAACATACGAACAACTTCAAGCATCGGTGAAGTTGTCCACACCTCCATCACCTCCACCACTCATCGGAGACTCACCTCGGAGAGTAGACGACGCACCACGCAGTAGCCTCTTCCTCTCGGCCAATACCTGTCCTCAATGCGTTGCCAATAACGTTTCCCGGTTTGATCGGTGCCGGTGACCGCATCCAAGCCCACTTGCGACCAAGCCTTCACCAAAAGGACATCCTCAACCTCAGTGTAGTTCGCCGTGCGAATTGGCCTTTGAGCACCACCTCCCGCTTCAAACATTTCCTCTCCGATCTCGGTGACATCTTCATCTTCATCTTCCTCCTCCTCCTCCTCCTCCTCCTCCTCCTCCACACCGGCCTCCTCAACCGCTCCTCAACATGGTAGTCAAAGGAATCAAGTGGAGGATATCCCCGATGTTCACCTCCGCGTCGTTGAGCAATGCACTAAATGACACGGTTGGGGAGGACATTTCATCGAGCACGTCGATGGCGGTGGCGGTTGGCGGCGTTGGAGCGGGCGTGCTCGCCGGTGGCGGTGGAGGTGGCCGGTCCGCCCCCTTCTTCCTCCTTGCGAGCTGCTTCTCCTTGCGCGCGGGAGCCGGCTTGGGGGCGGGGGCGGGCGCGGCCGGTTTCGCCGGCTTCCCGGCCGGTTTGGCCTTCTTGGGGGCGGGGACGGGGGCGGGCGGCGCGGAGGGGGTCGCCGGCAGGAGGTGGGTGCCCGCCCGCCTCCGTTTTTGCCCGACGTGGGTCGCGGCGACCATCGCCGCCACCGCGGCATCGGTCGAGGCGCGGGGCGGGGCGGGCGCGGGCGCGTTGGGGGCGGGGCCGGGGGCGGGGACGGCGGCGGGCGGCGCGGAGAGGGTCGCCGGGGGCTGGCCGGCCTCCATGGCCGGCGGCGGGGACGGTGGCGGGCGCCGGCGGCGCGGACGGGCGGGGGCGGGGGCGGGAGCAGTTGGGAAAAATCCCTCGCGCGCGTGGGGTTTGACCGGGTGAGGGCTCGACCTGGAAATTTGCTACGAACCCTCACTGCTGCAGGTTGGGGTCCAAGTTGAGGGTTCGGCCTGCAAAATTTTTTGAGGGTTTACAGTTTTGAGGGCTCTGATCTGCGCCGTTTTTTTTTTTTTGCCTCAACCCTCAAACTGGCAGTTATTTTGAGGGTTTGACCAGTTTGAGGGTTCTATTAGACATGCTCTTAGGGGACCTATTGCGACCCCCGCTGGAGATGCTCTAAGAAAACAAACATAGAGCTGCACGAGTGTGCCGTTACATATGCAACTCCGATCAATGCAGTACAAAAGCGGCCAAGGCAAGCAGTACATGTACACATTTTTGTCCGCCAGCTGCCCCGTCGTCACACAAGTTCTGCACACATCTTATCGGACGTGCTACCATGGATCCGTAATCTGATTCATCCCAACCGAACCCCGTGATCCGTGACAGACCGTTAGCGCAACAAACAAAGGCGCGCCAGCCCGCTGCCACGGCAGCGAAAGTGGGCAAAAAAATCCCCCGCGGCAGACCATCAGGCAAACCGGGGTGCAGAACACTAACGGCTTTTCTCCTTCGCTTAGGCTAGTCACAGTGGGAGTAACTTCACTAGTAACATCAACGCCACGTAAGCAACAAAGATGATGTGGCAGCTAATTAATAATGAGAGAGAAGAATAGAGTAACATAGCTAGTTACTGTAACATCACACCTCTCAAGGTCATATGAGTCTATGACCTAATAAATATAGCTTTGCATGACACTACTCATATGTTACTACCCATTGTGGAGGTAGTAACATAATCTAGAAAAGTGTGATGTTATCACACTATGTTACTCCCCATTGTGAGTAGCCTTACGACATGCAAACAGAGCTAATCTTCTACTACACCTCACACTCACAGCCAAAGCAAGACAACGCTGGTCGTATCTTGTCTTATCTCCGGAAAAAAATACTCCTGCCTAGCATGTGATCAAACATGTGGGCAATGCCATTAGGTAGGTACGTAGCGTCTGTGGCGGAGCCAGAATCCAACCAAACCCCGGGCCAACTTTATATTAACTAGCAAATGTGTCCGTGCGTTGTAACGGAAATGAAAAAAGAACAACTTTTAATCGATTGACCACATAACCCTATCACCAGTTTGACCTTTCATCTTAATCTTTAAATATATTTTATTTGATCTACTCTTTTATATATCAATAAATTTATTATATATTTATTTAAGTATAATAATCTACCTAATTTTGTCTCTCCTCACTTTTACCATCATCTAATCTATTGCTCCCCGCACTGCATAATTCGACTCGACAATAGAGAATAATGTTATTTTTCGATCCAGAAGAACATCACGGTGATGACACAACAACAAAAAATGGCTCGAAGGTTAATATGTTGATACATTCTTATCTTTTGGACGCCTACAGCGTCACGGAAGTGTCCCAACTGCCAAGCATGTCACAAGGAAAAAGAAAATACTTCGTATGGTATGTGAGGTTGCCCCCGCCGGAGCACCGCACAGCGCAACCTTGTTAGCCGTGTTGAGCTCTAGGAGGAGGTCGTGGTTGTTGTGCCAGGTCACTGCATTTTAAGATCAATATCGTGAGCCACCACTTGCAGACACTCTTGTCCATGCAGTCAAATATTGTAGGGTGTTCAAAGCACAAAATGGTAGTAGATGGATAGATGCTTTTGCTGCGATGTGAAACAGCTAGCAACAACACATCTTCTTCGCGAGCCTTAATCCATACGCACGGAAGGATTAGAGTACAGAACCAATCGATCGATTCTGCTGGAGAAACATCGACCTAATCGATCATTGGAAAGGAGAGAACCCGTCGCGCAGTCACCAGCGAACACGCGCATCTCGGGTTTCTGGCTGGCGGTGAGACGTCGAGCAGCAGCCGACGACCACCGACTGTCTACGTAGTGGATTATTGTTGGCGAGAAGGCAATAAATTGAACGGAGCGATTCATGCTGTGCTAGCACGGGAACAGACAGGTGAGGGTGAACGAGTGCAGGTTTTTTTAGCGATCGAGGAGTAAGACAGGGAGACAGAGCCGTGCAGTGGAACCGTGCTTCCAATCAATTGTGGGGGGCTCTAGCGAGAATCTTCTTGCCCAACTCCCTGTGACCGACAATGGACATTATCTTCACTTCCTCCCCTTCGTTCTTCAACGTATCGGTGAGCTCAGCCATTCGATATCGACCAGGTCGGTCATCTTCTTGTACAGAGCCGCTAGGAGAGGGTCGATGACAACCGACAATGCGGATGATGCTTTCGGTGGGCACCTCGGCGATCTTGAGCAGAGCAGCCAGCATGCTTGTTAGTTCCGTCGAGAGGAACTCCACCTTGTTCTTCGCGCCCTTGTGCAGCTCGTATTCTTCCTGGAGAAGCTCGCCTAGCTTGAACAGTGTAGGCTGCCCATGGCACCTGTCACCAGATCCATGGCCTAGATCGATCACGTAATCCTAATTCTTTCTGGCTTCCGGGCAGTCACGGGGTCCTTGTTTCCTCCGGCATTGGCCTCCGCGATGTTGAGCGGGATATCCCTGCAGCCTGGCGGTAGTTGATTGGGGATGGAGGGGAACAGGCAGGCTAGTACGATGGGGGTGGCCTTCGTCAGCACAGACCACGGCCGATGGACAAAGGAAATCCTACCTCCAACGAAACGTTTTTTTCAACTTAAGCGGTGGCAGTGGCCGTAATTATACTGGAAAACAAGGGTAATAAAAAAAGTTGGACGAAAAAATTGGAAGAAGCAACTCTTCCTTTATTATTAGGTAAAGATAAAGATTGGTGTAATTAGTCTAAATCCTAAGAAAAATCAACATTTTTTGCTAATGTATAGGCAAAAAAATGTTGTACACCCCGGGCTATGGCCCCTGTTGCCCGGGGTGTAGCTCCGCCCCTACGTAGCGTCCGTTAATCATGATCGAGCCCGCTCTACCCATACGTGTGGTTCCACCATTGTGGCAACCATCATCAACGGTTCCAATCACAGCGTCGCCTCCCTCGCAGGCATCCGTTTCATTTTATATAAGTTACATCATCAAAAAAGAATTGACTTCTTGGTCATTTACATTATCTCCATTTTACATTACACACGAGATTATCATGAAAATTTGCAAGAAGCATGTGAGTAGTTCTTCCGTCGGTATTCCTTCACATGTTTCGAGAAACGATCGTCGCCATCATTTCATCCCCCGTCGCCGCCACGGCGTAGGTGGTCTTCGTCACCACCATTTCGTTACTCATTGACTTCGTCGTTTTTGTGGGTGCCACCACCGTGGCTATATCGGTGTTCATCGCTACCATCCGAACGACGCTGGTCCTTCGAACCCGCCGGTGCAACCATCTGTGCCTACCGTGTAGCCCGATGAGTGGTTCCAGACCATTTCGAGGGTCGTGCCCGCCTAGTTTTACGCATGTCCGGCCGCACTAATCCTTGAGGCCAATGAGAACGTCGATCTAGTGTCCGCGACCCCGTTGCGCTGCACTGGGTATCGTGAATAGGTGGGGACTTTCTCTAAGGCCGCTCCAACTAAAAATTGAACCCATGGCGAGTTAAAGTAAATAAACTTATACTAATCTTTTATACTTGTTTTCTTTATCATATTTCGGTCTACAAAATATATGCTCTGTACTACTTATTTAACATTGTTAAAAACAATTTTCTCAATTCTTTTTATTTATATCATGGTAAAGTATATCATTGCAACAATATTTGAGTTGCCCGATCTTTTTTTCTTTGTGGAATATTTTCATTAACAAGATACATAACAAACTCAAATGAGAAAACAAAAAATGATGCCTCGTTGATTTTTATATACTCTCTCTGATCCTCGATATAAGGTGTCTAAGATTTTAGCACGGATATTAAGACATCAGTACTTTACATGTGGTGGACTTATTTTCTTATGGAAAAAAATCGAGAGATGGGAGTCCCTAATGGCTACAAATTGAAAAAAATCCTTTAAATACCTCAGCTCCATATTGTGACTCATTTGTGAATGGGTACAATTGTCCATAAATCGCAATACACCTTATATTTTTTAAAAAAATCTCAAAACCTTAGGCACCTTATATCAAGGAAAGATGGAGTATATATATATATATTACGGCGTGAATGTATTTCTCTGCTTTTAATATTATTAAATATATTGGCACAGATTTCAAAGCATGCTGCCTAACTAATAGTATAACTTAATAGAAATGAGTAGTGTATGATTGTGTAAGCAAATATATAGAAACTTCTAAAATATGAATTGAACATTTGACATGATCATTTTTTTAGTTGTCAAATATGTATTACATGTGCCGTACTACTATGACTAATCAAGCAATGATTTTGCTTCACACTTGCGACGCATTTAGGAGCTTTTCTTGCGATTGTGTGGAAGTGAACCCAGGATTCAGGCCGTGTTAGTGTACGGTCCAGTCCTGCGGGCTAAGCTGGAGTATATTCTTCTTCTGGGTGCCAGAATTAATTACCGTTTTTTGGCTGCCGCCTCAACGAATTAACCACGATTTGGGGATGGTGATCACACGAGTAATACGGCACATGTTGCGCGACACCGAAGACCTGTTAATATAACAAGGAAAAAGTCCAAAACAAACCCTAAACTTGTCGATGTAAGATAAATCGAACCCTGAACTCCTAATCCCGAAAATTGGCACTCCGAACTTGTTAATCCCGGTCTATTTTAAACCCTAGACCTGTTTGGCACAACAGGAATACTACGATCCCGACTGGGATAACGTGTGACTCTCACTGACTTATCGGCCCCACTTGTCATATGCATCCCCGTCCTATATCTCCATCACCGCTGCTGCAGCTCTCCGTCGCGGTGCCGCTTGTCTTTAGATGCCGCCATGCCGAGAAAGGCCATGGTCAACCGCCGCGGATTGCCTGAGGGCACCTCCCCGCACCATGCCTAAACGGTTGTGCGTGGCGCATATGGGTGCACTGTTAGATGGTCTAGTATCCGTATTGTATACGTGTATGTAATCCATATGTAACTGTTGGTCATCTATATATAATAGAGATAAGTGGAGGCGTTGCCTCACGAAAACCCTAAAACAAAACTTGGTATCAGAGCCTTCTCCACCTGCCGCCGCCGCCTTCTCTCTCTCTTCGTCCCAGCCCAGATGACGACCTCGTCGCTGCAGCTTTCCACCTCCGTTGGCGCCATTGTCTCTCCGGTGGTTACCGCCGCTGTCCCATCCGGTGGCGTCCGTCTTGAGGCTGGGAACTTCCCGCTGTGGCGGATGCTCACGCAGGCAAACTTTGCCGGCGCTTCCCTCCATGGTCACCTCGACGGCTCCACGGCAGCACCGGCGAAGAAGATCACCGAGGGGACGGGAGATGCAGCTACCTCCGTCACCAATCCCGAGTACACGCGGTGGTGGACTCAAGATCAGAAGGTCCTAGGGTTGCTCGTCTCCTCCATGTCGGAGGGGATCGCGTCGCAGCTCATCGGCTGCACCACTGCGGCTGCAGCATGGGCTTCAGTCCATGCTATGTTCAGCGCGCAGAGCCGTGCCGGAGTTCGACACATCCGGCGTCAGATCCAGGCGCTGAGGAAGGGGGACATGACGGCAAGCGCGTACATGGACAAGGTGCGAGCCTTGGCTGACACCATGGCTGCTGCCGGGTCTCCGCTTAGCGATGACGAGGTCATCGATTACATGCTCACCGGTTTGGGTTCTGCCTACAACCCGATCGCCGCGTCTCTCAACACTGCATCCCTCAACGTCGAGGCCCCTGCGGTAACTATCTCCGCGTTCTATTCCATGGTCTTGAACTATGAAGCGCTGCAGATCTCACAGCAATCAGAGGAGGACTGGTCCTCGTCTGCCAACATCGCGTCGCGGACAGGAACGATCGGCAATGCCGGCCGCTCACGCGCGCAAGACTACGGCCGCCCGTCTGGTGGGCGTCCTTCGGATGGCTACCCGCAGCAGCAGCAACTGCAGCAGGGTCACGGCGGTGGCAACAACGGCGGTCAACATCGTCGTTGGAACAACGGCGGTGGCAACAATGGCCGCCACGGCAACGGCAAGAACAATGGGCGCCGTTCGCGTCCTCGCTGCCAACTCTGTGGCAACTGGGGTCATGAAGCTAAGGACTGCCGCAACCGCTTCGATCGGGACTACTACCCCGACAATTCCCGCTCCGCCAACTCGGTCTCGACCTCCTCCAACCACGAGCCGCACTGGATCATGGACTCCGGTGCTACAGATCATCTTACTAGTGATCTTGAGCGTCTTCACGTTCGCGAGCGCTACGGCGGGAAGGATCAAGTCCACGTAGCAAATGGTACAGGTTTGTCTATTTCGCATATCGGACACTCGACTTTAGCCGGTTCATCTCTTCGCTTGAACAATGTTCTTCACGTTCCGCATATTAGCCAAAATCTTCTATCCGTTTATCGCCTTGTTTCGGATAATGACATTTTCATTGAATTTCATAAATATTTTTTCCTTGTTAAGGACAAGGCCACGAGGAGAACTCTTCTTCAAGGTAGAAGTCAAGGCGGTCTCTACCCACTTCCGTTCAGTCGAGCCTCCTTACCATCCACTCGCCATGCGTCGTCTAGCGTCAGGATCACTGCGTCCCAGTGGCACCAGCGTCTCGGTCATCCCACCAATAATGTAGTCTCCTCCATTGTTAGGAAAAATGATCTTGTGTGTTCCTCTTCAGACAATTCAACTTCTATTTGTGATGCGTGTCAGTGTGCCAAAAGTCGTCAGTTACCATATACTTCATCCTCTCGTGTTTCTACTATGCCTCTTGATTTAATACATTCTGATGTTTGGGGGCCTGCCCGCGCTTCCTCTGGCGGTTATAAGTATTATGTGAGCTTTGTCGACGACTATTCGCGTTTTTGTTGGATTTATCTTCTCAAACATAAGTCTGATGTTGAACAGGTGTTTTACACCTTCCAGGCACATGTTGAGCGCATGTTGAACACCAAGATCAAAGTTGTTCAATCAGATTGGGGTGGTGAGTACCACAAGCTGCATCGCTATTTTCAGCGTACCGGCATTTCTCATAGAGTGTCATGCCCCCACACTTCTCAACCGAACGGGATTGCCGAGCGCAAACACCGTCATTTGGTCGAGACGGGCCTTGCTCTTCTTGCCCATTCTTCTCTCCCTTTGCGGTTTTGGGATGAGGCTTTTCTCACGGCGTGCTATCTTATTAACCGTATGCCTACTCCGGTGCTCAACCAGGATACACCTATTCATCGCCTTCTTCAAGTTCCACCGAACTACTCGTTCCTTCGTATTTTTGGGTGTGCTTGCTGGCCTAGTTTGCGTAAGTATAATACGCATAAACTCGAATTCCGCTCCAAGATGTGTGTTTTCCTTGGATATAGTCCTATGCATAAAGGCTATAAATGCTTAGATCGGTCCACGGGACGGATATATATTTCTCGCGATGTTATCTTTGACGAATCTGTCTTTCCGTTCGCTACTCCCGGTGCCAAGGTCGATGTGTCCACCCTCGAGGCAGCTATCTCTTTTCCATCCACCGAACCGGCTACTAGTGCTCCCGTGCGAAATTATGACCTTACCTATTTGTCTACTAACCCGTCTGGAGATGTCGCTGATTTTGTTGTGCAGCCTACCTCTCCCGCGATCGACGTACATGGCGGTGACGACGTGATCGACGTGCATGGCGGCACGGATCCCGTCGCTGTGCCTGATCAGCCCAGCGATCCGGCGTCTCCTGGTGGACCAGTTCCGCCACATGGGCCGGCTTCTTCCGACGGGCTGGTCCCTTCTACTGGTCCGGCATCGTCTGTCTCCACTGCTTCATCAGCGCCTTCAGGGTCATCCTCGCCGGGTCCTGCTGCACGCACTGAGCAGCCTGCGCCTATGGTCACGCGCGCTCGGGATGGTATTCGACGTCCCAAGAACTACACGGACGGCACGGTGCGCTATGACCCCCGGCGTCGAGCCTTCTTTGCAACGCCGATATCCCATCGTGATGCTCTTGCTGAGCCTGCCTGGAGTGCTGCTATGACGGATGAGTTTGAAGCTCTTCAGCGCACTAATACTTGGGTGCTTGTACCTCGCCCTCATGGTGTAAATATTGTGGGCAGTAAGTGGGTGTTCAAGACAAAGCAACGTCCAGATGGTTCAGTTGATAAATACAAAGCTCGGCTTGTCGCTCGCGGATTCACCCAGCAGCATGGTATTGATTATGGCGACACGTTCAGCCCCGTCGTCAAGCCTGCCACAGTTCGTTTGGTTCTCTCACTCGCAGTGTCCCGTGGCTGGAGTTTGCGTCAAGTTGATGTCAGCAACGCTTTCCTTCATGGTCATCTCTCTGAGGACGTTTATATGCAGCAGCCACCAGGTTTTGAGGATGCTCGGTTCCCTTCTCACGTGTGCAAGTTGCAGAAGGCGTTATATGGTCTGAAACAGTCTCCCCGTGCATGGTATGCTCGCTTGAGTGCTCGCCTTCATCAGCTTGGTTTTGTCTCCTCCAAGGCCGATACGTCTCTCTTCATTTTCTCTCAGCATGGAGTTCAGATTTACATGCTAGTCTATGTTGATGATATTGTGATTGCTGGTTCTACTCCTGCTGCGGTTGATCGCCTAGTCACAGCTTTATCTGATAGCTTCCCTATCAAGGATCTTGGCACTCTTGAGTACTTTCTGGGTCTGGAAGCGTCCTACAATTCAGGGGGCATGATACTGACTCAACGGAAATATGCATTGGATCTTCTTCTCTTCATCGCGTGAGTATGGAGAATTGTAGAGCCACTTCGACACCACTAGCTACCACCGAGCGTCTTGCTCGTGAGACCGGCACAGCATTGGGGGCTGAGGATTCTTTCCGATATCGCAGTATAGTTGGTGGATTGCAGTATTTGACGCTCACTCGTCCGGATTTATCCTTTGCGGTTAACAAGGTGTGTCAGTTTCTCTCACAGCCCACTGATGTGCATTGGGAAGCTGTCAAGCGCATACTGCGATATGTCAAGGGGACTTTAGATACCGGACTGCGAATACGCAAGTCTGTATCCACTGGTGTCAGTATTTTCACGGATGCTGATTGGGCAGGATGTGTTGATGATCGTCGTTCCACCAGTGGTTATGCTGTGTTTGTTGGACCAAACCTTATCTCATGGAGTTCCAAGAAACAGCCGACTGTCTCAAGATCGAGTACTGAGGCAGAGTATAAAGCATTAGCAAATGGAGCCGCTGAAGCTATTTGGGTAGAGTCTTTACTCAAGGAACTTGGAGTATCTCAGCAGCGTACCGCCATATTGTGGTGTGATAACTTAGGAGCTACATACCTGACAGCTAACCCAGTTTTCCACGCACGGACCAAGCACATTGAGATCGACTTCCACTTTGTGCGAGAGCGTGTTGCTGCTGGATGTCTTGATGTCAGGTTTATCTCTACTGACGACCAACTGGCTGATGTGTTCACTAAACCAGCCACTCGACAAATGCTAGACCGGTTCCAGTCCAATCTGAATCTTGTATGTAATCGTAGTTCAGATTGAGGGGGAGTGTTAGATGGTCTAGTATCCGTATTGTATACGTGTATGTAATCCATATGTAACTGTTGGTCATCTATATATAATAGAGATAAGTGGAGGCGTTGCCTCACGAAAACCCTAAAACAAAACTTGCACGATGCTGCCGCTGGAGATTGGTCACAAGCCGTCGGTACCTTAGCCAGCTCTCCTATGCCATCACGCCATCAACCAGCTCCGCTTGCTGCTGCTCTCCTCAACTTCTCTATTCTCTAGCGTCACTGATTACGGCCAGCCTCAAGTAGCTTCTAGATTTGTGTGGCATCTGTTGCCCGTAACGTGTTTGTGCTAATGTTTGTGATCAATTCCTCATGCTAGCTACGGGCACTGAGCGCACTGCGTTCAGCCAGCGGCGCGAGGTTGTGTCGACGTGGAGAAGGTGTCAAGGCGAGGCCGCCACTCGCGCCGTGTGTTCCTGGCTGCTGTGTGCAATGACTTGGATGTGTGAGTGCCTGGATGTGCGAGTGACTCTGTTCGATATCTCCGAGACTTCGCTTATGTCTTGCTCACCAGCATCCTTGCCGTCTGTTTAGTGTAGAGGCCTTCCGTAAACGTCATCGTCTTCCCCATGACCGGCAGTCCGACGGCGTCCACTGCGTTCCCGTCGCCTCCAACATTTAGAGCTGTCAGATGAGCCGCAGAGCGACGTTTGTCCCTTCCTCTGTTGACCACGAGCGCGTTGCCATCGCCATTGACAGAAGCTCATGGTCAGCTTGTGCTCCTAGCTCTGACTCAAACAAGAGTATGAGCCAGGGTTTAAAATAGACCAGGATTGACAAGTTCGGAGTGTCAATTTCCAGAATTAGAAGTTCAGGGTTTGATTTATCTTTCATCTACGAACACAGTAGACCTATACATACGTCCGATTTGGCACAATTTATTCCTTAATTTGACATAGACGACCGTAGTCATTTATATGTGCCTAAAACCATACTCCTAACCCACTCTCTTTCTATATATATACCTGACAGGATAAAGTGAGACAATTCTGCGTGACAATCACAATGCAACTTCCAAGCAAGTAACATGAACTAGGTGCATTCCTGGAGCAGCAAAGGACATGTCTTAATTGGCCGGACCGGACCTCCGGAAAAGATACTCCAGTCCGGCCAGGTTAAGTTAAGTTAAAACCCATTTGGTGTTGTCATTCGCGATCGAAGTTCTGGTGGTATCTAACGGTACTAGAAGTCCAGCCTCTCCAAAAGCGACACCTCCAAGAAGTGAACAGTGCTCAAGCGTTGTCGTCGCCCTGATTAAAGATAATAGGTTTTCACCCTGAAGAAGGTCCGCACCCACAAAAACAATACCTTCAACAAGGCTATTGCTAGGCACAACCAATTAAATCCAGACCTTGGGCTTTCACCTTGAAAGTTTAGACTCTGAACTTCTCTTGTGCTCTCACCCCCACTTGCCGTTGCTGCTGCTCCAAGTAACGAATCACCAAGTCAATCCCTCATCGCCACCAAGACTCGAACCACCATAACTAGTCTTCACATCTCGGCTTCCATGCCATTCTCCGCACACTGACTTCACCATGAAACAAAAGAGATGTCCATGATGGCAACAGACTGCAGAGCTTCGCAACGCTCCCTCTGAACCAAACGGTCAGAAAAAAACATGGTTGCGCGCAACCGAATCCCACCCGATCTGGCAATCTCCATGCTTGATTGCACAATGGAGTTCGTCAGCAGGGCCTTCCGGAAGTCGACACTCCAACCAGATCAATGGAGACAGGCATCAAGCAGATCTTCGTCTTGATTTGAGAGGGATCCTGTAATGACCGGGGTTTTTCCCCAAATTAGATTTTGTTTGTTTTTCTTTTTGCATCATCATGACATCAGCATCATCGCATCGCATGTTTTTGGCAACAAAAATTATTTTTATTAAACCCTATTTTATTTTTCTAAAATTGTCGAAAAATAATTTTAACCGAGACGTTCGTCTCTATTTTCGAAAATTAATTGCCAAATTAATTTGCCAGAAAAAATAAATGTTTTGAGATGAGAGAGAGAAGCCCAGCTAGCTAGGCCCAAAAGCCCAGCTAAGCAAACCCTAGAGCAAACCCTAATCCTGCCCCTGGCAGTTTTCCTCCTACCCCCTTGCACCTTGCAGCCACCCTCCTGCCTTTTTCTCTTTTTGCAACTGTGCCCTTCCACCTCTCAAAAATGTCCTCTTCTTGTTTTTTTGGACCCCTGCCCCTTTCTTTTTTTTCTTTCCTTCTCCTCTCTTTCCCTTTCCTCACCCGTGCCCGCACCCGCATCTTCTTCTCCCCGCTCGTCCTCTCCTCCCTCACGACCCGATCCCCGTCGCCTCCGGCAGCTCCCCACCGCCAGCCAGCCATCTCTCCGCGAGCCGCCTTCCCTCGTGCCCCTTCCCGGCCGCTCTGCCTCGCCGACCCCCTCCTCCTCGCACCGTCCCGCCGAGGTCCTCGTCCCCGCAACGCCTCCCCAACCGTGGCTGGTGCCGCCCCGCGCTTGCACCTCCTCTCCCGGCGCATCCCTCCTCCTGCCTGGTTCCTCTACGGCCGCCCGCGTCCACGACCTGCGCCGCCGCGCTCCCTTCCCGGCTCATCTCCCACCACGCCGGCCCGTCGTCGTCCTCCCTCGTCCTGCTCACCTCTCCTGCCATCCGCCGGCCAGCCGCCTCCGCCCAGCTCCTGCGCCTCCGACAGCCGTCGGCCGCATCCTCCCCATGCTCTTCCCCGGCAGGCCGTGCCACGGCCGTCCTCCTCCTGTCGGCCTCCTCTTCCAGGCCGCGGCCGTGCTGTCACGCTCGTCCGTGTGCCCGGCCCAAGTTCTTCCCGCCGGCCACGCCCTGCAGTTCCCGCCGTCGCCTGCACCCGCATCTCCTTCCATCCTGCTGCTGCTGCTGCCCGTCACCGTGACGTGCTCGTCCCTGTTCCCCGACGGCTCGCCTCCGTGCCGTTCCCGACGTGTCTCCGTTTCCGTCCCCGACGACTCCGTCTCCTGTTCCCTGATGTTTCCCGGTTCTGTCCCCGATGTTGCTTCCCGACGGGAAAGTTTCCCGGTTGTTCCCGTTTGCCTCCGTGAAGCCGTTTCCCGACGCCAAGTTCTCCGCGAGTTCTCCGTCCGTGATGCCGGTGCCGGGCAACGACAAGGTCGACGACCGAGTGGATACGACGAGTTCTTCTTCCACGACGACCGAAGATGGATACGACATGATCTTCCACGACTCCGGAACCCGCCAAGTGCTCCGATGCCGTGAAGCCCGAAGACCGAGTACCTCGACACCGGAAATGCAACAAGTTCTTCGTGTTGTTGCCCGTTTGTGCCGGCCGCCTTCGTGCGCGTCCGTGAAGACCGACCCCCCGGTGCCGAGAACCCTGTCGACCCCGAAGCCCGGAACGCCAAGGTCCGTAACGACGACATCCCGAGTACGACTACTTCCACGACGTCGACTACCTCGACTACTTCGACTCCGGATGAACGACTACTTCGACTACTTCGACTACAACGACTACTTCGACTACTTCCTCTCCGACCCGAAGACGGTGGCTCCCGAAACCGAAGTTCCTCGTTTCCGATGTGCGACCCCAACCCTAAACCCCTATATGCCATATATATGCGATATCTTATAAAATCATGCATGCTTAATTAACATCGCACCTTTATCCATTTAGTCGAATTAAATCAATTAAATTATGGGGTTTGTCCGGTGCATCTATATTATGCACCGATCCCATTTAAAATGATTTGCTATGTGTTAGGGAATAAAATTGGACAACAATTAAATTGTCATGCATCATGTCATCAACATGCCGCTTCTTTTGCCGTAGAGTAAAATGCATCTCTTTCGTTGCCCAGTGTTCGTTGCTTCTTCGGGATAGGCCGTTGAGTTGATGTGAGCAACGACAGGTTCTGCTACCTCTACCGGATTGCAGGCAAGTGATACTCCCTTGCTATCTTTGCTTGTTTTCTGTCTCTTACTCGTCCTATCTTTTGATCCTTGCTAGCCTTATGTCACGATGCTTGTGTCCCGATCCTATATGCATGTTTACCTTGCAGCCATGAAATGCCACCACCCCCACATCCTACTTACCTGTTGCTTGTTTACTTTGTTAGCCTTGCGAGTCGTAGTGCATGCTTAGGTGCTTTGCTTCAGTCCTGTTATCTTTTTGTCTAGTCTTGTTTTAATATGATAGCTAGGCTCAACTAAAATGGTAATCTTTAATTTCTGTTGCGATGGGAATAACTTAATAAAGATAAGGCACCAGCGGAAGGCCAATCGTGGTGATTTGTTCTGCTAGTGTCGCCTAGGACCCGAGTTCCGCTGATCCAAGACTGAGCGCACTAACCACATGTGTGAGTTCTATGGGCCTCCCCGCAATCTATTACCGGATCCTCAAACTTGTCCAGGATGCCACAAGTAGTTCGGGTGTTTCTACGGTTACAAGCGCGGATGATATGGTAAGATGGTTACGTGGTTACTTACGGTAGGGCTTGCGGCATGGGCGTTTACCGCATGTGGAAGGAGGGGCAATCGTATGAGTGTTACCCTCCCGAAGCCGTGCGCGCAACGGTTAGGCCCACCTCGAAGCTTCGGCCGGACTCTCAAGGTGGATCAGACCTAGCTAGGTGGCTCCCTGGACTTGTTTGTAGTGAAGGGAAGTATTGCGTCGAAACCTGCACCGATACACCTCTAAGCGAGAGTTTCGATGCGTGTGGGTTCATTGGTGCATCTCTGCAGGGTTAAATCTTTTCGAAAAGCCGTGTCCGCGGTTATGGACGACTTGGTGAAATGCGCTGGCTAAAAAGATCATAGACAACTTGCACCTTATGATGACTATTACTTGACTAGTAAGATAGATTACATGAATAATAATCTGATTAAAACTTGCTCAACGTGTGCGTGCCTTTGGGTTGCTCCTCGTGGGTTGATCGTGGAGTAACAATCGGCTGGGTATTGTTTGGTGATAGAATAGTTGGTTCCTTATGCGCTCTCTTACCTTGTCTCTGTTAGACGGAAGTTGTAGCGTGTCTCTATTAGTTGATAGTGTTGCTTGCTGCTGCCTCAATCGCTAACCCTCTTCCACCGGAATTCCAGCTTTGATATCTTGTGAGTATTACTTGCCAGTACTGGCCCCTTCGGGGCTGCTATTCCAATGCAGCCAACAGGTTTGAAGTCTGACGACGTTAGCTTGGGAATCCCTCCGGCTTGGCCTGGGCAGGGATATGGTGCCTTCGTTTATCTTCAGGACTCTTAGTCCAATTTGTTTCTTGTCCGTAGCCGGACGCTACCGCTTCCGTTGTTATTTTGGATCTTTGTATTGCATCTTTGGTTCTTGACTCTGTGAGTCGTTGTTGTATATATGTTCTTTTGTGGGTTCCATCGAGAACTGTTGTAATGTTATCACAATGCCACCCGCATAACGTGTGTGTTGCGACGTGCACGTTATGCCTGGTGGGCGTCCTTTAGGATCGTTATTATGCGGATTTGGCTGGAACGCTAAATCTGCATAGTACCGATCTTGGGGCGTTACAGATCCAAGGACCACCACCTTTATTCAGGCCAAGCCAGCAGTCCACACACCGCCGGCCGACTTCCGGCGATCGGAAACAACAGTACACAAAATGCCGGCGTGACCACGGTCACAGCCAGACCATCCACACCACAGGCCTAGCTGAGCCCTACCGGCCCATATCGGAGCCAAAGGCCAGATCGAGGCCTAGAGGCCTAGACCGCCCCGCGCAGACCCGCCTCCTGGACCAGACGAGTCCCAGATCGGACGTCCGCATGGGGGACCTCCCCACCTCCACAATCCACGCCGTCGGGAGCCCTACCGCCGCCGAGTCCAAGCGCAGCAGCACAGGCCGTGCCGCCATCGGAGACCAGCACACGGCACCACCGCTGCCAACCGCCTCCCAACCTTGCGCACCCGATCCTCCGCCACTGCCCCGCTCACAGAGACACCGACGGGAGCGCCCACCAACCTTCCCGTCTTTGACAGGCAGGGCGCTGCGACTGCCGCCGGCACCGGCGACGGCAGAGGCCAGGAGATCTCGTGGAGGCTTTTTTTAGGGTTTCTAGGGACCTCTGGAGCCGCCCGAGGGGGAGCGACCCGGGAGGTGAGAACCGGTTCTTCTCTCTTTCTTCCATAGACATCGTCCAATAGGTTATTAATAGCAACGATGAGAGCATGGAACGAATATTCGGTGTGCTCCAAACCCGGTTTACGGTAGTCCGGTACCCTTGTTTATCATGATCGTTAGATTAAATATGGGAGATCATGATTGTGTTATCCTGAACAACATGATCATCAAAATTGAGCGAGATGCGAGAATAGTGTTCAATGAGTCTTTCGAATATCAGGCCCTCTTGCCGTGCCACATCAGGGCACCGCAGAGTTTGTTGATCTCCTTACAACACATATACAAATTCGTGATGAAACAACTCACGATCAACTGCGAGATGATCTAGCTAGTTGCGCCTAGTGTTGACCGATCAGACGATCAGTGCAGGACGAAAGCGGCGCGAGTAGTATAAACTTTTTTTTTCGTCCGCCAGCACCGTGGCACACATGCTTTCGGTGCCCTCGAAACGTCGTCACGCAGGTTCTTCACAAATCTTGTCGACGTGCTTACCATGGATCCGTAATCTGATTCCCGGAAAGAGCTGAACCCCACGTGATCCGTGACAGACCGTTAGTACGGCGGACGCGAGACGGAGAAAAGTGCGGCAGCTCGCTGCCATGGCAGCGAAAGTGGGCGAAAAACATTCGCGCGCGGCAGAGCATCACAACATCCTCGCTTATTACGACACGCAGACAAGAGACAGAACCGATCTCCTTGTACACCTGACAGCTGAAAGCAAAACGATCCAATTCAGCGCCCAAAACACAACGGCAGGGGATAATTTGGAGGCTTGGACAACGTACCGGCCGGTACGTAGGTAGCTTAGCGTGGAGAATAAACAACCCCACGTCAAGAGGAAGACAATGCGTCAGGCCAAACTGTCCAAAGAAAAAGAAAAAACATCACGACAAGTCGACAAGAAACCAATAGAAACGAAACAACCAAAGGGAAGCCACGTCGACTGATTGTAATACTCCCTCCGTTCCACAATATAAGATGTTTTAGGTGTTTCACATGTTGTCTAGATTCGGACTAAAATGATGGAAAGAGAGTGAACATATACACTAAAACAAGTCTAGATACATGTGGTGTAACGCCCCAAGATCGGTACTATGCAGACTTAGCTATTTCCGCCAAATCCGCATAATAACGATCCTAAAGGACGCCCACCAAGCATAACGTGCACGTCGCAACACACACGTTATGCGGGTGGAATTGTGATAACATTACAACAGTTCTCGATGGAACCCACAAAAGAACATATATACAACAACGACTCACAGAGTCAAGAACCAAGATACAATACAAAGATCCAAAATAACAACGGAAGCGGGTAGCGTCCGGCTACGGACAAGAAACAAATTGGACTAAGAGTCCTGAAGATAAACGAAGGCACCATATCCCTGCCCAGGCCAAGCCGGAGGGATTCCCAAGCTAACGTCGTCACACTTCAAACCTGTTGGCTGCATTGGAATAGCAGCCCCGAAGGGGTCAGTACTAATAGAAGTACTGGCAAGTAATACTCACAAGATATCAAAGCTGGAATTCTGGGGAAAGAGGGTTAGCGATTAAGGCGGCAAGCAGCACTAACAACTTATAGAGACACACTATAACTTTCGTCTACCAGAGACAAGGTAAGAGAGCGCATGAGGAGCCAACTATACTACACACCAAACAAACCCGCCCTAAAACGACTCCCTCGTATCCTCAACCCACGAGGAAGAAGTCCGGGCACTCACACGGTGGACAAGATTTAATCAGATTATTATTCATGTAATCTATCTTACTAGTCAAGTTATTATCATCATAAGGTGCAAGTTGTCTATGATCTTTTTAGCCAGCGCATTTCACCAAGTCGTCCATAACCGCGGACACGGCTTTTCGAAAAGATTTCACCCTGCAGGGATGCACCAATGAACCCACACGCATCGAAACTCTCGCTTAGAGGTGTACCGGTGGAGGTTTCGACGCAATACTTCCCTTCAATACAAACAAGTCCAGGGAGCCACCTAGCTAGGACTGATCCACCTTGAGAGTCCGGCCGAAGCTTCGAGGTGGGCCTAACCGTTGCGTGAACGGCTTCGGGAGGGAACACTCATACGATTGCCCCTCCTTCCACATGTGGTTAACGCACGGTCCGCAAAATCTACGAAACACCCGAACTACTTGTGGCATCCTGGACAAGTTTGAGGATCCGGTAATAGATTGCGGGGAGGCCCATAGAACTCCCAGATGTGGTTAGTGCGCTCAGTCTTGGATCAGCGGAAAAGAACTCGGGTCCTAGGCGACACTAGCAGAACAAATCACCACGATTGGCCTTCCGCCGGTGCCTTATCTTTATTATATTATTCCCATCGCAACAGAAATTAAAGATTACCATTTTAGTTGAGCATAGCTACCATGTTATGAGCAAGACTAGATAGAGAGATAACAGGACTCAAGCAAAGCACCTAAGCATGCACTACGACTCGCAAGGCTAACAAGGTAAACAAGCATCAGGGTAATAGGATGTGGGGTGGGGCATATCATGGCTGCAAGGGAAACATGCATATAGGATCGAGACACAAGCATCGCAACATAAGGCTAGCAAGGAACAAAAGATAGGTGGAGTAAGAGACAGAAAACAAGCAAAGATAGAAAGGGAGTATCACTTGCCTGCAATCCGGTAGAGGTAGCAGAACCAGTCGTTGCTCACATCAACTCATCGGCATATTCCCGAAGAAGCAAGAAACACTGGCCAACGGAAAAGATACATTTTACTACTACGGCAAAAGAATCGGCATGTTGATGACATGATGCATGACAAACTAAAGGTTGTCCAATTTTATTCCCTATCACATGGCAAAGCATTTTAAATGGGATCGGTGCATAATATAGATGCACCGGACAAAACCCCATAATTAAGTTGATTTAATTTGACTAAATGGATAAAGGTGTGAGGTTAATTAATGATGCATGATTTTATAAGATATCGCATATATATGGTATAGGGTTAGGGTTGGGGTCGCACATCGGAAACGAGGAACTTCGGATTTGGAACCACCGTCTTCGGATCGGAGAGGAAGTAGTCGAAGTAGTCGTTGTAGTCGAAGTAGCCATTCCGTCCGAAGTCGAAGTAGTCGAGGTAGTCGTTCATCCGGAGTCGAAGTAGTCGACGTCGAGGAAGTAGTCGTACTCGGGTCGTCGTCGCGGCAGACCTTGGCGTTCCGGGCTTCGGGGTCGACGGGGTCCGGCATCGGGTACTCGGCCTTCGGGGTTCACGGTATCGGAGAACTCGGATTCACGGAGTCGTGGAAGACCATGTCGTATCCATCGTCGGGGATCGGGCTTCACGGTGCTTCACGACGGGAACGGAAAACTCGTCGGGAACGGGATCGGAAAACTGCTTCACGTCGGGAAACAAATATCGGGAAACATCTTCGGGAACGGAATTCGGGGGACTTTCCCGTCGGGGACAAAAACGGGGAACGTCGGGAAACAGAAAACGGGGAACAGGAATGCGGCATCGGGAACGGGAGAAATGGGCACGAAAGCATCGGGAACGGAGGCAGCACACGGGCATCGGGGATGACCGTCGGGAACACCCATCGGAGAACCGGCACGACGGGGAAACGGGAACGGGAACGAGCGCGACACGGCGACGTGCAGCAGCAGCAACATCACGGGCACAGAGACATACACGGGGGAACTCGTCTGGAGGACGGCACAAGCAGGGGACAGCAGCACGGTCGTGACAGAGGGAGGACGGACACAAACGGAGATGGGGAACGACCGGGGCAGCAGCCACGCACGGGCACGAGCCGGGCGACCAGGAGCAAGGACGGGGAACGAGCTCCCGCACGGGAAGAGCCAGGAGGAGCGGGGTAGTGTGGAAGGGCAGGGCCGGTGGGTGCAGGCGGGAGGAGAGGCGGCCATGGGAAGCACGAGAGGAGGAGGGGATGCGGTAGAGGAGCAGTAGGGAGTGGCCGGAGCTGGCCATGGTCGGCGGCGCTGCTGGGGGCGTGGAAGGCGACGGCGCGCGCGGACGCACGAGGGAGCGAGGACGGGGTGGAGGGCCGTCGCGAGCACGGGGAAGGAGAGAGGAGGCTGCGGCCCTGTGGTGGAGGAGGACGGGAGGCTGGCGTCGAGGATGTCCGCGGGGACGAGGTGGAGCTCGGCGACGGGTGTGGCTGCGGGCAGGAGGGAAGAGGAGGATGGAGCAGGGAGCTGGCGTGCTTGGGCTGGAGGAGGTCGCGCTGGGGTGGTGGCCGACGGGGAGGAGAGCTGGCCGGAGGCGCTCGGGGAGAGAGGCGCTCGCGGTGGAGGATGGGGAAGAGAGAAGGAGAGGCCACGGGGGAGAGAGGGTGCGGGGAGGATGAGGGAAAGGGAGAGAGGTGGGAGGTGGAGGCGGGCCGGCTCGAGCTGGCCGCGGGAGGAGCCGGCCGGCCGGGAGGAGAGGCCGGGGAGCAAGGGGTCGGCGGTGAAGGTGACGGGGACGCGGGTGAGGAGAGGGGATCGGGGTGAGGAAGAAGAAAAGAAAAAGAAATAGGGAGAGAGAGAAAGAGAGGGGGAAAGGGGCAGGGACCCGATTGCAAAATCAGGGGCCTGTTTGCAAGGAAAAGGGAGGTGGAAGGGCATGCCCGTGAAAAGAAGAAAGGAGGAGAGGGTGGCTGCAAGACACAGGGGGTGGGAAAAGAAAACTGCCAGGGCAAGATTAGGGTTTGCAGGTTAGGTGGGCTTGGGCCGGATTTTGAGCTACTCTCTCACAATTCTCAAAACATTTTTATTTCTTTTGCAAAATAATTTTGATAATTAATTTTTGAAAACGGAGACGACTGTCTCGATAAAAATATTTTTCTGACAATTTTAGAAAAATAAAATAGGGTTTAATAAAAATAATTTTTGCGGACAAAAACATGCGATGCGATGATGCTGATGTCATGATGATGCAAAAGAAAAACAAACAAAAATCTAATTTGGGGAAAACCCCGGGGCATTACAACCGACACCACTAACAAGGGATCTCGCCCCGAGATCCACGCTACCGTCAGGGGGAAGAAGAGGAGGTTACTCTATCGAATCTTGTCGCACCATGTTGATCTTCTCGACACCACTAACAAGAGGATTCTTGCTCACGTCGATGGCGATGACCGTCTGTCGAGATTCTTCTGAAGATTAAACCTATTAGGTCAAAGGCAAGAGATCGTCCACCCACGAAGATGCTATAACCGGAAGATAGATGAGAGAGGATATTTAAAACACATAGAGATAAGAGGGAAATAGAATTAAGGTAAGGAATAAACAAGAGTCCTATTGAGATCTTTTCAAATAATCTTTAGTAAAATAGTTTTGACACTCTAAAACAACGACCATTAGCTAGGGTAACCTACAGGCGGACTGGACCCGTGGGGTATCGAAAAACCAGAGCTCTGATACCACTTTGTAACGCCCCAAGATCGGTACTATGCAGACTTAGCTATTTCCGCCAAATCCGCATAATAACGATCCTAAAGGACGCCCACCAGGCATAACGTGCACGTCGCAACACACACGTTATGCGGGTGGAATTGTGATAACATTACAACAGTTCTCGATGGAACCCACAAAAGAACATATATACAACAACGACTCACAGAGTCAAGAACCAAGATACAATACAAAGATCCAAAATAACAACGGAAGCGGGTAGCGTCCGGCTACGGACAAGAAACAAATTGGACTAAGAGTCCTGAAGATAAACGAAGGCACCATATTCCTGCCCAGGCCAAGCCGGAGGGATTCCTAAGCTAACGTCGTCACACTTCAAACCTGTCGGCTGCATTGGAATAGCAGCCCCGAAGGGGTCAGTACTAGTAGAAGTACTGGCAAGTAATACTCACAAGATATCAAAACTGGAATTCTGGGGAAAGAGGGTTAGCGATTGAGGCGGCAAGCAGCACTAACAACTTATAGAGACACACTACAACTTTCGTCTACCAGAGACAAGGTAAGAGAGCGCATGAGGAGCCAACTATACTACACACCAAACAAACCCGCCCTAAAACAACTCCCTCGTATCCTCAACCCACGAGGAAGAAGTCCGGGCACTCACACGGTGGACAAGATTTAATCAGATTATTATTCATGTAATCTATCTTACTAGTCAAGTTATTATCATCATAAGGTGCAAGTTGTCTATGATCTTTTTAGCCAGCGCATTTCACCAAGTCGTCCATAACCGCGGACACGGCTTTTCGAAAAGATTTCACCCTGCAGGGATGCACCAATGAACCCACACGCATCGAAACTCTCGCTTAGAGGTGTACCGGTGGAGGTTTCGATGCAATACTTCCCTTCAATACAAACAAGTCCAGGGAGCCACCTAGCTAGGACTGATCCACCTTGAGAGTCCGGACGAAGCTTCGAGGTGGGCCTAACCGTTGCGTGAACGGCTTCGGGAGGGAACACTCATACGATTGCCCCTCCTTCCACATGCGGTTAACGAACGGTCCGCAAAATCTACGAAACACCCGAACTACTTGTGGCATCCTGGACAGGTTTGAGGATCCGGTAATAGATTGCGGGGAGGCCCATAGAACTCCCACATGTGGTTAGTGCGCTCAGTCTTGGATCAGCGGAAAAGAACTCGGGTCCTAGGCGACACTAGCAGAACAAATCACCACGATTGGCCTTCCGCCGGTGCCTTATCTTTATTAAGTTATTCCCATCGCAACAGAAATTAAAGATTACCATTTTAGTTGAGCATAGCTACCATGTTATGAGCAAGACTAGATAGAGAGATAACAGGACTCAAGCAAAGCACCTAAGCATGCACTACGACTCGCAAGGCTAACAAGGTAAACAAGCATCAGGGTAATAGGATGTGGGGTGGGGCATATCATGGCTGCAAGGGAAACATGCATATAGGATCGAGACACAAGCATCGCAACATAAGGCTAGCAAGGAACAAAAGATAGGTGGAGTAAGAGACAGAAAACAAGCAAAGATAGAAAGGGAGTATCACTTGCCTGCAATCCGGTAGAGGTAGCAGAACCAGTCGTTGCTCACATCAACTCATCGGCATATTCCCGAAGAAGCAAGAAACACTGGCCAACGGAAAAGATGCATTTTACTACTACGGCAAAAGAATCGGCATGTTGATGACATGATGCATGACAAATTAAAGGTTGTCCAATTTTATTCCCTATCACATGGCAAAGCATTTAAAATGGGATCGGTGCATAATATAGATGCACCGGACAAAACCCCATATTTAAGTTGATTTAATTTGACTAAATGGATAAAGGTGTGAGGTTAATTAATGATGCATGATTTTATAAGATATCGCATATATATGGTATAGGGTTAGGGTTGGGGTCGCACATCGGAAACGAGGAACTTTGGATTTGGAACCACCGTCTTCGGATCGGAGAGGAAGTAGTCGAAGTAGTCGTTGTAGTCGAAGTAGCCATTCCGTCCGAAGTCGAAGTAGTCGAGGTAGTCGTTCATCCGGAGTCGAAGTAGTCGACGTCGAGGAAGTAGTCGTACTCGGGTCGTCGTCGCGGCAGACCTTGGCGTTCCGGGCTTCGGGGTCGACGGGGTCCGGCATCGGGTACTCGGCCTTCGGGGTTCACGGCATCGGAGAACTCGGATTCACGGAGTCGTGGAAGACCATGTCGTATCCATCGTCGGGGATCGGGCTTCACGGTGCTTCACGACGGGAACGGAAAACTCGTCGGGAACGGGATCGGAAAACTGCTTCACGTCGGGAAACAAATATCGGGAAACAGCTTCGGGAACGGAATTCGGGGGACTTTCCCGTCGGGGACAGAAACGGGGAACGTCGGGAAACAGAAAACGGGGAACGGGAACGCGGCATCGGGAACGGGAGAAATGGGCACGAAAGCGTCGGGAACGGAGGCAGCACACGAGCATCGGGGATGACCGTCGGGAACACCCATCGGAGAACCGGCACGACGGGGAAACGGGAACGGGAACGAGCGCGACACGGCGACGTGCAGCAGCAGCAACATCACGGGCACAGAGACATACACGGGGGAACTCGTCTGGAGGACGGCACAAGCAGGGGACAGCAGCACGGTCGTGACAGAGGGAGGACGGACACAAACGGAGATGGGGAACGACCGGGGCAGCAGCCACGCACGGGCACAAGCCGGGCGACCAGGAGCAAGGACGGGGAACGAGCTCCCGCACGGGAAGAGCCAGGAGGAGCGGGGTAGTGTGGAAGGGCAGGGCCGGTGGGTGCAGGCGGGAGGAGAGGCGGCCATGGGAAGCACGAGAGGAGGAGGGGACGCGGTAGAGGAGCAGTAGGGAGCGGCCGGAGCTGGCCATGGTCGGCGGCGCTGCTGGGGGCGTGGAAGGCGACGGCGCGCGCGGACGCACGAGGGAGCGAGGACGGGGTGGAGGGCCGTCGCGAGCACGGGGAAGGAGAGAGGAGGCTGCAGGCCTGTGGTGGAGGAGGACGGGAGGCTGGCGTCGAGGATGTCCGCGGGGACGAGGTGGAGCTCGGCGACGGGTGTGGCTGCGGGCAGGAGGGAAGAGGAGGATGGAGCAGGGAGCTGGCGTGCTTGGGCTGGAGGAGGTCGCGCTGGGGTGGTGGCCGACGGGGAGGAGAGCTGGCCGGAGGCGCTCGGGGAGAGAGGCGCTCGCGGTGGAGGATGGGGAAGAGAGAAGGAGAGGCCACAGGGGAGAGAGGGTGCGGGGAGGATGAGGGAAAGGGAGAGAGGTGGGAGGTGGAGGCGGGCCGGCTCGAGCTGGCCGCGGGAGGAGCCGGCTGGCCGGGAGGAGAGGCCGGGGAGCAAGGGGTCGGCGGTGAAGGTGACGGGGACGCGGGTGAGGAGAGGGGATCGGGGTGAGGAAGAAGAAAAGAAAAAGAAATAGGGAGAGAGAGAAAGAGAGGGGGAAAGGGGCAGGGACCCGATTGCAAAATCAGGGGCCTGTTTGCAAGGAAAAGGGAGGTGGAAGGGCATGCCCGTGAAAACAAGAAAGGAGGAGAGGGTGGCTGCAAGACACAGGGGGTGGGAAAAGAAAACTGCCATGGCAAGATTAGGGTTTGCAGGTTAGGTGGGCTTGGGCCGGATTTTGAGCTACTCTCTCACAATTCTCAAAACATTTTTATTTCTTTTGCAAAATAATTTTGATAATTAATTTTTGAAAACGGAGACGACTGTCTCGATAAAAATATTTTTCTGACAATTTTAGAAAAATAAAATAGGGTTTAATAAAAATAATTTTTGCGGACAAAAACATGCGATGCGATGATGCTGATGTCATGATGATGCAAAAAGAAAAACAAACAAAAATCTAATTTGGGGAAAACCCCGGGGCATTACATGTGGTCCAAATGTGAATATGGAAAAAGCCTAAAACATCTTATATTGTGGAACGGAGGGAGTAACTGTTTAAACTAGATCGACTAGGCTAGATCCTTCACGGCAAACACTTTTAGAGTTTTTCCCTTTGCATTTGAGAGAGAGAGACAGAGAGAGGGGAAGGGGAGACCACCTTCGCCTTGCGCCAATGAGTTCGAGGGGCCGGCCATGGTGGTGATTGGTGAGTGGTCAGCGGCGGTGAGTGAGTGGCAGCGGTCGTGGTGCTTCCCGTCGCGGTCTGCGCTAAACCCTAATCGGTGGGTGACGTCGGTGGAAGTCGGGCTCACGGTCAACCTTGTGATCTGTGCGCCGTCGGCTCCCACCCCTTTTATATGCGCAGCGCGACAAGGGCCACCAACCATGGCTTGGTTGGGCGCCCCCGATCAGGCCGCGGATCAACGGGTCCGGTGTGACCATCCGGTCACACGAGGTGGAGATCATCCTAACATTCTCCCCCTTATTCTCAACTTTTACTTTTACCGTATACTTTACTCGTTTCATCACAGATCGATACATAGAGCATGTTTCATCGTCACAGCTCAATTGCCGATAGAATCACACAGCTACAACATACCTCTCTGCTTTGAAACAAATTCTGTTTCTTTTGGGCCTCTTATGATCCAGGAATCATAGGTTTTCCCTTAAATCCATGCCGGCTAAGTGTTCCTTGAACACATTGGGCGGTAAGCCTTTCGTTAGCGGATCCGCAAGCATATCATTTGTCCTTATATGCTCGAGACTTATAGTGTGATCCTGGACTTTATCTTTCACAACATAGCTTTATTTCTATTGCCTTGGTAGCATTACTTGACTTGTTGTTGTGAGCATAGAATACTGCGGGCGTTGTCACAGTACATCTTTAGTGGCTTGTCAATACAATCTACCACTTTGAAGTCGGGTATAAATTTCTTTAGCAATATCGCCTGCCCCGTGGCCTCATAACATGCTATAAATTCTGCATACATCGTGGACGATGCAACTATTGACTGTTTGGAGCTTCTCCACGAAATAGCTCCTCCTGCGAGAGTGAACACGTATCCAGACGTGGATTTTCTATCATCTTTGTCCCCCGCAAAATTTGCGTCCGAATACCCTCTTATCTCTAGGGAATTAGATCTTTTGTATGTTAGCATGAGGTCTTTTGTGCCTTACGCATAACGCAATGCTTTCTTTACCATTTTCCAGTGCTCTATGCCTGGATTTTCTTGATATCTACCGAGTACCCCGGTAACAAAAGCTAAGTCAGGGCGAGTGCACACTTGTGCATACTATAAGCTTCCAACAACCAAAGCATATGGTACTCCTTTCATTTGATCGATCTCATATTGGTTCTTAGGACATTGAAATTTCCCAAAACTGTCGTCCTTGACTATATGAGAAGGTGTGGCATTACTCGCATGCATATTATATTTCTTTAGAACCTTTTCTAAATATGCTTTCTGCGATAGTCCTAACACTCCATTCTTCCTATCTCGGTGAATTTCTATGCCCAAGACATATGATGCTTCACCAAGATATTTCATATCAAAATTTGAGGACAAGAATTTCTTTGTTTCTATTAGCAGACTGATATCACTGCTAGCAAGTAAGATATGATCCAGATACAAGATTAGGAAAATATATTTCCCACTTTTAAACTTTGCATAAACGCAGTTGTCCTCAATATTCTCTTTAAATCCAAATCTTTTAATTATCTCATTAAATTTTAGATACCACTGTCTAGAGGCTTGCTTTAATCCATAAATGGATTTCTTTAGGCGGCATCCCATATCTTTCTTGCCTTCCATGATAAAACCCCTGGGTTGTTTCATGTAAACATTTTCTTCTAAATCCCCGTTTAGAAATGCCGTCTTTACATCCATTTGATGTAGATCTAAATCAAAATGTGAAACTAATTCCATTATGATTCTGAAGGAATCCTTACATGAGACTGGAGAAAATGTCTCATTATAATCTATCCCTTCTCTTTGTGTAAATTCTTTTGCCACAAGTCGGGCTTTATACTTTTCTACCTTCCCATTAGAGTCATACTTTGTTTTGTAGACCCATTTACAGCCTACTGTTTTGGCTCCTTTAGAAATCTTTTCTAAGTCCGAAACATCGTTGGAACTCATTGATTTCATCTCGTCTTCCATTGCCTCCTGCCACTTTGATGAGTGAGGACTTCTCATGGCTTCTTCATATGAAGTGGGATTACTTTCCATATGAGCTATCTCTATATTACAAACATAATCACTAGAAATAGCTGGTCTTTTAGTTCTCTTAGACCTTCTAAGGGTCTCATTCTGTGCCTCAACTTCCAGATGTAGCTGTTGTACCTCCCTCTCATGCTCAACAATGGGTTCAGTCGGCTCCTAACGGACAGGTTCCAAATCTCCACCCATAGTTGTCACGTGTGGAGTTACAACAGGTGCTTGCACCGCAATCTCAGGGATTGTTGGTGTAGGCACAACAGGTAGCGAGAAAAATGGTTCCTGAGCGATCGGATTAGGTGCATGCACCCTCTTCTCCTCAAGATCAATTTTTCGAGCTACCATGTTCCCCCTCATCAGTTCGTCCTCTAAAAAGACTGCATGTCTTGTTTCTACAAACTTTGTGTATTTGTCTGGACAGTAGAAACGAAAACCTTTTGATTTATCAGGGTAGCCAATGAAGTGGCAACTAACTGTTTTGGGATCTAACTTTGCAATATTTGGATTAAACACTTTGGCCTCAGCTGGGCACCCCCACACCCTGAAGTGTTGTAGGGAGGGCACCCTTCCTGTCCACAACTCGTACGGTGTTTTGGGCACCGACTTGCTTGGTACTCTATTGAGAATATGAACGGCGGTTTTAAGCGCCTCCATCCATAATCCCAATGGCAAGGTGGAGTAACTCATCATACTGCGCACCATATCCATAAGGGTACGGTTGCGCCTTTCAGCTACTCCATTTTGCTGAGACTCGCCCGGCATTGTATACTGGGCGACTATTCCAGTCTCCTGTAAGAACCTCGCAAAAGGTCCAGGGACTTGGCCATATGGAGTGTGCCGACCGTAGTACTCCCCCCACGGTCAGATCTCACTATCTTTATTCTTTTATCATGTTGATTTTCAACTTCAGCTTTGAATATCTTAAATTTATCCAATGCTTCAGATTTTTCTTTGATTGGATAAATATAACCATATCGGGAGTAATCATCTGTGAATGTTATGAACAAGTCATAACCATCCACACTTTTCATAGGAAATGATCCACAAATGTCGGTGTGAATTATTTCTAGTGTTGTTGTGCTTCGGTTTGCACCCTTTTTAATTTCCTTTACAAATTTTCCTTTTATGCAATCTATGCACTGCTCTATGTCTGAAAACTGTAATGGAGGAAGAATTTCAGATTTTACTAGTCTTTCTATCCCCCCCCCCCCCCCCCCCCCTTGAAATATGGCCTAAGCGACGGTGCCATAATTTTGATGAGTCATGAGTTCTCTTTCTTTTCTTTTGTTCTTTATCCGACGCAGAAACATGCTCATTCACATTACACACAGAATAAACTTTTTCACGCAGGGATAATAAATAAAGCTCATTGTGAAGGAAAGCAACCCCCACATGAGTATTATTACACCATATGGCACACTTGGCATGTCCAAAATAACATTCATAACTGTCTTTGTCCAAACGTGAAACACTAATCAAGTTTCTGTGTAATGAAGGAACATATAAAACATCTCTAAGCAGACTCGTGAATCCATCAGCTAACTCCAGGGAGATGTCGCCGACAGCTTCAACGTCTGCTTGGACTCCATTTGTAACTTCAATGCATCTTTCACTTCTTTGCATAGTCCGCGTCGAATGGAATCCCTGTAATGAATTTGCAACATGAACAATTGCACCTGAGTCAATCCACCAAGTAGATTTTGAAAACTGTGTATACAAGGATTCATTTACAAAGGAAACAATGTTGTTACCTCTCTTTTCCATTACTGACTTCAGCCAGTCAGCACAATCTTTCTTGTAGTGCCCAGTCTTCTTGCAGTGGAGGCATGTGTCTTTGTCCACTGGGAAAGACTTTTGCTGATTCTGATAGTGCGAGGGAGCTTTTCCATGTGGCTTTGAAGTGGAACCATTGTTGAATGTTACTTTGGTGGTAGTTCCTCTTTTTATTATCCTTCACATAGTTCAGTTAACCACCATTGGAGGCTTTAAGTCTGTCCTCTTCTTGCACACACATGGCTATTGTCTTTTCAATATCCCATTTTTCAGGTGACATGTTGTAGTTGACAACAAAAGTGTCAAACTCTTTCGGCAGTGAAGCCATAACCAGGTGAACAAGAAGTGCAGGCTTGAGCTCCAAATCAGCATCCGTGGGCTTAAGCTTAGCTGCCATGTTGCTCATCCTGAGGATATGCTCCCTTATGCCATGTCCACCTCGTGTGTACTTTTCTGTCACCAGCTGCTTTAGTAACTGGGTAGCATATATCTTTGAAGAACCAGTGAACTGGCTCTTTACCTTTTCAAGAAACTCCCCTACGGAAGCACACTCTGCAATTGAGCCCACAACAGCGTTCTCAATTGTGTGTTTAAGAAAGCCATGCACTTTTTATTGGCGGTGAGCCACTTTTGGTTGTTGAGGGTATATGACATCTCCAATGGAGCATAGTCCCTCTTCTTTTTCTCTCAATCATCATCAGAATCTTTGTCATCTTTGACTGGCTCTTTTGGCTTGACTGGTTGTGGAGTGTCCACAACCCAGTCCACCTCAGCACAAACAAAAGCCAGATCAACTTTCTTTATCCATTCGGAGTAGTTGTCACCTCTGAGGATTGGAACATCCTTGATGCAGCTCATCAAGAGGTAACCTCCTGAAAAATCACAATGAGGTGAGAACAAAACAACAATTGCATGCAATAATCCAACGTTGGTCAAAATTAAAACATACAACTGTTTATGCAATTTAAAACTATATCACCGTTGGGCAGAAATGTTATTAACAACGTTGGTCATAAAATAACAGAATCATAATTATTACAATAATCACTTTTAATTCTTTTGACCTTTTAAATTTAAAAGAGCACATTTCTCTATTTCCATCAGAAAACATGAATTAAATTCCATGAACTTTATACTCTATAGAAGCATTTCTTTTACTTTTCTATTCTCTAAAAAAATTCGTTGGATAATTTTGAATAGAAAAAACTAGATGAAATTTGCCAAAAATTAGACAAAAAACAACTAAATATGCTTGTGAAAGAATAAAACGAAAATAACAGAGAAAAAACACGTTCTGTACTTTAAGTGGCCCAGCCCACGGCATGTCACGAGCCCATTTTAGAAATGAAATAATAATTGGAAAAGAAAACTGGCAGCGCACCGGCCTCGGCCCACGGCCCGATCCAGCACGCTGCTCGTCCTCTTCCTCTTTCAGCCCATCGGCCCGCGCAACGCTAGGGTTTCGATCTTGATCGGACGGTCCAGCACTCGTCTCGGTCGATCAAAACAGCCGGACCGGCCGACCCGAGCGAAACCCTAGCTCATCTTCTCCCTTTCTCGCCACTCTCTGTTAGGGTTAGGGTTCCGCGGCGCCGCCGACAAGCCGACGACGGCGGAAGACGCCCCTCCCCGGCGGCGGACGGCAACATCGGCGACGGCCGCCCGCACCTCTCTTTTCCCCATCTTTGCTTCTCTCTCTTCATCCCCCTTACCGGAGCAAGCCGACCAGCAGGCCGACAAGGAAGAAGAGGTGGCCCCGTTGCCTTCCCTTTCGCCGGTCGCGCGTCCCCCCTTGCGGTGAGCGCGCCGCCGTCGAACGGAGAGGCTACGGGAGCCCTTTGCCCCTTGCGGGGTTGTGTTCTTCGTCCATATGCCCCTTGCAGTGCGCATCTGGATCGGCCAAACGGCGGCGCTCCTTTTCCGGCGAGATCCGGTGAGTCCTTTTTGCTATTTGGAGATTTTTCTGTCGATTTCATTTGTGAATTTTCTGTCGATTTCTTTGCTACCGAAAATATCTAAACCTACCCTTGCTCTGACACCAATGTTTATACTAGATCGACTACGCTAGATCCTTCACGGTAAACAATTTTAGGGTTTTGCCCTTTGCATTTGAGAGAGAGAGACAGAGAGAGGGGAAGGGGAGACCACCTTCGCCTTGCGCCGATGAGCTTGAGGGGCCGACCATGGTGGTGAGTGGCCGGCGGCGGTGAGTGAGTGGGAGCGGTCGTGGTGCTTCCCGTCACGGTCTGTGCTAAACCCTAATCGGTGGGTGATGTCGGTGGGAGTCGGGCTCACGGTCAACCTTGTGATCTGTGCGCCGGCGGCTCCCACCCCTTTTATATGCGTAGTGCGACAGGGGCCCACCAAGCATGGTTTGGTTGGGCGCCCCCGATCAGAGCGCGGATCAACGGGTCCGGTGTGACCGTTGGGTCACACGAGGTGGAGATCATCCTAACCATAACACCTTATATATTCGTGCAAGGATCAAGCAATGATTTTTTGCTTCACTTCACATCTGCGACGTACGCCGTTTACAAGCTCTTACCGATTGTTTGAAAACTAGCTACGCTGCAGGGAGGATCATGATGTTCGTGGCCGGCCGGCCGTACGGACCTATCGTGCGGGCTATTCTTCTTCTTTTTTTGTGGGTGCGAATTGATTTACCCTTTTTTTTTCTGGTTGCGGCAGCAGCTACCGCATCAGCGAACCGAAGCACGGTTTGGCGACGGCGACCATCCAACGAATTGCGGTCAGATGCTGACCGGTGCGTTGTGCTGAAAAAAAAATCATGACCAGTGCTATATATGAAACTAGTGTACTGATTCGTTTCCTGATGTATTTTCTAACATAATTTCCAAACCGAATTAATTAAATTGTCAATAAGATGGTAGTATTAATCGGTATAGACCACAAACCATTACTAGTCATTTCTATGCATTAAACCTTATATGCACGTCTCACGTCTGGTCTAGCTGTCGGTTGTCTTTTATGCCACGAGCTAGCACCATTTGACTTTTATAGTTTTTTTTAAACAAAGCAAAAAATTTCCTTTTTCATTGATTAAGAATAGAGAAAAGTTTTACATGGCCGAAGCCCCTACCTCCGTCCATAGTGCAAGAGTGCACTAAAGGAAACAAAACGTCGAAAAACCCTCATGACATTACTCTCCCGGAATAAAATTCACCAAACATTTGGCACCGGCCAAGACCCACATCCTTGCCTCCTCCTTGACATTTGAAACCAGGGTTGAAAAACCCTCGCGTTGTCTCATTCCGAATCTTCCATGAAACAAGGGTGATAATAGAAGCAGCCGCTTTACAGGGTGAAGGACAACCGCAGCCCAACAATCTTTGACGCTCTCCATGCCCTCCCAGGTGACTGGCATGATCCGCTTGAAGCCAAGCCACAGAGAGATAGCGCTCCAAATCCAAGAAGAGAAGCGACACCGGAAGAGGAGATGGACTGCCGACTCTTGCACTTGCTTGCAAAGAGGGCAGAGCCCGCAGTTTGGCCACCCACGGCGCTGAAGGCGATGAGAGGTCCACGCACGATTTTGGACGAACAAAGCAAAAAAGCTTGTACTTGCTCCAAACCAGTGGCTTCATGGTAGTAGAAGACGCCCCCAAGAACTGCGTCATATATGCTGATTTGGCTGAGTAGGAGCCGGAAGTGGCAAGAAGCCAAGTGATTCTATCCCGCTGATCTGGATCTGTATTCCGGGAGCAGTTAGTGAGTGCTCCTACTAAGTAACACGATGTATGTCTTAATTACAATATGGAGAATGTGGACAAGGAAGAAGCAACGCATACGGGGGAATTCATTTTATCACATGCGAGCATAGGATCCCTCCCTCCACCGTAAACAAAATATTTTGAAATATTAAAAAAATCCGATTTTTTTTGGATTAATCCACCCGGTTTTTATGGTGGTACATGTTAAGGATAATTAACCAGGCGTTAATTACCCGCGGTTTCACCATTTTGGCAACCGTCATTGATAATTCCATTCCGAGTATTGCCTCTACGTCATCAACAAAGAATTGACTGTTTGTTCATTTACATTGTCTCCAAATTACATTACAACACATTATCGCGCAAACTCTGCCGAGAGCAATTCTGAGGCCGAAATAGAAGAAGCGAAGAACAGAGAACATCAACAGAAATATGTCGAGAAAAGATGTCTAGAGGTTTCTGTCGACGTTTCTTTACCTACTTTGACGGAAGATCATCGTCGTCATGTCATCGTCTGCCGCCGTCACGAAATAGGTGGTATTCGTCGCCATCCTCGTGCTCCCGCACTTTTCCGTTTTGGTGGTCGCCGCACGATGCATGATCCGACCATGGGTACGACGGTCTTCGCGGCCACCAACCGGAGGCAGGTCCTTCAAACCCGTCGGTACATCCTTCTATAACAACCGTGAAGCCCTAGGAGCCGCTCCCCCTCTCACATCGATCGTGACTACCCGGCTTTATCAGTTCCAACGGGAACGTCGACCCGGTGCTCATGGCCCGCCCTAGTCGCGCTGGTGCGTGTGCATGGGTGGACCCTGTCCAGGACCGTTCCAACTAAACTTTGGAGCCAAGACGAGTCAAACTAAATAAAGTTATACTAACATTTTATACTTATTTTTTACCATACCATGGTCAAACAAATATGTGCAACTGTCGAGCTGATTAACACAAGGTGTATATCATCGTAACTATATCTGAGTGGCGCTTTATTTCCGTTGTGAGATATTGCCATTAACATGACACATAACCAAACTTTACGTAAAAATAATAATACGCGCAACTCGTTGATTCTTTCACAATGGATGAATTATATAGCCTATATGCATATTATTGTGTGGATGTTCTTCTCTATTTTTAATATTTCTAAATATATTGATACATATTTCAAAGCATACAGCCTAACAAATATCTTAATAGAAGTGTGTAGTTTATGAGTGTGTAAGTAAATGTATAGAAAGTTCTGAAATATAAACTGAACATTTGACATAATCAAGTTTTTCACTGAACTGAAGTGTGTAGGTTCTTTCCTCTGCGGACGATAGTTCCTATGTACAATGAGATGTTCAAACTGTCAAAACACACACGGCTTGATTTCATCGTCGGACATGAATCCGATGGAAAATCGTCGGCAGTATAGCAATTCCCTTTTTTTATGGTCAAATTTGTGTTACAAGTTAAAAGGGTTCAATAATAATCAATTGAAATTGGAGGCCAGGACAACCGGCCGGTACATAGGTAGCTTAGCGTGGAGAATAACCCACGTCAAGCGGAAGACAACGCGTCGGGCCAAACTGTCGAAGAAATAAGAGACGCCTAGCTTTACCCAAACCGATCACGACAACAGACCAATAGAAACGAAACAACCAAAAGAACAAAAGGAAGCCACGTCAAAACTAATTGAGGACCCGATATGGATTTCCGGTAATAACACCCTTTTTGTGCAAGGATCAAGCAATGCTCTTGCTTCACACCTGCGACGTATTTACGAGCTCTTTTTGCGATTGTGTGAGCTAGCTAGGTATGATCGTGGCCGTACGGACCTGTCGTGCGGGCTTTTTTTTTTTTTTTTTGTGGGTGAGAATTGTTTACCCATTTTTGGTTGCGGCGGCAGCGCATCAGCGAACTGAAGCACGGTTGGACGACGGCGACCATCCAACGAATTGCGGTCAGATCGTGACCGCCTGACCGGTGCGTTGTGCTGAACAAAAAGTCATGACCACTGCTATGGAATTAACAGTGTACTTATTCGTTTCCTAATGTATTTACTAACATCATTTCCAAACCGAATAAAATTGCCGTAAGATAGTATTTCCCTCCGGGCCCCATCTGGGTTTTAGGCGGGCCGGCTCGAATCCTCGGCGGTGCTGCCTTCTGCACGCAGATGAGGAAGGGTGGCTAGGACGGGGCGGCGGCGACAATGGCGTGTCTTCTGCAGCGCGACGGCGGGAGCTTTACGGGCCCCTCGGGGCCCGGCCGGGCCTGTGGGCCCGCAGGCCTGGTGTGCTCCTGCTTTTGCGTCCGGTCGGTTACCGTCTCTGACGGTGGAGGTCGGTCCCTCCCACGTGTCGGCGGTGCTACGGCCCTTGTCCATGGCGGCTCTTCTTCTTCGGTGTGCAGGTCTCTCTTCTCTGTGCCGGGGGGTGACAGCGTGAGTGGTGTCCTGATCGTGGGGGCGCTGGGTGGTGGACGGTATGGTGGAGGTCTCTGGAGTGCCTGGGGTCATGGGGTGGTTCGGGAGAAATCCTTGTCGGCTGGTTCGACACCGACGCGGTGGCGCGCCGCCAATCCTTCCTAAAGGGCGTCGGGTGTTGCCCTCCCTCCCCGCCACGTACCGGGGGAAACCCTAGGCAACAGTGTCGTCATCGTCGCGTTCCTTCTTGAAGGTGTTGTTTGGTACCGGCGCTTCGGAGTCCTAGGAGCTTGGTGGGAGTTCTCCGGTGGGCGCAGCGGTCATGGAGCCCCTTCGTCTTTGTCGATCCACCGTTGTCGGCTTTTGTTTCTTTTATATTTTCTCTTTCTTTTCTTTTGGGCGTGACTGTGCTGCTTCCGCCCCAGCACCGATCGTTGGTTGTATCCGGTTGTTTGCTATATCTATATAGCGGGGCGCAAGCCTGTTTCGAGAGAGATCCCCGAAACAGGCTCTCGCCCCCTAAATTAATATAGCAACAACCGATACAACTGCAAGGTCACTATTGGGGCAAACATCACAATTAAGTCCAAAAATAAAAATAAAAAGAACAAAGAAGAGAAAACAAAGCCGACATCAGCGGTTCGACGAAAACAGAGATGACTCGCAACCGCTGCGTCCTCTGGAGAATTTTGACCACGCTCCTAACACTCTGAAGCGCCTCGTACTAAACAACACCTCCAAGAAGGGAGCAACGACGACGACGCTACTGTCCGGACAGTTAAAGAGGTATTCGATGCCCTTCAGGAAGGAAGGCGACACCCACAGGCATCACCATGTCAGTACCAACGACAGGGATTTCTCCCGACCTCCAAAAAACCACACCCCCCAGACGCTCCGTATAGCTCCGCCTATCTTGCCGCTCACCAGCGCACGCCACCACGATCTTGCATTCATGACCGTCGTCTCGCGGTGGTCCATATCGCGAGGCCGGAGGAACCGAGTGTAAGGAGATCGATGAGGGTCGATGGCACAGTGGCACGCAGGAGGGATCTGCCTCCATCACCGAAAGGCAGTAGCCGACCGGATGCAACAGAGCAAACCAGGCCCTCACTGGCCCGGCCGGACCCAAATTGGAACCGTAAAGCCCCGCCGCCGCTCTGCAGCAAGGGCGCCACCATTACCACCGTCCCAGCCCAAGTCCGCAAGCTCGACCACCAGGAGAGCCGCCACCACGCCGGAGAAAGCCCGCCCAGACCCAGATGAGGCCCGTCGGGCCCAGATCTGGGCCGGGAGGGCGGACGCCGCCCCGACTACCACCGCACTTAGTCGTCAAAGGGGAGCTCCACCACACCATGGCACCACCCGCGCCACCGCCGGGTCAACCCGCCGCCGCACCGGGCCGCCATCGCCTGAAGAACACCACCAGCCACCAACCGTCCCGCGCAGGCCCGTGGAGAGAGGGGAGAGGCTGGAAGCCGGCGCCGCCCAGGACTAGCCGCGTGGCAGGGAGGAGGAGGGGAGCTCGAGGCTAACCGGTGTAGATCACATACCATTAGTCATTTTTGTGCACGGCTGGTCTAGCTGTCTATCGGTTGTCTTTTCTGCCAGAAGCTAGCCCCATTTGACTTTCATAGTTAACCTGATTAATCGCCTTTTCTTCTACACCTGACAGCAGAAGCAAAACAATTCTCGTTTCTTCAACGACCCTCACACATTTCTTTTCTGCGGGGAACAGTCCCCCACACATTGCCGGTTTCCTCAATCCTAGTTGACCTGCTGCCCACTTGCGAGCTGATTAGCACGAGGTGTGCATCCCGGGAGCAGTTAGTGAGTGCTCCTACTAAGTAACACGATTTATCTTTTAATTACCATGTGCAGGAGAAGGAAGACGGGTATTAGGCACATGGCTGTCTCTTGTCTGACCTCCGGAAAAGATACACCAGTTCCAGTCTAGCATGATGAAACCTGGGTATTAGGTAGGTACGTGGCGTAGCTTAATCATGATTATCGATCCGGTTATCATGGTGCCATGGTGGTACCTACACCGGATGCACGCACTTGACCGCCGTTGAATATATGAGCAATTTAGCATATGATTTAATCCATAAAAATAGAAAAATATTCTTGACTGGAACAATAAGTATTAGATTAAACATGCGATCTACTAATACAGTAGATAAACAAATCAAGTCTACATTACAAACTAGAAATAAGAACTGTAGCATGATCTCAAACAAAAAGTATTAAGTTACGTACATCGCAGCAGGAGCGGAACCGCTGCCGTCCCCGTTATCACCCATGTCGTCGATGAAGAGGTTGCCGATGTCGGGGAAGAAGTCGTCGTTGGGAAAGTAGTCGCAACTCGCAACTCGCAACCAACAGTCGCGTGAGTGCGCTCCCCAAAAACCTGATCGCCCCTCTCCCGTACAGGATCACAAGAGGCGGGGTTCCGGAGGCCTGCTGTCCCTTCAACCGGTGTACGCCGGAAGACGGGATGGAGAAGACTTGGAAGATGGCGGCGCAAAGGTTTGGAACTGGAACGACGAGAGACCATGTGTATCGCATAGACGGCTAGGGTTAGCTCAGCATGTATATATAGTACGAGTCGGGTAGAACGTGGGCGCAGCACCACGTTCGAGTCGGTAGCAGCCGCACGATCCAAACGAATCGGAAACGGCTGAGTAATTAACGCGTCCGTTAATTATTAATTAATGACTCATTAAAGTTTCCCGAACAACAAAAATGTAGCCATCGGCTCGGCTCATTCCCGCAACCCGCGGTTCGTCGTGACGAGGCGGGCGGCGGAGGAGGAGCGCGAGTGTGGCGATCTCTTATTGTCTCTCTTTTCTATGCTTATACAAGTACTAGTAGAGCTCACCTTATAAGCTGGTGCAACTCTTATCCAACTAGCAGTACGGGACTAAACTTAGTCACATCACTTGTAAGCATGAATGGGCCAATGAGAATTTCAAAATTTTAAGTTGTGCTTTGGACCAAAGGCCCACTAGTAAAACTAGTAAAATTCCAATAATCCCCCACAAAGTCTCATTAGCACATCTCATCATTTTAAGTTCCAAAACATTGTTTATATACTGGTGCTTAGTGGAGACTGTTAAGTTGAACTTCCACTTAGAATATTACGTTACGCTAGTTCACAACTTAATAGTGGACTATGCTTTGAACTACAAGTTTTCTGCGAAAACAGTTTCACATAAAGTCTTGACCGATACTGGGCTGCCGCAAGGCTTCCCCATGGATGGAGTTTATACGTCATACTCCAAAGCCTTTCATGAGTTTATTCGAGAACACCCAAATCTCATAGACTGCGACGTTTAACAGTCAGACTGATATAGGTGTATTCCTCAAAAGATGCTCTGCAGGACAGCATCTCCGCTTATAAAAGTAAGCAACTTGGAATACATTAAGATAAATATCAACATGCCATGCAGAACAGGAGAGTATTGCATCATAACGGAGTGGGATAAGTAATATTAAGGATACTCTCCTCCTACCTGACCAACAGCTTATCTCCCATTTCTACTTCACGGGATCTCCGATCACATAGAGTAGGTTACCACTGTGGACAACTTCACAAAGTGGGTCTCAAACCCATCTCCCTCGACGCACTATCTATCACATTACGTGATAAACCCTTTGTGAAGGGATCTGCCAAATTTTTAGACGTTTGGATATAATCCAACGCAATAACTTCGGAGTTCTTCAATTTTCAGACAGATTTCAATCTCCTCTTCACATGCCTTGATGACTTCATATTGTCCTTAGAATTGTTTATTTTAACAATCACAGTTTGATTATCACAGTTCATAAAGATAGCGGGTATTGGTTTTTCAACCACGGGTAAGTCCATCATGAGCTCACGAAGCCACTCTGCTTCAACAGTGGCAGTGTCTAATGATGTGACTTCTGCTTCCATAGTTGACCTCGTTAAGATGGTCTGCTTGCAAGACTTCCAGGAAACAACGGCACCACCAAGTGTAAAAACATAACCACTAGTGGGCTTAATCTCATCAGCATCAGATATCCAATTGGAATCACTATAACCCTCCAGTACTCTCGGATATCCGAAATAGTGAATTCCATAACTCGCAGTGCCCTTTAAATAGCGCATAACTCTCTCTAGCGCATGCCAATGATAATCTCCCGGATTTGAAACAAATCAGCTCAGTTTGCTCACAGCAAAGGAAATGTCAGGCCTAGTGGCACTCGCCAAATACATAAGCGAGCCAATAATCTGAGAATACCTCAGTTGATCTCTAGCAATCCGTCGATTCTTTCGAAGCAACACACTAGGATCATATGGTGTTGGAGAAGGCTTGCATTCACTATACCCAAAACGACTCAAGACCTTTTCCACATAGTGAGATTGAAGCAGATTAATCCCACCATCATCATCTCGTAGTAGCTTGATGTTCAAGATAACATCAGCTACTCCTAGATCCTTCATCTCAAAACAACGAGATAAGAAATCCTTAACTTCCTTGATTAAATCAATGTTTGTTCCAAATATCAGTATGTCATCAACATACAAACAAAGAATAACCCCCTCGCCCCCACCATGGCGATAGTACACATATTTGTCACCTTCGTTTACAACGAAGCCTGCAGCAGTCAAAGTCTTTTCAAAATTTTCAGGCCATTGCTTAGGAGCTTGCTTAAGGCCATATAAAGACTTTAATAACTTGCACACCTTGCCTTCCTGACCGGGTACTACGAAACCATCTGGCTGGTCCATGTAAATTTCCTCGTCCAACTATCCATTAAGGAAAGCGGTCTTAATGTCCATTTGATGAACGAGAAGACCATGCGAGGCAGCCAACGAAAATAGTACTCGAATAGTGGTCAGTCTAGCCACAGGTGAGTAAGTATCAAAGAAGTCTTCACCTTCTTTCTGGGTATAACCCTTGGCCACAAGCCTTTCCTTGTACTTTTCAATTGTACCATCAGGTCTAAGCTTTTTCTTGAACACCCACTTACATCCTACAGGTTTGCACCCATAAGAACGATCAGTGATCTCCCCGGTTTTGTTAGCCAAGATGGAATCCATCTCGCAATGAACAACTTCCTTCCAGTAGTCAGCATCAAGAGATGCATAGGCTTCTAAAATAGTACTGGGTGTGTCATCCACGAGGTACACAATGAAATCATCGCCAAAGGACTTTGCAGTCCTCTGTCTCTTGCTCCTTATAGGAGCTTCATTGTCATCCTCCACGGGATTCTCAACGTGTTCTATCGAAATGGTGGATTCACGAATTACAGCTAATTCCTGACAAGATGAAGTAGGTATCTCCTGATTTGATGAGCTAGGCATATCCTTTATAGGAAATATGTCCTCAAAGAAAGTCGCATCATTCGACTCCATAATTGTACCAACATGCATGTCGGATACCTCAGATTTTATTATCAAAAATCTATAACCAATGTTGTGGAAAGCATAACCCAACAGAACACAATCTACGGTTTTTGGTCCAAGCTTTCGCTTCTTGGGAATTGGTATATTGACTTTCATCAAACAACCCCAAGTATGTAAGTAAGAGAGTTTCAACCTTTTCCTTTCCCATTCCTCTAATGGAGTAATGGTTTTATTCTTAGTGGGAACTCGGTTTAGGACATGACATGCAGTCATTAGCGCCTCACCCCACCATACCTTGGAAAGACCCGATGTATCCAACATGGCGTTAACCAAATCAGCTAGGGTACGGTTCTTTCTTTCGGCCACCCCATTTGATTGAGGTGAATAGGGAGGCGTCCTCTCATGAATTATACCATGTTCCGCACAAAAGGAATCAAATTCATTAGAAAAATACTCTCCACCACAATCAAACCTAAGCCGCTTAATCTTTCGATCAAGTTGGTTCTCTGCTTCAGCTTTATAGTTTTTGAAAAAGTTTAAAGCTTCATATTTTGATTTCAGAAGATACACATAGCAATATCGAGTGGAGCCATCGATCAGTGTCATGAAATATTTCTTTCCACCTTTAGTCAACATGCCATTCATCTCACAAAGATCAGAATGTATAAGCTCCAGTGGTGCCAAGTTTCTTGCCTCCGCAGTCTTATGGGACTTGCGAGGTTGTTTAGCTTGAACACAGACTTGACACTTGGAACCTTTGACAGTAGTGAATTTCGGAATTAAATCCATACTAGCTAGCCGCGTCATGCAACCAAAGTTAATATGACAAAGTCGAGAATGCCAAATATTTGACTCAATTTCGTGGCAAACATGATTAATAACTTTAGTGCAAATATCTGAAGAAGATAGGTGGAACAAGCCTCCGCACTCATAGCCTTTTCCAACAAATTGTCCATACTTAGAAATTACAAATTTATTGGATTCAAATACCAACTTAAAACCATCTCGACACAGAAGTGATCCGCTGACGAGATTCTTATTGATGGAGGGCACATGATGAACGTTCTTCGGGCGCACGATCTTCCCCGAAGTAAACTTCAGATCGACCGTACCAACACCACGAACAAAAGCATGTGACTCGTTCCCCATCAGCACGGGGGAAGTCCCTGTGACCTGGTAAGAAGAAAACATGGAAGCATCAGCACAAACATGTACGTTGGCACCAGTATCAATCAACCATTCAGGTGAATGACAAACTTAAAGAATGGTAGGAACTATACCGTACCCAGATTCTTTCATCACAGTATCGCCAATGACAACATTGGCAGTCTGGCCGCTACTCCCAGCTTCGCGCACTTCATGGCGGTTGGGACAGCGAGGAGCCCAATGACCTGGGTCACTGCAAACATGGCATGAACCCTTCCTTGGTTGCTGCTTATTATTATTCTTCTTGAAGTTGGTAGGCTGTGACGGCTTGTGCTTTCCATCAAACTTGCCTTTGCCCCCAAACTTGTTCTTGTTGTTTTTGGGCTTGTGGGGCTGCTGTTAATTTTTCTTTTGTACCACGTGGGCACTAGAACCAGCTTCAGCAACTCGGGCACGTGTGTCCTTAGCTCTCGCCTTCTCTTCCACATCAAGAGAACTAATGAGATCCGAAACAGAAAACTCTTGTCTCTTGTGTTTCAGAGAAGTAGCAAAGTTGCTCCACGAGGGAGGAAGTTTGGCAATAATGCCTCTGGCAACAAATTTGTCTGGCAACACACACTTAAAATTCTCAAGTTCTTTAGCGAGTGACTGAATCTCATGAGCTTGTTGAACAACAGTACGCTCTTCAGTCATCTTGTAGTCATACAACTCGCTGCCAGCGTCCGATGCCCCAAACTTGGCCTCGAGCGCATCCCACATGTCCTTGCCGGTGTCAAACAACATATATGAGTCCACAATGGAATCATCAAGAACACTGATAAGGGCACCCTTGAATAGGGTATCAAGCTTAACAAAGGCCTCCTGTTGAGCAGGAGTAAGATCGCCCTCAGGCTTGCCTTTGATGGCACCATAGCAGTTCATGTTTTGGAACCAGTAAACTGCTCTCATGCGCCACCTTTTATAGGTTACCCCTTTGAAGGCAAACGACTTCATAGACGCGAGAAAACCAGTTGGAGTAAATTGCCTATAATCAGGTTTTTGGATTGTTGAATATATGAGCAATTTAGCATATGATTTAATCCATGGAAATAGAAAACTATTCATGACTGGAACAACAAGTATTAGACTAAACATGTGATCTACTAATGCAGTAGATAAACAGATCAAGTCTACAGTACAAACTAGAAATAAGAACTGCAGCATGATCTCAAACAGAAAGTATTGAGTTACGTACATCACAGCGGGAGCGGAACCGCTGTCGTCCCCGTTATCACCCATGTCGTCGATGAAGAGGTTGCCGATGTCGGGGAAGAAGTCGTTGTCGTGGTGGTATCACGGCAGATGCCATATAGGCTTGATGTGGGGCCGATTGGACGCTGGAGGTACCGGGGAGGGCTTGCACGCACTGCGTACAGACACGAACACACACACTCACACACACACACACGCGATTTACCCAGGTTCGGGGCTCTCGTGAGGAGATAACACCCCTACTCCTGCTTGCTGCTTGCTTTATATGTGGATTACAACTGGTTACAAGATTGCTCCTCGAGCTGTATGCGAAGAACTGCAATATCTGAGCCTCAACCGAGTCTCAAAACAGCTCTCTGGCTCTCTTCTAGCTCTCAGAAACTGCTAAGTAGTTGCTCAGCGGCTCAGCGTAGCGTCTGGTGATCGTCCCTGTAAGAGGAGCCCCTGGTACCCCTTATATAGGGAAACCCAGGGTTACAGTGTAAAACAATGCTACTGGCGCCATACTCCTTGGTCTCCGGCCGGCACGGGCGCCGCTGTGCCATGCCCAGACCGTGGCAGCGCTGGTCGCCACGGTCGCCGCTGCACCCGACAGCACGCCCAAGCCTAGGCTTAGAGCCACTGTGCCGCGCCGCCCGCGTCAGAGGCGTGGCCGAGGCTTGGCACGCCGTCCACTTGCAGCACGCCGCCGCCCTTGTTTCGCTCCGTGTCTCAAGGAGCTTGGACCACCGTCCGAGATGCCCCATCCGACATAGATGTGCCTTAAGCTGGTAACTCGGTTTACTCCCTCCTGCACATAAGAACAACGAAGGATAGTCCGACATATAATAACACGATCCGACATAAGGCTATGTCGGTTTGACCTGACTCGGACGAATCCGAATAAGACAGTACGATATGTCGGTTTCCGTTGACTCGGTCAACTCCGAGTCATCCTTATTTTACCATATTGACCCCACTCGGGGGCTCCCCCCCGACATTAGTCCCCGAAGCTGGCGCGATCCTGCAGCCTCGGATGTAGGACCACGGCAGGTTTACCCGTAAAAACCAACATTCTTAAGTGATCACCGACATAACGTACGTCGGTAAACAATTTATATGTCGGAAAGCAGTTTTCAGCTTCCATCATGATATTCGACTTTGATGTCGGATCGTTCCGAATCATCGGTAGATCCCACAATTTTTCCGAGTCTTTGGTTCCTCTACGTGGCAGAGCATCTCTGCCCAACGCCTCGACTCTTGCGCCCGGATGGACGTGCCACTGGCACACACGCCACTTGCGTCACGCCGGTCACCTCGGAGACTGTGCGCACGCAGGCAATCAATTGCGGTCTTGACCGCGCCGCCCGCGTCCCCTCGGGTCCTGCCCGATCCAGTGAGCGGCGTGGTAACCGTTGCCACTCTGTGGCCTCCCGTGTGGCCGATCGGACGGCAGTTACGCCGCAGAGGAAATCGTGGAGGAGATCGTGGGGCCATAACTCCCCGTCGGTTACGAGATCGTGCGCAGCAAATCCCGCGCCCACGATCTCCTGCGCCGCCCATAAATAGGAGGAGAGCATCGTCTTCTCCTCCACACCATCTCTCTCTCGCCCTCGTCTTCTTCACCAGCGCGCAGAGCACGAGCAGAGCATCGCACCCCTCCGCGCATAGCACCGCCGCTGCTTGCCCGCACGGCCCGCGAACGCCGACGAGTCACCGGACGCCCACGCCGCCGACGCGCAACGCCGCCGCCGCACACCGCGACACCGCGGTAAGATCTCTTCTCTTCTTTTCTTTTGTACATTTAAAGTTTTGAATCTACGGGAGTTCTTGTTCTTCTTCTAGTTCATCACCGCGGCGATGCATCCGGCACCGCCGGTGATCTTGCGGTCGCCGATGCGGTTTACCGCCGGTGGATTAGCCACCGTGGAACCATTTCTTCTCCTCGTCCTTGCTCATTAGCTCTTCGGCATCTACGTTAGATGCAGATACTCATAATCTTCCTCGTTTGCTTCTAGTTTTTTCCTTTTCTTTTTACTGTGATGATTTTGATCTTGATGCCGTGACTCCTTTTGTAGCTCTCCAACACTCTTCTCCGACATGTCGAACAACCCCGGCCTCGAGGTGGTAGAGGTGGTCGAAGAGGGAGTGATCGAGGAATCAATCCGGGCTGCCTGGGAGGGCTCCTATGTCCGCCAAGCCGACATAGATTGGTTGATTCGGACCCGGCGGATCCCTGCCGGGGTAACGTGCCGAGTTCCGGGTCCAGAGATGACCCCGGATTTGCAAGAAGGCGAGTACGTCGTCTTCATCGCACACTTCGAGCGAGGATTCGGCCTACCTGCCAGCGCTTTCTTCCGGCATTTCCTCAACAAATTCGGTCTCCAACCGCACCAGCTTCCGGCAAACGCGTTCACCACGCTCTCCGCCTTCGTCTCCTTCATGGAGGGTTACCTCGGTCTCTGGCCAACCGTTGAGGCCTGGTCCAAGTACTTCGGATTCCGGAAGCAAGTCATTCCGAATCCCGAAAATCCGGACGCGCCCAAGGTGATGACACAGTGCGGAGCCGCCACCATCAATCCTCGGCGCGGCTCCATCTTTCCCCGGATTCTCGGTTTGGAGTCATGCCGGAAATGGCAACACTCCTTCTTCTACGTGAAGAACTCCACCGAGGTGGACCTGATCAACTTGCCGAGTTTCTCTATCGGCCCCCCAACTGCTCAACTCAACTGGGGCTACCATCCAACGGATACAAACGTGCTGGTCAACCACATTCACCAGGTCGTCGAGCAGCTCCGAGAGGAAGGATTAACTGCAGACGACCTACTTGCAACTTTCATCAGCCGCCGAGTTCTGCCCCTCCAGCGCCGAGTCCACAAGATCTGCCACATGAGTGGCCCGCTGGACCCAACCCGAGTCAGCACCGTCGAGCTGGATAATGCCCAGATTCGGCGGCGCATCAAAGCCATAGCCCGGACCAAGATGCCGGAAACATGGGAATGGGGCAAAGAACCCCACAGCCGGAACAACTTACCACCACACGTAAGCACCTCTGCCGACATAACTGTTTCACCGACATAAACTCTTATGTTGGTACAACTTTGTACTTGGTATTAATCATTTCCTGCTTTCTTTTCTCAGAGATTCGATCGTCAGTGGACGGAGGACGGAAAAGACCCCTCTGTCCACTGGGGTCAAGACCGGGTCGAGGCTGACTCGGAAGACCCAGATGACGAGGACAACATGCCCATCCCGGACGCCAGCCTACCTACTGCCACGGGTAAGACTCGCGCTTCCTCCATCCGAAATTGGTCTGAAGATGAAGGCGACGCCTGTCGGGTTTCCGAGGTGTATGATCCTCTCCCCATTTCATACTCATATCCGCTGTCTCCGAACTCAGCTGACTCGGACGAGGTGGTTGAGGTGGCGCCGCTCGCCACGGGACCCAAGGGCGTAGCTCGGAAACGCCCAGCAGCAGCGGCCGCACCCACAGACGCCGGAACCTCCGGGACCTCTGGTCCCGCGCCCAAGAAGCAACGAGTTAAGGTGGCGGCGAAGCGCCAGCGCCCCACCACTAAGGGGTAAGTCCCCCTCTTGCCGACATATACTTTGTGCACTTGACTGAATTTACTCTTTCTGTACTCATCCCTTTGGCCACGTACATTGCTATCCTGATTTTCCAGCGCGGCTCCTCTGAAGACGAAGGCCCCCACCTCTGGGTCCACCGACCGGATCCCATCAAGGACACCGACGCCACCTCGGCCCGAGGATACTCGGGTTCCGAGTCCAATGAGAATGAGTCCGGTTGCGGATATCTCGGCTCCGGGATCCGGAGCCGGAACTGAAGACTCGGTCGGGGCCGCAACTGCAGCGCCTGAAGTAATTTATCTCGGGGGCAGCTCTTCGGCTCCCGAGATCCAAGCGGACTCGGCACAGCCGAGTCAACAGCAGCAGCCAGAGCAGCAGCAGCCAGAGCAGCAGACTCGGCCGCAACAACAACAACAACAGCAACCTCAGCAGCAACAAGCTCCGCCACATCCATCACAGCAGCACCAGAAGAAGAAGCAAAAAGCAGCTCCAGCAGCACCGCAGCCGCCAAAACACAAGTCGCAGCCCTCGCCCTCAAAATCCAAATCAACGCCCACGGCCAAGCCAACACCGCCTCCGGCACAGCCGCATCCGCAGCCACAGACATCTAAGACCCCGGTTCCTGCTACTGGGGAATCGGCAAAAAAGGCACCGGCGACGTCTATGTCGGCGAACCCGGAACGGCAACTGATTGTGCCACAAAGCACCGGAGCAACGACATCCGGCAGCATCCAGACCACCAGCTGGGGGTTCGCGCCACTGCGAACACTTAGCGGGAAAAGCTTGGGCTCCCTCGAGCACTATCATATGGACTGGAATGCCGCCGACTTGAGCGAAGTAAGCTCAAAGGCACCAGCAGGCCAGATTGTCTCGGAACACCCGGCGGGGCCGAGTCTGGTGGCCCAAAAGATGGCTGCAGCCAAAACCGCCCTTCTTGCAGCCGACCAAGCAGCTGCGGTAAGTTGTGCCGAGTAAACATAACTCGGTTTACTTGTTAACTGTATATACTATCCCTTTCCAGTCCCCGAGATTCGGGTCGAGTGACTGACACTCGGCCGAGTAAAGATGACTCGGTTGAGTGAGGGTAACTCGGCCTGAATCTTCATCAATGATACTGACTTTTCTTCTTTTCAGGCTTGCATGACCAAGCGCACACAACTGCACCACAAGCTGCTGCTGGAACATAAGGTGCTCTCTGATAAGTTCAAGCTGCTCCGGGCCAAATTGGACCAGGTATCGGACTCAGCGCTCAAGGCCGAAAGCTTGGAGAAACGGATCTCGGAAATCGAGTGTAAGCCATATTTTTGTCTTCGAATTTATACTTGCATCAATTCTCTTCTTCTGACATCAGTTACTTCGGCGCAGCCGCACATAAGGAGCGCGAGCTTGCGCACCAGGCCGAGCTGAAGAAGGAGCAGGAGGAGATATCCCGGCTAAAAGCCGAGCTGGAGAAAACTCGGGGTGAAGCCGCCGAGTCAGAAAAGACTGCTGCTGCCGAGAAACAGCTCCGAGAAGAGGAGACTCGGAAGCTCAAGGCATCCCTTGCAGAGTCCAAGTCAGAAGTCACCTCGGCTGCGAGCGAGCTCCGAGATCTGAAAGCCAAGATTGCGCAGTGGCTGGTGGATATCTCCAAAATTAACTCCGAGATGGACAGTAAGCTATTTTCCCTTCTGCCTTTACTCAATCTACTATTTTTCTTCTCAAATAACACATTGTGGCGTTAGCCATTCCTTACTCAGAGCGCTTCCCCCACACCAAGGCTGCCGCGGACAAGGGCGCTGCCGAGCAACGGTTCGAGAAGATCCTAGGGGGCCCTATCTCGGCCGAGTGGGATATGGATGCCCACTTGGCGGCTCTGAAGGCTCGCTTGGTACCGATGAGGGCGATCGGGATGAACCTCCTCACCGCTGCCATCCGAGCTTACAACGTTCTCTGGCCCGGGTGTGAGGCCCCTTTGGTTGTGGATGAACTGGCCACATGCCTGTTGGCCTCCGAGGGCAGACTCGACGATTGGCGATCGTCCGCCGCCCGAGTCGGAGCAGACGAAGCGCTGACATATGTGCTATCTTGGTACGAGGAGCTTGACCTCGACATGCTGAAGACGGTGCGGGACGGGTCCAGGTGGCTCTCTGACCCGGAACACATCCAACGCCGCCAAGAGTTGGCTCATTCGCTCATCCAGTACGCCCCAGTGCACAGCTTTGTCCCGGGTGACCGGGTTCCCCACTCGGAGGAATTGGAGACCGACGGCGAAGGCGAAGAAAGAGACGAGGAGCCCGTCGACGAAGAAATCCAAGCCGATACTCCTCCCGACACAGCTGCAGGCACCACCTCGGCTGCTGCGACCAAAGATAGCGTCGAGACCTCGACCTCGGAACCGGCCAAGACCGATGCCGCTGCCTCTGCTCCAAGTATCTAGAATCCTGCTCTGCCTAGACTTAAAAAAACTCAAATCGTCAAATCCCCGGAATGCCGGGTGCAGATGTAATATAAACCTTTAGCTTTTCATGCTTGGTACTTGGTTCGTTTACTTTGCACATTTTTAGCAGGTTTTACTTAGTATGCCGAATCATTCTGAACCGAGTCCCCGAGCTCGTTTTCTTGTTTACCATACTTAGCAACCTCTGCTCTTGCCTACCTCGATGGGTTTCTTGGCAGTCGAGTCACAAAATTACCGAGATACGGCATACAATACTCAAAACTTTGAAACATGGTCTAGAGCCATCCGACATAAAGCAGAAAAGAAAACCGAATCGCCCCTGGACCGAGTCGCCGGGTCTGTTTTCTTGTTTACTATCCCTTGCAATCTCAGCCCTTGCCTACCTCGATGGGTTTCTTGGCATCCGGGTCACAAAATTACAAAAACATAGCATACAATACTTGCAAACCTGGAGGCACGATTTTTGGAGCCACCCGACATAAAGGAAACAGACATAAACAAGCATACAACACAAGATTCATAGCAAGGCAGTCCCCGAGTTTCATCTCGGAGTGCCGACATTTCATTTCAAAGTTTCGAGATACATACAGCGAGTCCTTAAGAGTAAAATGGGCGAAGAAGAGCTACATTCCAAGGTCGCTTGGTTTCCTCTCCGGATCTATCCATTCGGTTCTTCACCTGTGCCTGGGCATCAATAAGATAATATGCATCGTTGTTCAAAGCTTTGCTCACAATAAACGGCCCTTCCCAAGGAGGTGAGAGTTTGTGCATTCCGGCGGTGCGCTGTACCAGCCTGAGCACCAAGTCTCCTTCTTGGAATTTGCGAGGATTCACTTTCCGGTTATGATAACGTCGGAGATTTTGCTGATATATTGCCGACTTGGACAATGCCAATTCTCTTGCTTCCTCGAGCAGATCAACATCATTTTCTCGGGCTTCCTTTGCCTCTGACTCGGTATACAATGCTACTCTCGGCGAGTCATGCTCTATGTCGGTAGGCAGAACCGCTTCTGCTCCATAAACCAGGAAGAATGGCGTGTAGCCAGTGGACCGATTCGGCGTGGTCCGCAGACTCCATAGTACTGCCGGAATCTCATCCAGCCAACAACCCGGAGCACGCAACAGTGGCTCAATCAACCGGGGTTTGATGCCGGATAAGATTAAGGCATTTGATCTTTCCACTTGTCCATTGGACTGCGGATGCGCAACCGAGGCCAGATCTAGCCGGATTCTTTTTTCCTGGCAAAACCGAGCAAAGGCTCCCTCGGCGAAATTGGTGCCATTATCCGTGATAATGCTGTGCGGGTGCCCATACCTTAGGATAATATCCTTTAGGAATGACACGGCTGTGCGGCCGTCGCACTTTCTGATTGGCTTTACCTCGATCCACTTGGTGAACTTGTCCACCATTACCAGGATGTGAGTCATGTTACCTCGGGCTGGTTTAAATGGTCCCACCATATCCAGACACCATACTGCGAATGGCCAAGTGATAGGGATAGTCTTAAGAGCTGATGCCGGCATATGGATCCTGTGAGCAAACCTCTGACATCCTTCACACTTTCGGACGATATCTTCTGCTTGTTGCAAAGCGCTGGGCCAGTAGAATCCATATCGGAATGCTTTAGCCACTATAGCTCGAGAAGAAGCATGATGACCGCACTCCCCCTGGTGGATATCTCGGAGGATTCTTTCTCCCTCTTCTGGCTCGACACAGCGCTGAAGCACAGTGGTCACACTTCTCTTGTACAGCTCTTGATTGATGATTGTGAAGGATTTGGATCGCCTTTGGATTTGCCGGGCTGATACCTCATCACTCGGTAGAGTACCATCCAACATGAAGGTCATGATGGGCTGTGCCCATGCCGGTACAGGGCGAGTGCCGAGTACAGGCTCGTCGATTTCCATTGCATCAACCGACATCACCATACCCGACATAAGCTGGTGAGTCCCCGAGTCTTCCCAAGGAGTCCCCGAGTTCCGCCAGGCAGCTTTCCAATTCTCCAGCGTGGTCGCCGAGTCCTGCTGAATGTACTCAATCTCCATGGAAGTCCCCGGGTCCTGCGCAGCAGTCCCCGAGTCCTGCAACTTGCTTCCGACGTCTACATCCATCGGGATGATACCGAGCTCTGGATTACCCGGGATGAATATCGATTCTGATTCGGGTGAAGGCTTGATTGATGGCTTGTGAAGATGCTCCAGTGACACTCCGGGCGGAATTGCTTGCCGATATGACCCAATTTTGGACAACATGTCTGCACTCTCATTATCTGTCCGCCGAATGTGCGTGAATTCGCACCCATCAAAGAATCCCGAAATTTTCTGGACATGGAACCGGTATGCCGCCATGTTGGCATCTAGGGCATCCCAGTTGCCTGATGTTTGTTGGATCACCAGGTCCGAGTCGCCATAACAAATGATTCGGCGGATTCCAATTTCTTTGGCCACTTTGAGTCCATGAATCAGTGCTTCATACTCGGCGACATTGTTGGAAGCAGCGAAGTGAACTTGCAACACATATTTCAGTTGATCTCGCTTTGGTGAGGTGAGAACTACACCAGCTCCCAGGCCCTCCTTTACCTTGGACCCGTCAAAATGCATTCTCCAATAGTTGGAGTCCGGCAGGGACGGCTCATACTCCATCTCGGCCCAGTCCACAAGGAACTCGGCCACCGCTTGAGATTTGATGGTATCTCTTCTGGCATACTGCGGCGCATAAGCTGCAAGCTCAATAGCCCATTTGGCGACTCGGCCACTGGCATCTTTGTTACCTATGATTTCCGACACAGGGGCCGCACTCACGACGGTTATGGGATGCTCCTGGAAGTAATGCTTTAGTTTTTTGGCCGCCATATAGACGCCGTAGGTCATTTTTTGATAGTGAGGATAGTTTTGCTTTGATGCGGAGAGCACCTCACTCAAATAATATACCGGCCTCTGCACGGTAGCTCCTTGTTCTTCTCGCTCCACCACTACTACGACACTAACGACTCGGTTAGTGGCCGCAATGTAGAGCAGCATTGGCTCACTCGGTAGTGGCGAAGCCAATATCGGCGCAGTTGCCAACATTACTTTCAATTCATGAAACGCCGTATCCGCTTGCGGAGTCCAGCTGAACCTGTCTGATTTTTTCATCAGTTGGTATAAGGGCAAGGCCTTTTCTCCCAACCGACCTAAGAAACGGCTCAGAGATGCTAGGCATCCGGTGAATTTCTGGACATCTCGGAGGCATCTTGGCAACTTCATTTTTTCTATCGCCCGAATCTTGGTCGGGTTTGCCTCGATACCCCGGCTAGATACGAGGAAACCGAGTAACTTTCCTGCTGGTACGCCGAATGTACACTTATCCGGATTAAGTTTAAGTCGGAATTTTCTTAGGTTCGCGAATGTCTCTTTGAGATCATCCAGCAGAGTGCGTTTTTCTTTAGTTTTAATAACTATGTCGTCGACATACACCTGCACATTTTTACCTATCTGATCATGCAAACATTTTTGCATACAGCGCTGATAAGTTGCGCCAGCATTTCTCAAACCGAAACACATGACACGATAGCAATAAGCCCCGTACGGGGTGATAAAAGCAGTCTTTATTTGATCATCAGGATTGAGTGGTATCTGATGGAAACCAGAGTACGCATCTACAAATGATAACAGCTCACACCCGGCTGTGGAGTCGATCACCTGATCGATCCGAGGCAGCGGGAATGGATCTTTAGGACATGCCTTGTTCAGGTGTGTGTAGTCGACACACATGCGCCAGACAGTAGCAGCATCCGGTTCTTCTTTCTTCTTTTCTACCAGGACCGGGTTAGCCAACCAATCCGGGTATTTCACCTCGACGACAGCATTTGCTGCGAGTAACTTGGCTAACTCGTCACCCACAGCCTTCCTTCTTCCTTCGGCAAGACGCCGTGTCGGTTGCTTCACAGGCCTAGCATCTGGCCTGACATGCAGAGAATGCTCAGCCAACTCCCTCGGAACACCCAGCAAGTCCTGACTGGACCATGCAAAGATATCCCGATTCTCACGGAGGAAGTGGATGAGCTCGCTTTCCTATTTGCTGTCCAGCCCGGCACCGATGATGACGGTATGGTCCGGGTTAGACTCGTCGATGCCCACTTTCTTGGACTCCTTCGCCGCCTGGAAGGTTGCGGTCTGCTGCGGGTTGGCCGGACTCGGTATACCGAGTTGAGCAGATTGGGCCAGAGCCACCACCTCATGGATTCTCTTCTTCTCGGCAGCGATCACAAGTGACTCGGCCAGCATAGATCCGGCAGAGGCACACTCCATGGAACGCTTGTAGTCACCCGAGATAGTGATGACACCATTCGGACCCGGCATCTTCATTTTCAAGTAAGCCACATGAGTGGACGCCATGAACTTGGCGAGTGCTGGCCTACCGAGTAAGGCATGATACGGGCTTTCGAGGTCCACAACCTCGAACAGCAGACTCTCAGTTCTGCTATTGCTTTTGTCGCCGAAGGCAACGTCAACCCACACAGTGCCCATAGGTGCATGCGAGACACCCGGCACAATACCATGAAAGGTAGTTCTGCTTGGCTGCATCATGTTCTCGGTTATACCGAGCTTAACCATGGTATCTCGGTACATAATATTGATGCTGCTCCCGTTGTCCACAAGGACCCGGGTGAACCTGACATTAATGCTGGGTCCGACGAATGTCGGATCCACCACCAGAGCATAACCTCCGGGATTCGGCATGACCTTGGGATGGTCCTTGACACTCCAACTGATCTGATCCTCGGACCAGTACATGAACTTCGGCACTGCCGGCATAACAGCATTTACCTCCATCGCACGCCTGTGCTGACTCTGCTTGTCGTTGGGTTCGGTCACAAAGACCATGTAACTCTGGTGAGGCTCTCGGTACTGATTCTGTCTACTCGGGCCAGCATTGCCGTTGTAATTGTTATTGTTGTTGTTTGCTACCTGGTTGACGTCCTCCTGCCTTGGCTGTGCATTCAGGGGTTGAGCATTTGCACCTGTCAGAGGTGCGGGTCTCGGTGTCGGACCAGTAGCCGCTGACTGATTCTTGTGCCGGTCACAGTCGCGAGTCGAGTGTTGCGCCGGTTTGCTGGGGTGTCGGGTGTGAAAGCAGCAAGGGCCATCCAGCATCTTCTCATAGATGTACCTCTCCTGATCATCCAGCTGTTTCTTGTTGCCACTCCATGGCTTCCTTTCTCCGTTCCACGGCTTTCTCTCGCCGTTCCACGGCTTCCTCTCGCCGTTCCACGGCTTTCTTCCTTCCGAGTTCTGGCCCCAAGCGGGACCCTCATTCTTCTGGCGCTGGCTGCTGCCGGCACCCGCTTGATCTTGGTCGACGGCTGCGACCTGGTCCGATCCGTATCGGTAATCCGGTCGGTCGTCTCTTCTCTTGTTTCGGCTATCCGGGCGATCATTACGCCGGCTTGATCTATCTCGGTCTTGAGCAGGATACCTCCTGCCCACATCAACCTGGGTCAACAATGGCTGTGTCGGGTCACCGAGTGCATAGCTGTCAGCAATTGACATTGTCTCGGCCAAGGTGGCCGGCATCTCCCTCTGGAGTCTCTGCCAAAGCATGGAGCCATGTCGGCATCCTTGCGCAAACCAGGCAATGGCTTGTGATTCAATCACTCCTTCACAGGAGTTCCGGATCGTGCTCCACCGGGTCAGGTACTCCCGGTCTGTCTCGTCTTCTCGCTGCCGACACATGGACAGCTGCTGAGGTCGATTCGGCCTCTTGTAAGTGCTGGAGAAGTTGCTGACGAAAGCGTCGGAGAAGTCAAGCCAGCAGTCAATGCTGTTCTCCTCCAGGTTATTCAGCCAGATTCGGGCTGGTCCCTCTAGCATTTGCGGCACATACCGCACCGCCCATCTGCGACTACCGCCGGCAATGTGCACAGCGGTGACATAGTCTGTCAGCCAGTCCTCCGGCTTGGTGCTGCCGTCATAGGTCTTTGCACCCCGGGGGAGCTGGAAATTCGGCACCGGCGCCTGCTTCATGATCCGGGGTCCAAAGCATGCAGGACCCGGTGGACCTTGCTCCTCCAGCAATTCAGACAGATAGATTCTGTCCAGCTTGTTGCGTACATCATGAGCTGGTAACTGGCGAGCTCCCAGCCTAGCACCGAGTGCACCCTCGGTCGCCAGATCTCTGTATCTTGTGTACCCGGCACGCTCCATGGCCGAGTAACCGTCGTCGTACCGGTCAGCTGCCGGCTCGGCATATCCGGCACCCGCTTGGTGACGAGGTGGAATGGGTGCCGGATACCGAGGTGGCTGACCCGGATTCACCGGATTGACCCGATTGGCCTCATGTCTGCCCTGAACGGGTCCTGGGCCTCCCTGGCCGACATTGTCTTGGGCAGCCTTCTGCTTTCCGGCATATACCGGATCATACGCCTGCAGCTGTTTGTTCTTGCCAGAGTTCACACTCTGGCCACGGCTTGGGCCGACATACGGCGAAGAGGCCTGTCCCTTGGACGCTCCTCCAGCATTTCCACCCGAGTAAAGGTACCCGGATCCTCCTACACCCGGATTTGCATTCCGGTATGCCTCATTCTGCCTGTTGGCTACAGCTACCAACTCATTAACTCGGTCCTGCTGCCTACTACGAGCTTCACCGGATAAATTAGGTAACTCAGCAATAGCAGCCTCAGCAGCTCTAAGATTCTTGCCCGGGTACTATATTTTGGCCGGCCTGCCGACACATGACTAGCAGTTTTACCGGATCTAGCCCTACCATCTCTAGCTATCTCGGCATTGAGGTCTCTACCTCTAGCACGTACCTCATTTATGCGACTAACCGGGTTGGCTACCGGCGTAAAACCATGAGCGATATTGTACTCACGGAGAGATATGTCGAAGTCCTGCTTAACTCGGGCCACCTCCTGGGCCTCTCGAAGTATCTCCTGGCGCTGCTGCTCCAACTCCGCCTGAGTTAGAACAACATCTGCGCTTGGAGCCACTGGAGTCGTCAGCTTCTCAATCGCGCCCTGAAGAGGACTCGGCGTCACCGGCACAGCAGATGTACCGGCCTGCTCCGGACGATTCTCCGGCCTCTCCAGCGGCGGGCGCGCCGTCCTGGCAGTTCTGGTGCTGACCTCGGCATCAACAACTGGGGCGGTCATCATGACCTCTGCACAGCTAGCAGCGGGACGGGCGATACGTCGGCCGCGAGCTGCGCACACAGCGGGGGGATCCGCTGCAACCTGCACCCTTTCGGGAAACCGGCAGGGAACCTCGGTGGCGACGTAGACGGTGAGGGAGCCGAACTCGATGAGGCAGCCGTTCCGGGGTAGCGGCCTGCTGCCGAAACAGCCGGCGTTGTCGCTGACGACGTTGAGCGAGCCGAACCTAGTGGACAAGGCCACAGAGAACGCGCTCACCCGACTCGATGAAGGAACCCGTCCGGATGAACACACCAGCCAGCGCCGCTGCTGGCCCCACGGTGGGCGCCAACTGTCGTGGTGGTGTCACGGCAGATGCCATATAGGCTTGATGTGGGGCCGATTGGACGCTGGAGGTACCGGGGAGGGCTTGCACGCACTGCGTACAGACACGAACACACACACTCACACACACACACACACGCGATTTACCCAGGTTCGGGGCTCTCGTGAGGAGATAACACCCCTACTCCTGCTTGCTGCTTGCTTTATATGTGGATTACAACTGGTTACAAGATTGCTCCTCGAGCTGTATGCGAAGAACTGCAATATCTGAGCCTCAACCGAGTCTCAGAACAGCTCTCTGGCTCTCCTCTAGCTCTCAGAAACTGCTAAGTAGTTGCTCAGCGGCTCAGCGTAGCGTCTGGTGATCGTCCCTGTAAGAGGAGCCCCTGGTACCCCTTATATAGGGAAACCCAGGGTTACAGTGTAAAACAATGCTACTGGCGCCATACTCCTTGGTCTCCGGCCGGCACGGGCGCCGCTGCGCCATGCCCAGACCGTGGCAGCGCTGGTCGCCACGGTCGCCGCTGCACCCGACAGCACGCCCAAGCCTAGGCTTAGAGCCACTGTGCCGCGCCGCCCGCGTCAGAGGCGTGGCCGAGGCTTGGCACGCCGTCCACTTGCAGCACGCCGCCGCCCTTGTTTCGCTCCGTGTCTCAAGGAGCTTGGACCACCGTCCGAGATGACCCCATCCGGCATAGGTGTGCCTTAAGCTGGTAACTCGGTTTACTCCCTCCTGCACATAAGAACAACGAAGGATAGTCCGACATATAATAACACGATCCGACATAAGGCTATGTCGGTTTGACCTGACTCGGACGAATCCGAATAAGACAGTACGATATGTCGGTTTCCGTTGACTCGGTCAACTCCGAGTTATCCTTATTTTACCATATTGACCCCACTCGGGGGCTCCCCCCCGACAGTCGTCGTTGGGGAAGTAGTCGCAGCCAGCAGTCGCGCGAGTGCGCTCCCCAAAAACCTGATTACCCCTCTCCCGTACAGGAACACAAGAGGCGGGGTTCCGGAGGCCTGCTGTCCCTTCAACCGGTGCACGCCGGAAGACGGGATGGAGAAGACTTGGAATATGGCGGCGCAAAGGTTTGGAACTGGAACGACGAGAGACCATGTGTATCGCATAGACGGCTAGGGTTAGCTCAGCCTGTATATATAGTGCGAGTCGGGTAGGACGTGGGCGCAGCCCCACGTTCGAGTCGGTAACAGCCGCACGATCCAAAGGAATCGGAAATGGCTGAGTAATTAACACTTCCGTTAATTATTAATTAATGACTCATTAAATTTTCCCAAACAGCAAAAAGGTATCCATCGCCTCGGCTCATTCCCGCAACCCGCGGCGTGTCGTGACGAGGCGAGGCGTGGCGAGGCGGGCGGCGGAGGAGGAGCGCGCGTGTGGCATTCTCTTATTCTCTCTCTTTTCTATGCTTATACAAGTGCTAGTAGAGCTCACCTTATAAGCTGGTGCAACTCACATCCAACTAGCAGTATGGGACTAAACTTAGACACACCACTTGCAAGCATGAATGGGCCAATGAGAATTTCAGAATTTTAAGTTGGGCTTTGGACCAAAGGCCCACTAGTAAAACTAGTAAAATTCCAACAACTGCTTCATGAGCAGACTTCCTTTCGGTCACGCTCAGGTACGAGCTACGGTAGTACAATAAGAGCATCTCTAAGGGCTTGTTTGGTTGCACGGGCCATTTTTGGGTTCCATCGTCGTGGCTCTGCCGGGCCTGGCCCGAGGGAAACGCGGCCGGAGCCAAGATATGCAGCCCGAGGGAAAGCTGCATATCGTTTTTCTTTTTTGGCTATTTATTTCAGATTTTCGTGTTTGATTCTCTGCAAACTGGTTATATGGTGTTTAGAGGCAATGCACACATGTTTAGTTGCATGCAGGTTTAGTGATGTCCTCACCACTTTCAAAACTGGTGACCTTACCACCTTGTGACACACATGAAGACTATTAGAGCTAACAAAGCACCTGCTAACAGCCAATCGGTTCACTAGTACAAGTCTTACTTACTTACATAACATCAGGGGAAAGAACACACCCTGATTAAAAGTAGTAGAAGAACGCAAACACCCTGATCAAAATGAGTTCTGGGCATTTTAAGCCTGGGTTAATAACTAGCAGGGGCATATCATGCCCAAATCAGAACTAAACAGGGGCATCCCATGCCCCTAATCAACACTAACAGGGGCATAGCATGCCCCTGATCAAAATGCACTACTTAAGAGGGGCATCCCATGTCCCTGATCAACACTAAGCACACTGATACTAGTCGTGCTGAGGACAAGCATACCGCCTGGCCATGGACTCCATGCTCTTGTAGATGTCGATCTTGAAGCCTGTTGCCATGAGCTTGAAGACTACGACGTCGTCTTGCTCCAGGTTGTACCTGTGGACGACCTCTGGCCAGTGCCTCCCCAGCACGATCTCGTCCGTGTTCTTGAAGTATCTCACCTATACATGCTCGTCACAGTACTTGCAAGCGCCTATCGGAATGCACCGAGGAAGGGGTATAGCGAGCCAGCTCTTCAAAGCAGCATGGAATGACCTTGGGATGACTAGCATCATCAGGTCCCCCAGGTCGAGCTGCGCGTAGAACGTCGCGGCAGCAGGGGTCTTGGAAGATGGCCGATCCTTGGCCTCTTCCCCTTCCCCATCTTCAGCAGCTCCAGCGCCTCCTCTTCCCTTCCATGCAGAGCAGGCTTCTGAAGCCTGCTGTTGAAGGGGATGATGGACGACATTGGCACGAGTGGCTCAAACCCTGGAGGCACATCCGAGATATCTGGCCGGCCTTGGGCACCTTGTCATGCAGGATGACTTTCGTTAGCAACGTAAGATTACGGACAAGCAAGCAATGTACAAGCAAGAACAGTCATATGTCGATTGGGGACAACCACTGCTCAAGCAAGATCATACACCAGTGCACCAGCAATGCACAAGCAATCACATTGGAAGATGGAGCAAGAAAACCCCAAATCAAGCACATATGCAGATGGAGCAAGAAAACCCCAAATCAAGCACATGGAAGCAACCAGATGTGCATTAGGGACAAGCAATGCGCAAGCAAGCTAATCTAGAAGTGCACCAGCAAGCAGAAGCAAGCAATTACATGTGCATATCAAGCAAGAGAACCCCAAATCAAGCACATGTGCAGATGGGGCAAGAAAACCCCAAATCGGGAAATGTGCATTTCGGGCAAGAAAACCCCAAATCAATCAGTGCATGAGATCGGACCACGTGCTACACTTGTGCTTGCAAATCGTACTACAGATCGGGCATGCACAACAAACCCTAAGCTAGTCGGGGAAAATCTTCTTACCCAAGCAGGTGGCGCGGAAGGTGCAGGCAGTGCAGATGGTGCAGACGGTGGAGCTGGGGGAGGCGGCGGTGTTGAGGAGGATGGCCGTCCGCTCGATGAGCCGGGGATGCAAATCCCCACAAGCGGCGGCGCGGGCATCGGCCCCATCCCGCACATGGGGGATGACGCCCGCATAGCTGGAGGCGCAAGACCGACCATTGATGGCTCAGGAAGGGATGCGGTCGCCGTTGCCGCCGCCGATGACGCGACCGCCGTTCGGGACGGCCCTCTACACACGGGGGACGGCACCTGGAAGTGGTGCATGAGCTCCGATGTCGACATCGGCATCGCCAAGACGCCCGAGACCCAACGGGAGTGCGCATCGTCGCCGAGGGGGGCGCGGCGTGGCGGTGGACGAGGTCCGGCCATTGGGCGGTGCTGTGGTGAGGAGCGACGGACAAAATGGGGTTTGAGCGGTGAAGGGAGTGGGGATTTATGCCGAAACGTCTCGTCTCCCGCACTTCCCAACGCGTGCGAGGCAGAGGCACGCGGAGCTCTCCACAGCCTGGCCTTGAAAAAATGGCCGATTCGGCCGTTCCCTGCGGGCCTGGCTGAGGGTGCTTTAAGGTTAGTGTGCATGCGGGCTCGAGGAACGGGGCAGGCCACCAAACAACCCGTTTTTGCATGCGCAGGGCCTGGTTGAGTACTCAGTGGGCTACCAAACATGCCCTAACAGACTCCATAAAACGTCCCGACATTAAAAGTAACCTCCAATTTTAAGTTTTAGCCGAAAAAATAGATGGATGCAGATCTTGTATAATGGGTAAACTCGGAAAAAAAATTCAGTGCACCCCCGAGAAGAGACCCCAACTGTTTTATATGTTTGGTTTTCACGGTCTTCTTTTCAGTTCCCCCGGTCACTTTGAAATTTTGGTCCCTTAGAAATATCAGCCCGCGACCTCATTGCAGTGCCGCCGTCGCATCCCGCTGCCGATTCGAGCCGTCCCCGACCATGTCGCACCATCGAAAAGGCCTCCCGCCGTCCGATGCTTCTTTTCTACCCATTTGAGAGCTCGCGGATGGCTGTTGCCTACCGCCCCCTTCTTGGCCGGAGACGTCCACAATGGATCCACCACGAAGCATGCGCGAGGCCCCGCAACACTTGGAATGGGTGCCTTCGAGCGTGAATGAGCCGCGGATTCGCCGACGCCACGGATTTGGGGTTGTCCATCCGTGAGGAAGAAGGGGTCGCAGATTTGGTAACGCTCGTCGGTGCGGAGGAAGGGGCCGCTGATTTGAGGCCTCCATCCTGTTGACACACGAACACGTCACCTGTGTACCCGCGACGCCGAGGGAGATGCTCCGCAACTCACTCCACGGGAGGCTCGCCGGAAGCGCGATACGCAAGACAATCCAACGGGCGCTTTTGTGGACCCGAAACCCCGCTCGCCCGGGAGGGACCCCGTCAGGGCTCGCGGCGGCTATGGGCTGCTCTAGGTCGGCCTGACCGCCCCTAGAGCCTCGTGGATTCGCAGCCTCCAATCTTGAAGAACGATGAAGAACGAGAAGAAAGATACAAGGGAGAGAGATAAAAGTAGATGAACACGAAAAAGTAGTAGATGTGTTTGTTCGATTGGTGTTGTTTCAATCGGCCGTCACCCCTCATGTATATAAGGAGCGGCTGGACTTCCCGTGCAAGGAAAGGGCTTGGATCCACGTCCAAAACCCTAATTTGGGCCCAATTCGGATGGCTGACTCGAACCTTCCAAAACTGTTCGCTCTGAAAACTGACTGCACCTTGCGGGTCGTTTTCGAGGCAGTAAACGACTTCTGATCGAAATCCTGTAGAAGACAAAGTTGTTCGTCCCAAAAAAACGAAGAACTTTCATTTTATACGTTTTTCCATATGACACCGTCTTGACACCTTAAATTAAGTTCAAAGCAGTCCGACGTATTTTAGGGCGTCCCGACCTGCTCGCTCCTCAGGGTAGACAGCGTCTAGGGTAGGACGAGCAGCTCGCGTCCAAGGGTAGACAGTGTCTAAGGTAGGACGACCTGTAGTATTTTGGCTCCACAAGTTGCATATGATCTCGGATCGAGATGATTCGAAAACCAAAGTTGCTTGTCTCGATAATACGCACAACTTTCATTCACATTATTTTTCCATTTGAGGTCATCTTGGTAGAATCTTTTTGTAAGCCAAAATTGGTCATCAACACATGCCCCCCTGTTTTTTGGCAAAGCTTGCGTGCCAAAAAATATTTTGTCCAGGATCATGATATAAGCACGATGTCAACACTCCATCGGCCATATGTATGCTAAGGGCGATAACCGCTATCGGCCATATATTCTCAGGCTTGTTGCCATTTTGAGTAGAGCCTCTTGAGATATTTGTCGTTGGAGAGAAATCATGGTAAATGTCAAAAACGCCTACATGCATGCATCATGTAGCAATCTTCACTTGTCCTTCATCTCAAAAGAACACTGTCAACTGTTCAGCGACACAACTCATTGTTGATCCAAGTGCATCTGGACGCTTTCTGCTAAACATCGTCTATCTCCTGACTTGGAACATGCAGATAAGAGAAAATAGACTTTCTCTAGCCAGCCATCTAGCTTGCACTAGATCCTTCGTCATTGGCCGAGTCAACTTGAGAAATTACCCATAACTTGTCATAGGTGTACTCGAAAACTAAGCCGGCCATGAACCCACCTTGTTTGAGTTGGCACACGAGGCATCGGCCATGACAACCAGATGTGTGTTTGCACTAGCCCGTTTGGCGAGTCAATTATCCTTCTGGATATATAGATATTTCAGAAATAAACCAAAACATAAATGAAATCCAGACACTTACCGAGGTCACCTTTGAACAATTCGTCGAGGGATAATATATGGTAGATGACTGGCGACGAATTACCGTGAACCTCGATGTGTGCAACCTCTGCAACGATTAGAAATTCCAGCCAGAATTGCAAAGTATATTCGGCTTGATTACTTGTACATACTCTAGTCGGCATGAGGCACTCGAATCCAGCCCGTGGATATATATGTGAACAACGCTGACTCCAAGCGCTGCTATAGTTGAACAAAATAATCTCCATGGCCCTTGACTCGACATCCAGTGAGCGGTGGCTGATATATGTGATGGCGAACTCCTTTCCTTCGGTCTCCAGAGTGGACATTGCCTTGCCCCCCGAGCGAACTTGACACCATCCTAACCGAAGGATTGAAGTGAGCACATCAACTCTACCTTGCATGTCAGAGCCTTCATTACCTCGATAACTTACTTCCTCCGAGTCCTGCAAGTAACTAATAACAAGAGTCGGCACTTTAATATGCACCAGACCCTTCATTAGTGGCCGATTTCATAATTAAGTCGGCCCCATGAGCATTGGAGCTGAGCATCGGCTTTGGTAAAGATGCACTATGATTAACACGATAGCCTGATGGTTATGCACCCACTCATTTGATCTTCAATTTCCATATCTAGATATATAAGCATAGTAAAGCAATTCATAGTGAAACTATACTAGACATGTATCAAGATAAACAATAGGTGATTCGGCCAAACATGGGTAAACTTTTGGCAATTGTTGCACTACTCATAACGAATCACCAAAAGTCTCAATATGTGTAGCACCTATAGCAAATAAAAATTCTCGCATGAATAAAATAGCTTCATATTCGGCCTGACTATTTGTGCACGACATTTCAAACGGCATGAGACTTCAAAATAGCACCATGTGGAAATATGTAAACAATATCAATAAATGATCATTGCTTTGAAACCAGATCAACAAAATGCAATCTCCATGGTATTAGAGAGACAAGATCAATATTAATATTATGCTTATAACTGATTTGATGCCCAATAGTAGAATTAGCAAAATTTGACTATTCATAGAATTAAATATTCATGAGCCAAATATCATCAAAGCATAAGTTGAAGCATAATTTTCAACGAACACACACCTTGTCTTGGTCTCCAAAAGTACTAAGGACGATGTTAATAGACCACACCGGCTACGACAAGATAATTTCTTAGGGCGACAAACAATTGTCGGCCATATATCATTGCCTCAAGGTCATGTGTAAACCATCCACCAAAGTATGTATAGCCGAAATAAGTAATCAAAACGATAAATCTGAATGTGAACTTCAAGAGAATTTCGGCTCTTAGATTGGCAATAACATTGCAACTAATGAAATGTATATTGACTTGGTAATACCCTTCCATGATGTAAATAATTATGATGCACCCATGGATCAAAATAAGCCCATGGGGGGTAACCAATCATACCTGGTGGTGAACTCCATGACAAAGGCATTGACGACATGGCTGAAGAATATGAACGATGTGCCAACCGAATATTTTTCTTGGGTGATATAAACCTTCGGCTTAACTTCTTGCTAGTTTCATTCATCTGTTTCTTTATTCCTGTTGATTTTCTCGCGAAAGAAGTTTGCACAATATTCTTGTTCTTGTGGCTCTCTTTGGGAATCCATGCCATGTTCTTCTTTCTTAAATCTTCAGCACTAAGCCTTTGTAGTTTTCTTTCTTGCCAACTTGATAAGCCGAGTGGGCATCCCGGCTGTAATTTTGGTTTTTGATTTGGCAACTCTTTTTTGAACTTGGGCACTTTCAATTTTGCATGTTCAGACTTGGCACTTTTATCTTCAACAACTAATTGTGTCATCTCCCTGCCTTTCGCTGCCAAGGTTAATTTGATCGGCTCTTTGTTACTTGAAACTAAATCTGAAGTAGCACACTTGCGACCATCTTTTTTTACTCGATAAACTTGCTTAACCACCTCTTTCTTCTCCCTTGAGTTCCGAACCGATTCTTTGTTATTGAAACGGTCTTTGACATGAGATTGTTGATAAAATGAGGATCTTCTTGGAGCTGCACAGTTTTGGTGAGATGATCTAGAATAAGATGGATAATGTGCCCGTGTATCATACCTGTCCCATGATGAATATGGATAAAAACTAGTACAGGGAGGTGTCCATGTCATTGGTATTGGCGGCCCAAAAGGAGGATATGAATCTGCAGCATTGAACTTCTCTTTTTGCCAATTCCAATTGTTAGACCTACGCCTCGGGGGTGATCTTGATGCTTTTGCACTACTTGACCGATAAGCACTTTTCGCTTCGCTCTCCTTTTGATATTTTTCCAATAACTCTGTGAAAGTGACTTTAGGTTTCTTACCCTTGTGCTTGTAGCGGCCTTTGTCTTTCTTGCTCTTGCATGCATTGATCTTTAAATTTTCTTGTTGCCCCCCAGTGCTTGATGTCATCGGTGTAACTTCAATGGAATGCCCATCTTCAAGAATATCTTTAGTGTACCCCTGGATAATTTCTTTGCTTGCAGACTCGATTCCACCATCTTCAATGTGTACCTTTTCATCTATGGATGAATCATCTTGAGGTAGCTGATGTAATATATTTTTGTCATCAAGGCTAATCAAAACAGACTGGTCATCTATATGAGTCTCAACAAAATCCAATCGTCCTTTGCCAACGGCCGATTGTAATATTTGATGAAACATGTTGCAATTCTCAATACTATGTTCGAACGAATTATACAACTTGCAATACATTCGTCCTTGTACTGATGTCTGTACATGATGGTCAAGAATCACAATATAGTTATTCTTTAGCAAAATATCAAAAATATTATCACACATGCTTAGACTGAAGGTACACTTTTCATAATCGAGCCGATTGTGTTGGGAGAACGGCTTTTGATTTAGGCAACCGAATGGTCTAGATTTGACATCATCCTGTTCGTCTATGCTTTCCCTTTTGCACCCTTTCTTCGATGCTTTTGAATAAGCTATCATGCTAGCATCGGCTTTCTCAAGAGAGTTTAAGCTTGGCTTTATATTTCTGAAATCAAAATAGTTAGAACACAGATGTCTCACCCGAGACCAAATGTAAGCCAAGTACGAAATAAGCAAAGCTACCCATGTAGATATAAACTTTAAATGGAACAATGGGGACAGTTTTAGCTGTAATAATTTGTTACTATCGGCCTCTCTAAATGGTATAATATGTCGACCGATAATTTCTGTATCAATTTTAGTACTAGCAAATAAATTACCTTTCACGATTGGTCTTTCAATGTTTCTTATGATGATATTGCTAATAGATGCATTAACAATATAGCCTTGACCAAATCGGAAGACAAGTAAATTATTTGTTGGATATACCTTTTTGATGACGTTGGGAGAGCATGATGTTTGCATGACCTGGACAATATCTTGCCCCGCCTCTATATGATTCTCCAACGCCTTAAATTCTTCCTTTTCTGGATCTCGCACCCCATTACGCTGATGCTCAATGTCAACCGAACTTTGTTCGGCTATAATTTCTTGAACATGATGTTCATCAATTTCTTTAGCACGAAACTCATAGGGAAGCAAGTAAGCTCCCTTACATCCAGAAAAATCAAGCACGACTGTTTGGCTAAGTTTGTCATGCTCTTGATCAATGAAGCTTATTTCTTTTGAGTCAACAGATTCGGCACATGTACTATTTGATTCGGCTGTTTCAATAGCCGAAGTAACTGTACTAACCGAATCAATCATCAAATCATGATTGAATCTTTCAATTTCTGAAGCTTCATCTTCTTCTTGAATAGTTTAGCAGAGGATTCAAATTGATTGCTGCACGAAAGAGGTAAGTTGATTTCTTCAGCCGGAGTAATATTTTCTTCACGATCCTTCTTGAGATTTGCAAGAAACTCCTGCAGAAATTCCTCTTCATGCTTCTCCATGCGTTTCTTCTTAATCGCCTCAAATTCCTCGTTGCGCTTCCTCCTGAATTCCTCAAAGACTTGGCGATGTTCCACCGATAAATCATCAGATGTAATGGTATTATCGGTGTTATCCTCTGTTGGACATGATTGCCCCCCCAATTCTTTTAGTCTCTTTCGGCAATGAAGTTTCACCGAAACTTTGAATTTGTGAAGGAGAAAACTTAATCTTGCGCTCATCACTCCTCTTCTTGTATGCCTCATAAGCTTGTATTGTAGCAAGATCATGGGGCCTTTCCACTAGTTCATGATGGAGAGCATAAAACTCCTTGAAATTGTCTACAAGTTTATCTGTCCAATCATCTGATCCTGGATCGGATTGCCCCCTAGTGATTTTTATTTCTTTCGGCACTGAGGTATTGCCGAAACTTTGCAACTGTTCAGGGGATGTATCATATGCCGCAACACTGGATGGAGGCATGTGAGCTCCTGCTGAATCTCCACTTATTCGGCTATAACCATTGTGAAGGTGCGGAGCCGAATTATGAATTTCAACAGTTGCATATGGTGCCGAAAAATTACTTACATAAGATGTAGCATATGATAGTTGAGGGCAATTGGCCAAATAGCTAGAAGTAGCATGTCCAATTTCCCTATCCATCAGCATGTTTAAAGGTAAACCCACATATTGTGAGCTATTTGCCGATGTATAAAAATCTGAAACACTCTCCTGCATGTAACTGAAATTTCTAACATTTGGGTGTTTCATATGGATAGACCGAATTTATCATGTTGTTTATCGGCATATGAATTTCTGGGGTTGCCGATGCATGAGAATTCGAGTAAACATGCTGCAAGTTGCTAAAATTATAATGATCAGCGTTGGAATTATTTTGCATCGGCTTTTGCACAAAGTAAGAACTAGGGCTAGCCGATACAGTACTCATATCATAGGATTTAGCAACATCAACATAAGCGTAATTTGCATCTACATAAGGAGATTGGAGATTCATGATACCGTTGTAGATTGCAATCGCTTGATGACGTTCCCTTCGTAGCAAAAACGGGCTGGAGACCGTTCGCTTCGTCCCCAGCGGAGTCGCCAAAAAAGTGTGTTGACACACGAACACGTCACCTGTGTACCCGCGGCGCCGAGGGAGATGCTCCGCAACTCACTCCGCGGGAGGCTCGCCGGAAGCGCGATACGCAAGACAATCCAACGGGCGCTTTTGTGGACCCGAAACCCCGCTCGCCCGGGAGGGACCCCGTCAGGGCTCGCGGCGGCTATGGGCTGCTCTAGGTCGGCCTGACCGCCCCTAGAGCCTCGTGGATTCGCAGCCTCCAATCTTGAAGAACGACGAAGAACGAGAAGAAAGATACAAGGGAGAGAGATAAAAGTAGATGAATACGAAAAAGTAGTAGATGTGTTTGTTCGATTGGTGTTGTTTCAATCGGCCGTCACCCCTCATGTATATAAGGAGCGGGTGGACTTCCTGAAAGGGCTTGGATCCACGTCCAAAACCCTAATTTGGACCCAATTCGGATGGCTGACTCGAACCTTCCAAAACTGTTCGCTCTGAAAACTGACTGCACCTTGCGGGTCGTTTTCGAGGCAGTAAACGACTTCTGATCGAAATCCTGTAGAAGACAAAGTTGTTCGTCCCAAAAAAACGAAGAACTTTCATTTTATACGTTTTTCCATATGACACCGTCTTGACACCTTAAATTAAGTTCAAAGTAGTCCGACGTAGTTTAGGGCGTCCCGACCTGCTCGCTCCTCAGGGTAGACAGCGTCTAGGATAGGATGAGCAGCTCGCGTCTAAGGGTAGACAGTGTCTAAGGTAGGACGACCTGTAGTATTTTGGCTCCACAAGTTGCATATGATCTCGGATCGAGATGATTCGAAAACCAAAGTTGCTTGTCTCGATAATACGCACAACTTTCATTCACATTATTTTTCCATTTGAGGTCATCTTGGTAGAATCTTTTTGTAAGCCAAAATTGGTCATGAACACGTCCATCGTTGCCGAAAGGTAAACTGTCTTTTGATTTATAGTTCATAAGCCGGGTGAGTTATTTTGATTATTTTTTAGATGTATTTTGATTGGGACTCATCCTCCTCGGAGGAGGATAATTCCGACATAGAAGATTGTTTTCACGACCACGATGTCGAGCACATTATCTTGATGCTCGTTGTCAAATAACTCGAGGCGTTAAGAAGAGAAAGGGTCGAGGATCGACGGTTGCCCGTCTTTGCATTCCGCGCAAGCGAGTTCTCAACCATGAAATGTTTATGAAAGATTAATTTTGCCGAGGTTTGTACCTACCGGCCTCATATCTTTTGTAGACATTATTGAATGCGAATATTTTTTTCGCATTGTGGAAACTTGTGAGCAAAACTTTCGATTGTCCACTCGCCTGAGGAAATGCTGCTGGTTTACTCGGATTTACTTCGTATCAAAAGATTTCGACAGCAATGAGAATGATAGCGTAATGCATCCCGAGTGACTATATCGATGAGTACATTCTTATTGAAGAAGATGCCACACTCAAGTGCGTACAATTGTTAGCGAAGGTATTGATCTAGGTGTTTGGTGTCGGGTTCCTACGAGCTCCCAATGAGAAGGACACAAAAACGTTGATGGCAATAAATAAAGCAAGAGGATGGCCGGACATGCTTGGGAGCATGGATTGCATGCACTAGAGATAGAAGAACTGCCCTGCGGCTTGGCACGGGCGGTATACCGGACATTATCGTGATCCCACTATTATGGTTGAAGCAATTGCTTCGGAGAATTTGTGGATTTGGCATTGTTTTTCTCCTTTCCCATCGTCCCTCAATGACGTCAATGTTCTACAAAGGTCTCTTCTTTCTGGTAGGCTTGATAGTGGAGATACCCCGTTTAGGTTTTTCTAAGATCCGCCAGTGATGCTCTAACAACACACATAAACGGTGCCGCATTTCATAGCCATGCAAAACGAGATTAGCACGAGCGGTAAAGATTTCTCTTTGATCACAGATTTTTCGGTCTTCAAACATGCTGATGTTTTGTGCCGTCGAAAATCTTTTAGCCGGACCAAGACGAACACGGGACCAAATCTTCGCATGGACGCGAAAAGCGCGGCAGCGGCAGGCACGGCAGCGAAAATGAAATGGGGCGAAAATATTCGCGCGCGGCAGCGTCAGGGTACAACTAGTAGGAGTACAAAAGTTTTTCCATACGTATGCTGCCGGCCGCTTGGCACGGACCTTTTCGTTTCTCCACGCCTACGACACGCGAACCTTGCCGCTGCCTGCCTCGGCGCACACCGACCGACACTTCCCTCCGCCGGCCAGCCTGTGCCTTCCTGCGCTGCGCCCACCAACCACGCCGCGTCTTCCTCCTCTCTCTTCACTTATAAGCAAGCTCTCACTCTCTCTTTCACTAATCCGGCCAGCCGTCTCTCTCCCCCAAGAGTAAACAAAAGCACAAGAGGGGAAAAGCTCACACCACCCAACACCATATAGTTACTCCTCTCTCCCCCTCCCCAGGACCTAGCTAGCCGGTCCACCCACAAATCCAAGAACCCACCGCCGCCGCATCCGCCGCCGGAGCAGCAGCTAGAGCAATCCGCGGAGCAGAGAGGCCCGCAGCCATGGCCGCGCCGGCGTACGGCGCAGTTCTGCTCTTCGCCCTCGCGCTGGCCGTGTCCGCGGCCGCCGATTCGGCGCCGCAGGAACCCACATTGCCTGCCTCCACCGCCGCCGCCGCCGCCGGCGCGGGGAATGGGATCAGCTCCAACTCGGTCCTCGTGGCGCTGCTGGACTCGCACTACACGGAGCTGTCGGAGCTGGTGGAGAAGGCGATGCTGCTGCAGACGCTGGAGGACGCCGTGGGGCGGCACAACGTCACCATCTTCGCGCCCCGGAACGAGGCCCTGGAGCGGGACCTCGACCCGGAGTTCAAGCGCTTCCTCCTCGAGCCACGGAACCTCAAGTCCCTCCAGACCCTCCTCCTCTTCCACGTCCTCCCCGCCCGCCACCCGGCCGGCTCCTACCCCGCCGCCGCCGGCTCCCACCCCACCCTCTCCGGCGAGGACCTCGAGCTCGCGGCCGGCGTCAACGGCTCCCTACACGTCGCCACCGCCGCCGTCACGCGCCCGGACGCCGTGCTCCGGCCCGACGGGGTCATCCACGGCATCGAGCGCCTCCTGGTTCCCCGCTCCGTGCAGGAGGACTTCAACCGCCGCCGCAGCCTCGCCGCGATCTCGGCCGTGCTCCCCACGGGCGCGCCCGAGGTGGACCCGCGCACGCACCGCCTCAAGAAGCCCGCCCCGCCGGTCCTCCCCGGCGCGCCCCCCGTGCTGCCCGTCTGGGACGCCATGGCGCCCGGCCCCTCCATCGCCCCCGCCCCCGCTCCCGGCCCCGGCAACGGCAAGTCCCACTTCGACGGACACAGCCAGGTCAAGGACTTCATCCAGACCCTCGTCCTCTACGGCGGCTACAACGAGCTCGCCGACATCCTCGTCAACCTCACCTCCCTCGCCACCGAGATGGGCCGCCTCGTCTCCGAGGGCTACGTGCTCACCGTGCTCGCCCCCAACGACGAGGCCATGGCGCGCCTCACCACGGACCAGCTCAGCGAGCCCGGGTCGCCCGAGAACATCCTCTACTACCACATGATCCCCGAGTACCAGACGGAGGAGAGCATGTACAACGCCGTCCGCCGCTTCGGGAAGGTGCGCTACGACACGCTCCGCCTGCCTCACAAGGTGGTCGCCAGGGAGGCCGACGGCTCCGTCAAGTTCGGACAGGGCGAGGGCTCCGCCTACCTCTTCGACCCGGACATCTACACCGACGGCAGGATCTCTGTGCAGGGCATCGACGCCGTGCTGCTCCCGGAGGACGACACCAAGCCGTCCACTCCGGTTCCCGCCGCTCCCGAAAGGAAGGCGCCGGCCGTCACCGGCACCAAGAAGAGCAAGCTCCGGCGAGGTCAGTATCCCCAGATCTGAACTCTGCACTTCTTCTGATTATTAAATGGTTATCATCATCATTAGTAGATTACTTAAATGCCCAGCACCAGTACACAATCGGCACCGAAATTTACAGTTCCACGACCTAGATTCTTGATTGTTAGTAGATGAACCGAACCAATTAGTTAACTCAATGTTGGTTGATAATAAGAATATTGCCGGTGAGGGTACCTGTCAGTGTTGGTATCGCAGCGGCGGAGATTAATCTATCGATTGGCTGGTGGTGAGTAGTACTGGGTGGAATAAAGACGACGGTGTAAGCATAAAACTAGGATCAATCAGGGTTCCGTCCTGTACTCCTGGCCGTATTGGAGGGCATATGGCCTGTCGGTGCCAGTTTGGGCACCTCCATCCCAGCATCATGTGCCATGTACCACCCAAAATCTGCATTTGGTTTACCTTGGCGCAGCCACAAATACTCCGGTGACTTGATTACACCTGTGATGGCCAGTCTGTTTTCTTCAGAGTAACTTCAGGGGCATTGGCAAAATGAATGGTAACTTGGAGTCTTGGACATGAATCGAAACGACGATAGGAATAGAATAAAACTGAGCTGAGCTTCACCACGCCTGTGCTGGTGGTTCACTGTCTTCTTCTTCACCTTCTGTTGATGCTGTTGCTGGGACTGCAAGCAAGCTCTGATCTCTAACCCATGACGCACAAGCAATAATTTCCAGAAAGCACCAAAGCCTGATGCTCAAGCCTCGGTCACAATCCTTGCTGTCTTAGTTTGGCGTAATAGTAGGCCCAAGTTGGTTATGCATGAATTGAGTGATGGCAGGGGCTAAACCGTGTGTGCCTTTCTGAGCTCATTAACAAAGGAACAAAATCACAATTCCTGTACATGTAACCCCTATAATAGCATATATAGTAGTGATCAAAACTTAGTATAAATCATTTGTGTGTGGCATTGATGGGAAGACCACTCAGGGGCCAATCATTTGGGCCATATTTGTAGACCCAGGCTAGATGGATGTATTACCTACAAATCACATCCTTTGTGAAATCAAATGAGTGTTTAGACTTTTGGGCACATTGGCTTGCAGGAAACTTCATGCTGAATTTTAGTCTCCGGATGACGGTAAAGCAAAATATCCCAATAATATGCAAATTACTTCCAGGAATGTATCAAACACATAAGGACTAAACTTGTTGGTACTCAGTATTCAACTCTGTCATAGCTGGCCATGGTTTTTGAGTGAGAAGATACACCACCTATAGCCTGTGAATTATTGGCACTCAGTATTCTTCACTCCTTGTCATAGCTGGCCATGTTTTTGAGTGAGAAGACACTCCCACCTATAGCTGTGAATCACGACCTCCTGTGATTTTCCTAGCTGGCCTTGGTTGTCTGTGATTTTGACATCGGACGCCATTTCACCTAGCAAACAAAATTGTTCCTTCTTCTTTCTAGGCTTCGAAGCCAAGTTACCTGAAGCCGTTGTCACGTCCTTGGCATATATAGAAGATGTCCGAATTTTGTAAGTCTTTCGGGTAAAAATCACATTGGCATCTGATGCTGATTTGATAGGGCATCTGTTATATATATATAACATAACATGAGAACGATTCTCCACCTCTCATACTCCTACTACCGTCGGTGCAGCATTGGTGTCTTTCACTACGTGTTAACCACCACTCCCTTGACATTGACACGACAATCTAATACAGTTATCCCATTGAATTGCTTGCCAACAGTCGGTCTTATGCTTAATGTTTTCGTGTTTAAAATACTGCAGGCAAGCTGTTGGAGGCAACGTGCAGAATGGCTGGCGTCTTCGGTCAGCGATCGCGATTAGCGAGCTGCCAGTAGACGAGGAAGATCGATCTCATGATTGATACGGAAACACGAACCGATCGAAATGATGGGCTGGGCTGCGCTTGCACTACTTGGAGCCGTCCACGATATTGTTCTTTCTTCTTATTTTTTTGTTGATGATGATTATTATATGGAATAATGAAATCGGGTGGGGAATGTAAAACTTGGGTGGTTGTTGGTGTGTCCGCAGGAAAAAAGAAATTGTTTATACTCGAAGGCCAAGAATCTTCTGTGTATAGGGATTGAATTTTTTTTATTTTGTTTTATGTTCGTCCTTTTCGTTGAGTCTGTTTTCTTTTCGTTGTCGGTGGGGGAATTAATCCCGAGTGAAGACTACGTTTCAATGGGTTAAAAGTTATATAGTAGTGTTGTAGAGAATTTGTGTACCACTCTACGGGCTGGCGTCGTCCGTAGAAACAAGATTTTGTACAACATACGTATAGCTTTGATGATTCCTGTTTTTATTATGCGTCTTTCTCAAGAACTTGGCTACATTCGTCTGTTTAAAATACAAGGTTTTGTCTTCCACTCTCCCAGCTGTACCTGTGCATTGTTGGTTGTTGTACTTTTCAAGACAGCTGCGAATCAGCTAGCTAGCCCCTGAACATGGCCGACACCTATGGAATACCAAAACCATAGATGCTCCTTGGTATATTAACTAACTGAAGATATTACTAACTAACTGAAGATATTGTACTTTGACTTTGCTTAGCACGACTTGTTATAGTACTACGATCAATGCCTTGGTTGGCTGCAGATGAGGTTGCTACATGGTTCGTTGGCAGGCACGACAACAGAGCATAACTTATCGCGTGCCAGGCAATAGTGACTTGTGAGCTTCATCTTGGTTAACAGATAGGAGTACATTTCCAGGAGCAGGTAGTCGAGTCGAGGTAGCATCATGTTCTTCTCTAAACAAGCATCTACAGATGGACCGGACCATACCACCTGTTTGTGTCCGAGACGAGACGAGCATGACTCGAGCAAAGCGACAGTGTCTGAATCGAACGTGCAGGCACAGCTGGGTCGTGCCTGTCTGGTCACGGCGTTGCCTTGGGCGGAGGATCAGCGGCTGGCTGGCTGGCTGGTGACGGAGATCTCGCCAGTGATTTATTAGCAGTTCTCTCTACCGGTGACCAACGCGTGGGTGCTTGCGGGAGAGGTCACCTGAAGTTTTGTTGGTTGAAGAAATGGCGTGGATTGTAGTGGGGGAGGAGGGAACGTGCTCGCCTGGGTCCCCAGCCAGGCTTGAGTCGTCCCGTGAGTGTGCTACGCCAGGTGGATTGCAATTCGCGACGCCGAGGCAGCGAGAGAGGGTGCGCGCGCGAGCTTCATAGCATACAGCTAATTCTGGCCCATTGGGTCTGGTCGCGCATGCAGGATTGGGTTTACATTGCGCGTTTTATTCGGTTGACTGCACAAGGATGGTTTGTATAAAGGAAAAAATTGGACTCAATCGTTTTTTAATGGTCATAATAGAGGTCATAGATAATTAAGCTCCAATTCATAAATTGTACGTAGGCATTTATTTCATATATAATTGTACGTGATTGCGATAAGAATTTACATCTTTTATCCTACACTATTGTTTCAAGGGGGGCAGTTAAAAGCTTAGAATAATTAAGATACTTATTTTACAAAGCATCAATGCAAAGAATTAACACTCAATGAATATATGTTATTCTCACATTACAACCATCCCGTTAATACCCCAACCATGTCACCTTGACGTTGCCGGTCCAGAATACAACTTGCATGTATGATAAAAAAATACAAATATATTCATAAAAAACGTAAAGGGTTCATATCTGAAATCATGTTACTCACGCAATAGTGGTAAGCACTAAGCATAGCAAAGTCATAGCAACATCAATCTAGGAACATAATAGATACTAGGCATCAAGCCCTAACAAATCTGACATCTTTTACATATGAAATCTCATCCAATTCCCATCCATCCCATGTGCTTACAATGGGATTACTCACACATTGATGAGGGAAACATGATGGCTTGGTGGGGATGAGTTGGTGATGATGATAACGGTGATCTCCCCTCTTTCGAGGCGAAGAACAACCTCCAGAATCGATCTTCACGAGAGAAAACGAAACTGCAGCGGCTCCATGCCGCGAAACATGAAGTTGCGGCCTCCTTGGGACTCTCGGAGCGGAGGCTTAAAATAGGCCGAAGGGGGCGTGAGGTGGTGCCCGAGATGGCGGCGCGGGACCATGACAAACCCTAAGGGGGATGTGCGTGGGCTACCTGGGACCATGACAAACCCTAAGGTGGGCTGTGCCTGGACCACTGCCTCAAGGCCCTTCTCCGTCTCGTGTTCGGGCTACCTGGGTCTTTCCTTTCTCGGAGATATAAGTTTTCTGCACATAAATAGACATCATTGAAATACAGCTAAAAACAACGTCGGACCGGGTTAGTTCTATTCAAATCATGCATATTATAGGGCAAAATAATAGCAAAAGTGTTTTATTAAATAGATATGTTTGAGACATATATATCAGTGAACAACCTGCATCTTCAGGTTATGGGTGCTGCTCCTAGCCTCTTAAGTGATCCTAGGGTGTATTTTTTTAATATGTGGTGTTCTTTGTGATATTTGGAAAAAAAATTGGATGCTGAAATGCGTCTGTTATGTCCTATTCTTCCTCCTGATGTTGGTATGTGGTGTTGACGAATCCCCTTTTGCATGTAGTGAATGTGCTTCTTGGCTTACTCCCCTAATTGTACAAGTTTCGATGCTCCAAGGGGTTCCCCTTGAGGATGAGCTTTGGCTAGTCGGTCTTATTCTGGTGCCTTTGTTATTTGCGATGCATAGTTTGTATTTTTGTATGGTCTTTGTTACTGATGGTTGTTGGATAAATCGATGTGGGCTTGTTGGATATCTTACTATGTGGTCATTGAATATATCGTTGTGGGCTTGCTAGATAATGTGTTATGTGGGCTTAATTGGTGATTTACTTAAGCTTCAACTTAATTAATCATCGTCTTAGGGTTTTATTGACTTATCCATGTCAATGTATATTCCAATTATGTCACGTGGGCTTCTCTTTATGGACTTAACTAGATATTATAGGGTAATTGCATTGTCACCATTGTTACTTACACTAAACAGATCAAAGGATCATGCAAATTATTGACCCATTGTCCCTGGTTTCTTATGCTGCTCAAAGTTTCCATTTGTCCCTATGTTGCCTATTGTCCCTTTGGTTGTCACTTTTCTCTATGCAAGCATGATCCAGACATAAGTATGATTCTAGTCCCTAATGTGCTGCCTTTGAGAATTGTGAGTAATTCCCTCTAGACAATCATGCGGAGATCAAGATTTATTCTTGATTTCCCTTGTGTTATGTTTGGATGTAGGAATTGAGGCTTAGTTAAGTTCTCACCAAAATGGTGTTGGCAAACATTTTATAATAGCCCCCAACCTTTTCTATTCATGTTGTCTACTTTGCAAATGATAAGAAGATCAAGTATAATTTAGGAAATTTTCCATTTCTTTGTAATTTTCTTCTTCTAATTATTTTGTACTCATGATTGTATCACATGTAGTTGTAATAAATTTATTGAGATCAATAAAGTCTCCTTTTATTTAATTATTGTTTTATTCAATTTTCCATTGAATATATCATCATATATCAACTGTTGAGAAGTTTTAATACAAAAATAATAATTATTTATATTCCACTTGTATGGAATTCAAAATCGAATATGAATTAAGACGTGTGAGATGTTCCATTTTATGTATACTCTTTGACTTATACTAGATATTCATATTTGTTCACATATTTCCAAGATAAGATGATATACGAAGATCATGTTGAAATTTATCACGCCCTTATCGATAATCAAGCCATAAATCATCGACAAGTACGAAACTTCTATCTCTATTCCCTCCTATTGTAGCTAAGATAGCCAATATGAAAATCCTGAAAGATTCATAAAGCCTATTATGTTTTGCCACATGGATTGCGGCTCCAATCCAAAGGATTATTGTCTAGTGCTTCAGCTTGTTATTGTGTTGGTGTTGCAGATGTTCGATATTACAAGGGTGTTCCATCGGTCACCGTACATTCAACTATCTAAGTTCTCACATTTAGGGTGTGCGGTTAAGAGGTTTGTCAAAATCTATGAGGTTAGTCCAACTTATGCAGCCTTGGTATTCTACGTTTCTCTACGTGAGACTTGGATAAAAAGGTAAAATGCAAATATAAAGTTATAGGTGAAAGAACAACTATGCCCGGATGTCGCCTAGAGGGGGGGGGGGTGAATAGGCGATTAAAACTTTTTCTAATTAGGGGCTTGATAATTGCGGAATAAAACTAGGTGTTTAAATTAACAAGCCAACAACCTAAAATTCTAGGTTTACCTAAGTGCACCAACAACCTATGCTAAACAAGGCAAGTAACAAGGTGATAGCAAGATATAGACTTCAAGCACGATGGCTATCACAATGTAAATTTGCATAAGTAAAAGCTCGGTTATAGAAATAACCGAGGCACGCGGAGACGAAGATTTATTCCCGAGTTCCTCCTTGTTAAGGGAGTACGTCTCGTTGGAGGGGTGTGAGCTCGCCACAAAAGGCCTACTCAAGATGCCACAAAGGCCTCACCCTATTCTCCGATGAACCTCACCCAAGGGATTGGTTCACCTTCCACTATCGGAATCCTTCGAGGCGGATTCCGGAGCCCTTTACAACTTCTTCTTGGGGCACACACCCACAACTCAATTGGGGGCTCCCAAACTCATGCCGAAGCTTCACAAGCGAAGACTTCGCGGCACCTCCAACCGTCTAGGGTACACAATGCACCCAAGAGGCAACAAGCTCTTGGAACACAATGCACCCAAGAGTAACAAGCTTCTCAACCTTCAACTTCACGTATCACCGTGGAGAGAGCAACCCGATGCAACTAATGCAAGAGGCAAGAACACACGAAGTGGTCAAGTCCTTCACTCTCAAATTCCAACCAAGCAACAAATGCTTTGGGGGGAATAAGAGAGGAAGAACAAAGGGGATGAGCACAAAGCAACCCCAAAATCTAGATCCACAAGTTTCCCTCACTTAGAGGGGATTTTGATTGGTGGAAAGGTAGATCTAGATCTCCTCTCTTGGAACCCTAAATTTGGGCAAGAATCATTGGAGGGGAAGAGAGGAATCAAGCTCACAAGGATTAGAGCAAAGGGAAAGAGCAAGAACAAGTGAGCAAGAGCAGCAACCAGGTTTTGGGGGGGAAGGAGGCTTTTTATAGCCTCCCCCAAAAACTAGCCGTTGGAGCCTGTCCAGGCCGGAGACTCCGGAGTAAGTGACCGGAGACTCCGGCCTGCTGGGTCATCGGGGAGGCCGGAGATTCCGGTCCTTGGGGCCGGAGACTCCGGCCAGGCCGGAGACTCCGGGCACCCTCCGGGGGTGCTCCGGACCCCTATCCAGAGGCGCACCACACAAAAGCAAAGGCTGAAGAAAAAAGGGGGGCCGGAGATTCCGGGTCCTCGGGCCGGAGACTCCGGTGGGCCGGAGACTCCGGTCCTTCTCCGGGGGAACTCCGGACCCCTGTCCAGAAGCGCACCACAGCAGACAAACGGCAGCGAAAATCATAGGCCGGAGACTCTGAGTCCTTGGGGGCGGAGACTCCGGTGTGACCGGAGACTCCGGACCCTCTCCGGGGTAGATCCAAACAGTGAAAACCAGAACTGCCATAACTTTTGCAAATGAAGTCCGAATCGAGTGAATCCAATTTTGTTGGAAAGAGGACGACAAGAGCTTACCCTACAAAAACTGAAAATATGAAAACAAGCAAAGGAGATTGTGCGGAGGGATGGAATGGTGAGACCTTTCCAAGCGGATGAACCGGCAAAATCTCCAACACCGAAAATGCACAAGCTTTTCATCAAGACTCCGTTTTCAATGATCTTGGGCTTGTTACGAAGATAATCACAAGCCCTACAAGATCATGCATATACACATCATAGTCTATCATGTGAGGAGGAAAATATAAGGCGAGAGTTTGACCTCAATAGAAGAGACAAACCGGTAAAACCTCCGATATCAAAAACGCAAGAAGATATTCATGAGATCCGTTTTTGATGAACTAGAGCTTGGTATGGAGATGAACACAAGCTCTAAATTCTCACATGGATAAAAGCCAAATAAGAACCAATAAAGATGATTGCATGGATGCAAAGGTTTGAGCTCTCCACGAACGATACGATCACGATACTCGGTCGAGAGCCCCTCTTGATAGTACGGCTATCTATCCTATAATCCGGTCTCTCACTAACAACATGAGACCGGTAAAATAAAAGCCCTACCAAGATCATACCTTTGCCTTGCGCATTAATCCACTTGAGGTTGATGGAGACGATCTTCATCACCTCAAGGCGAACCATCTTCTTGATGCTCCCCCATACACCAAGATGGGGAGAGCACTCTTCGGCATATCTTCACATGAACTTGAGAGTTGATCAACCCGCACAAAGCCTTGATCAACCCAACACTTTTCTTCCCTTGAGCTTGACTCCAACAAATGGAGATCAAGCAAAGCACCTTGACTCCAACACATGGAGACAAGCTTGGCCTTGATCAACAAATGATCTTGACACAAGCTAAAGGACAACCTACACATAGAGCTCAAAGCAAATATTAGTCCATAGAGATTATCATTAATTACCAAAACCATGCATGGGATCAACCATGCACTTTCAATCTCCCCCATTTTGGTAATTGATGACAATCCCGTTTAAGAGGGTTTATATAAAGAATAAAGCAACCTTGCACGACAAACAAGCAAGGAAGCAAAGCGCATTAAAGGAAAATGCAACAAAAGCATAAAACCCAAATTCCCTTAAACCCTCTAAACTTCTCCCCCATTGGCATCGATTGCCGAAATGGGAAGAAAAATTTAGAGAGCCAATATAATAAGAGTTCCTCCATAAAGGTGTGCATTTCTCAAGATATGAGTGAAATCAAATGCACTTATTCATTGACGAATAATTAGAGGAAATCAAACTATATTGAGGATCCAAAGATTGCAAAAAGATGAAATCATTTTAAACATCTCCACAAAGGAGAAAAGCAAACAAAAAGATCCAAAGCGAGAGTTCTAAATAAAATGGAGAAGCTCCCCAACGTTCATGCACAAATGAGGAGTGCACGAATATGGCATCCTCACTCCCCCAAAATCATCTAGAACCCGCAACAAGTGCAAGAGTGCATAATGCAAAAGCAAATCATAGCACTTGCACCAAAGATGTGGTTGAGCCAAAAAAAGATACCAATTTTCAAAAATCCACCATAAGATAGGCCCAACCGAGATAAAAGGATCTTTTAAAGAAATATGTTCACAAGCTTAGGGATACCAATTGGAAACTAACACCAATTGAAAATGCCAAAAGCTAGTGAGATCATTTAGTCAAATGAAAATTCAACATGCTTACCATGGTAAGCATGAGGTAAAAGATCTTCAACAAAAACATGAGTGTATAAAGATACCAATAAACACTAAGACAAGCACTCATGAGGCAAATTTGGAACCACCAAAGAATTATAGATGAAAAACAAGGTGGCTCAAAAGAAATAGGATACCAACTAAAAGATGACCTCTCTCATATGTATAGGTTTCTTATTAGACAAACCATTGAAGATATACATCCGCAAAGAAACATATACATACGAAATGGTTCGGGAAAAAGAGAACAAGGTATCCAAAAGGAAGTCATAAATATACAAACGAGATTGTTGCTTAAAAGCATAGCACATAGCTCAAAATTATCTCGTTGTATATAAATGAACTTCAAATATATCAAATGCATCACACATATCACTAAGGGAACAAGAGATAGTGAAGATGCTTTGAAATAGGCAACAAGTATCACAAACAAATAATATCAATTGAAGAAAAGGTTTTTGCAAATTCATCACACATATCACAAAGATATATTAAGTGAAGGAAATAGGCCAAAACCACAACAATTGCATATAAGAGCATTCATGCCAAGAGCTAACCTACACAAGGTTGGAACTAGAAAAGTATGCATGGGATAGATACTTGTTACCGAGATGCATTGATGATGAAGATGATGAGAGTTTGTTTGTCATCAAAGCTTGACTCCGACAATCACACGGTGAGAACACCTTCCTTATGAATGAGGCAAGCATCCAATGCATCTCCATTGTACCTAAAACACAATTAGAGTACAAAATGGTTCCCAAACTCATTGGGTCCCATAGTAGTTAGATAAACTACAATATATAGAACATACTCCACATAAATATGTGCATATAGATATGAAATTGAATTTCATGCACATCTTAGCCGGTTTAGGATTCGGTGGAGTATCCCCTATATATTGGATCAAGAAAGATAAGCATGCTAAAATAATATAATATAGTAACCGAGCATGCAAAGGCTTTCTAGAACCAAATGAGACATAATTTGGACAAAAACACCAAGTAAACCAAGAAGAGAGCACACCAAGGTGTGACACAAAAAGGTTGTCCAAATTATATCAAAATCCAAATCAACACATGATTGAGGAAAAATCAAATCAACAAATGATTGATTCCAAAACACATCAACACATGAAGTGTGATATCAAAAGGAATCAAATCAACACAACAAATGATTGAAAAGACACCAATTGAAAATAAGATACCAATTAAAACAATAAATATCAACTAGGAGAAAAGATACCAAAAAGAGGGTGATACTTGACCGAAATCAAGTAAAGTTAAAATAAGGCAAAAGGTATCAAGACTCCCACAATAAATATTAATTGGAACAAATATCTATGGAGGAGATATTAAATTCCAATTAATACCAATTGAAGGAACCAACACAAGATAAAGAATCAAATGCCAATTGAAAGGATGAAATATTGATAGATGGAATAGTGATCTAAATAAAAAGGAATGCTCCCCCAAGATTCATGCATTATCTTAGATATTTGCATTTGAATACAAAATGCATACACAAGGGATCATTACTCTCCATATTTTATTTACAACACTAAACACTACCAATTGAAAAAATAGGATCCATTCAAAAGGCAAGGAAGGCAATAGATAAAGCAAATTTAACGCAAGAGCCAATGCGAAGATGGTCTACACAATCCACCTCAATTACTAGAATCACTTGTCAAGACAAGGAGTATAGAGAGAGATATCTCTCGGTGGTAAATAGGAAAGATGATCAAGACCAACTTCACAACAAAAAGCATATGGCAAGAGGTAAGAATTAAACACCATATTTTGAAAGAGGTTTGTTGGTAGTTTCAATTATTCGAACCAACCGTCAAAGCCATGGTTAGAATAAAAGGAAACAAATGGTTTCTCACATAATATATGGAAATGCATATTAGAGAAAAACCACACCAAGCAAACACACACAAACAAGAGCCAAAAGACAACCACAAAGGAAATTGGAACTTGTTCGAGAACACATGCCACATAGAAATAAGATAATGTACAATGTCAAATCTAAGTGGCAAACCTCAAATGTTCACATTTTTATGGGATTGTAATATGCACATAGCTTATTACTCCCCCATAATGTGATACTTCATTTTATTTTTTAAACAAGAGGCAAATAAAACCAACTAGAGAAATTAATGGACATTGTAGAAATTGAATTTCTCATGAATATGACATACCACATAGTAGCTAGATAATATTGAAATATCAATACTAGGTGGTGTCCTTCATGTACACACATTTTTAGGTTTGTGAAGTGCACAAAGCATTTCACTCCCCCAAAATGGGATAGTCCATTAATATCTCAAAGAGCCAATTAAAATCAACACAAGATCCAAAAGGCTCAACACACAAATTACACATACATGATACACAACTAACATACACAACCTTGAATAACAAGATAAGTAAGAAAGGAGCATATCACATACAAGCACATATTAGGAACAAGACTAACACATGCAAGGGAGCAAGCAACTTTCAATGAATATTTGAGTTAAATACAAGTTACCGCAAGGAGGAAGCATTGGATATGAGATAGATATGTGATAATCCAATTGACTTGGCTTGAGAAATAAACCCATGAAGATCCCTTAATTCTTCAAAAATAGCCAAGTCACCAATGTCCTCCACAATCACCTATTGATCAAGTTGAAGCTTGTTGGTCCCCAACCAAGTTGGGTCCTAAGAGGTTAGTCACAATAGGTTTGGGAACCCAAATGGTGCTTTTCTTCACACCACTTTGAGCTCCCACATATTTGGCAAACACATTGCCAATTCTATCCTTCCCAATAGAATAAACATCATCAATTATGATAGGGTTGGATGGGGTACCGTTAGTACATGAAGAAGCAAAATGACCTTTGCCACGGCAAAGGTAGCAACACCGACTCTTCTTCTTCTTAATAGGCTCCTCAACTTGAGGAGCGTTGACTTGAGTCTTCTTAGGAGGTGGTCTTTGTTCAACCCGTGGTTGAGCACGAGATTGAACAAGAGGCCGCTTCCCTAGTTGCTTCTCACTAAGAGGCTTCTTCTTCTTCATTGGGCAATCACGAACATGATGCCCTTCTAGCTTGCACTTGAAGCAAATGATGTTGGCCGGATTCTTGATTTGAACTTGGCCCTTCTTCTTCTTCTCAACCTTGGACTTGATCTTGTTGTTGGAGTTGAATCCAAGTCCACTCTTGTCATTGGGGGATTGTTGCACACTCAACATGTTGTCAAGTGCACGCTTCCCTTCATGACGCTTTTCCAAGCCTTTCTTCAAAGAAGTGGCTTGGGCCTTGAGCTCTCCTCTTTTCTCTACATGGTTAGTGACAACACAAGTACTAGAGGAGGTAGATGCATCGTTGTTAGAGCAACAAGGCAAAGCAAGTAGTTCATCACAAGATGTACCAACATTTTTAGTGGATGAACTACTAGGACTAGCACATGGTAATATAGCATTATTAATTAAAGTTGTGCTAATATCCACATGAGGCTCACTAGATGTTACCTTTGTAGTGATGGCCTCATGAGCTAACTTAAGACAAGCATAGGATGCTAGAAGTTCATCATTAGAGCTAGATAGCTTTTCATGACTTGCTTCCAACTTCTCATACTTGCTAGTTAGCAACTCAAGTTGAGCCCTTAGCTCAACATTCTCCTTCATAATAGATGCTTCACAAGAAGTGGAGTTAGTAGCACAAGCATCATTGACATTAGGAGTAGAGGAAGATAACATGACAAGCTCATCATTTAATCTAGCATTTTCATTTTTCGTGACTTTATATTTAGCATGAGCATGGTCACGCTCTTTAATGATTTTAGCAATTATATCATTATAAGACTCCTCGATAGAATTTAGTTTCTCCTCTAGAGAAGCGCGAGTCTCTTGCTCTTCCACAAGAGAATCTTCTAACGATGCTTTCTCCATAGCATCATCTCTTTCGATCTTACCTTTTTCTTCAAGGCTTGCTTCCAAGGCCTCAATAGTTTGCCCGCGCTCAATAAGAGTGCTCATGATTTCAAAGAGGTTAGCTTGGGCACTTTTATTACTAGGAAGGGCTTTGAGGATCATTAGACCTTTATTTTGAAGCCTAGCATTAATTTTTTCAATATCATCTTCTTCATCATTATTATCATCATCATTATTATCATTGCTAGAAGAAGATTTAGCCATAAGGCAATAAGTGATGGATGAAGAAGAGCAATTAATTTTTGAACTACTCAAGTTCACATCTTGTTGCATAGCAAATTGGGTTTCCTCTACATTATTTTTCATGCAAGAGTTAGAGGAGACACAAGCATTTTTATCATGGCAACAAGATAAAGCAAGCATATCATCATTAGATTTATCTAAGCAATTTTTGGATGATATGCAAGGACTATCAACACTAGCATGTAAATCATTTATAGTGCTATGTGTGTTTAGGTCCAAAGATGAAGCAATGCAACAAGATAGAGATGAATGATCATCAACAATGAGCTCACTATCCAAATTGCAAAGCCTATCACTACTCACCATTACATTGGATTGTGGCTTACCACATTTTGGTGAAGTAGACGAAGACGAGAACTCGTCACGGCCGGAGGTGGAGGGAGAACAATCATCCTCAATAGAGTTGGACAAACCATATTTGTCTTGTAGCTTGGTCCAAAGCTCATGTGCATCTCGGAGAGGCATGATTGACTCAAAAACTACAACACTCATAAATTTGCAAAACTCGTTAGATGCTAGAGCATCTAGATATAAGTTTTTCTCATCCTCTAAAGTCGTACTTGCGTAGTCCTTTGGAGGAGAAAAACCTATATCTAAGATACGCTCATATCGGGGTCCAAGACCCGTAAGTGACTAAGCATATGAGTTTTCCAAACATTAAAATTTGTGCCATTAAATCTAAACAAGGAATTGTGCACTAAATCCCTAGACGGCATCTTTACTCTCTAGGCGGTAAAGCCAAACAAGAGAGACGAGGTTCTGATACCAATTGAAAGAACAACTATGCCCGGATGTCGCCTAGAGGGGGGGGGTGAATAGGCGATTAAAACTTTTTCTAATTAGGGGCTTGATAATTGCGGAATAAAACTAGGTGTTTAAATTAACAAGCCAACAACCTAAAATTCTAGGTTTACCTAAGTGCACCAACAACCTATGCTAAACAAGGCAAGTAACAAGGTGATAGCAAGATATAGACTTCAAGCACGATGGCTATCACAATGTAAATTTGCATAAGTAAAAGCTCGGTTATAGAAATAACCGAGGCACGCGGAGACGAAGATTTATTCCCGAGTTCCTCCTTGTTAAGGGAGTACGTCTCGTTGGAGGGGTGTGAGCTCGCCACAAAAGGCCTACTCAAGATGCCACAAAGGCCTCACCCTATTCTCCGATGAACCTCACCCAAGGGATTGGTTCACCTTCCACTATCGGAATCCTTCGAGGCGGATTCCGGAGCCCTTTACAACTTCTTCTTGGGGCACACACCCACAACTCAATTGGGGGCTCCCAAACTCATGCCGAAGCTTCACAAGCGAAGACTTCGCGGCACCTCCAACCGTCTAGGGTACACAATGCACCCAAGAGGCAACAAGCTCTTGGAACACAATGCACCCAAGAGTAACAAGCTTCTCAACCTTCAACTTCACGTATCACCGTGGAGAGAGCAACCCGATGCAACTAATGCAAGAGGCAAGAACACACGAAGTGGTCAAGTCCTTCACTCTCAAATTCCAACCAAGCAACAAATGCTTTGGGGGAATAAGAGAGGAAGAACAAAGGGGATGAGCACAAAGCAACCCCAAAATCTAGATCCACAAGTTTCCCTCACTTAGAGGGGATTTTGATTGGTGGAAAGGTAGATCTAGATCTCCTCTCTTGGAACCCTAAATTTGGGCAAGAATCATTGGAGGGGAAGAGAGGAATCAAGCTCACAAGGATTAGAGCAAAGGGAAAGAGCAAGAACAAGTGAGCAAGAGCAGCAACCAGGTTTTGGGGGGGAAGGAGGCTTTTTATAGCCTCCCCCAAAAACTAGCCGTTGGAGCCTGTCCAGGCCGGAGACTCCGGAGTAAGTGACCGGAGACTCCGGCCTGCTGGGTCATCGGGGAGGCCGGAGATTCCGGTCCTTGGGGCCGGAGACTCCGGCCAGGCCGGAGACTCCGGGCACCCTCCGGGGTGCTCCGGACCCCTATCCAGAGGCGCACCACACAAAAGCAAAGGCTGAAGAAAAAAGGGGGGCCGGAGATTCCGGGTCCTCGGGCCGGAGACTCCGGTGGGCCGGAGACTCCGGTCCTTCTCCGGGGGAACTCCGGACCCCTGTCCAGAAGCGCACCACAGCAGACAAACGGCAGCGAAAATCATAGGCCGGAGACTCCGAGTCCTTGGGGGCGGAGACTCCGGTGTGACCGGAGACTCCGGACCCTCTCCGGGGTAGATCCAAACAGTGAAAACCAGAACTGCCATAACTTTTGCAAATGAAGTCCGAATCGAGTGAATCCAATTTTGTTGGAAAGAGGACGACAAGAGCTTACCCTACAAAAACTGAAAATATGAAAACAAGCAAAGGAGATTGTGCGGAGGGATGGAATGGTGAGACCTTTCCAAGCGGATGAACCGGCAAAATCTCCAACACCGAAAATGCACAAGCTTTTCATCAAGACTCCGTTTTCAATGATCTTGGGCTTGTTACGAAGATAATCACAAGCCCTACAAGATCATGCATATACACATCATAGTCTATCATGTGAGGAGGAAAATATAAGGCGAGAGTTTGACCTCAATAGAAGAGACAAACCGGTAAAACCTCCGATATCAAAAACGCAAGAAGATATTCATGAGATCCGTTTTTGATGAACTAGAGCTTGGTATGGAGATGAACACAAGCTCTAAATTCTCACATGGATAAAAGCCAAATAAGAACCAATAAAGATGATTGCATGGATGCAAAGGTTTGAGCTCTCCACGAACGATACGATCACGATACTCGGTCGAGAGCCCCTCTTGATAGTACGACTATCTATCCTATAATCCGGTCTCTCACTAACAACATGAGACCGGTAAAATAAAAGCCCTACCAAGATCATACCTTTGCCTTGCGCATTAATCCACTTGAGGTTGATGGAGACGATCTTCATCACCTCAAGGCGAACCATCTTCTTGATGCTCCCCCATACACCAAGATGGGGAGAGCACTCTTCGGCATATCTTCACATGAACTTGAGAGTTGATCAACCCGCACAAAGCCTTGATCAACCCAACACTTTTCTTCCCTTGAGCTTGACTCCAACAAATGGAGATCAAGCAAAGCACCTTGACTCCAACACATGGAGACAAGCTTGGCCTTGATCAACAAATGATCTTGACACAAGCTAAAGGACAACCTACACATAGAGCTCAAAGCAAATATTAGTCCATAGAGATTGTCATTAATTACCAAAACCATGCATGGGATCAACCATGCACTTTCAATAGGCAATGGTCGTCATCCTCCTCCTCGTCCGGGTCGGGATCGTGCTGCTCCTCCTCCTTCACCCACATCGGTGTGGGTGGCGGAGCAGAGCGGCGTCGGGGCGGCGGCGGCGGCAGGGACAGGAAAGTCGTTCGGCGCCGAGCGTCGTGCTCGTCGCGGAACCAGGTGTCCAGTAGGGACTCTCCGGCGCGAACGCCGGATCTCTTTGTATTCTTGTTATTAAATTTGGATTTCAACTGAGATGTTTTCTCTGTGAGTGTATAATTAGAGAATTCAAATCAATGGTAAACCTATGTTTGGTTCTATGTACCCAAAAAGGGGATGGTAAACACGCTGCCAATATTGTGCCATCATGGAATAAGCACATGAACCGAGTAGCATAATTAATCGTACATGAGGAAATAAAAGTGTAGCATACTAATCACTCTTTTCAACTAAATTTAAAGAGGTATTAGCACTAGAGGTACACAAACTTGACTGTGATGTGCATTTTCATACAAGAACTTGCAACTTGTGGCGCCGCGGTACAAAAACTTGGCTTCCGGGTTGTAGAAGTACACAAGTGCTCCTGTGATGACACTTGGCATTCCACGCTGGTAATTGGCACGAGCTAGTGTGTTATAGTTTTGCAAATAACCACTTATTTGTTTACGAAATTGGAATAACGCTCCAACGTCTATCTATTCCCCAAATCGATGAAATCCTTAACCCTAATTTCTCGAGGGCGACTGTGACGGGCCGGCGGGCGTGGAGTCTGCGTAGCCGGTGAACATTGCAGTTGTGAAGCCGATGAGCGGGGAGTCGTGTTGGAGCAGGGTGTCGTGCGGGATTGGAGCGGGGAGTTGTGCTAGAGGCGGCAACGTCATGATGGCAACATGGATGCTGATGAAGAATGGGCGGCGACTGCTGAAGTGTATTGGCAGTCTGGCAGACTCCATCCCCTGTTCTGGTTAGTTCTCTAGTTGGTGTGTTGATTTGCTCGGTCAATTTTGCTGAACCTGACACTATTGCTATGAATTTGTAGAATTCCAGTGAAAAAAAGGTCGACCTGTTGGAAGAATGCATGGGCGGTGACAGTGTGGTGAAGAACGAGTGCAAGTGTAGAAGATCTGGTGCAGGTACACAAGAAAATCTGCAAAAAGAAGTCGAAGACCTGAAAGCTACGATCTGGAGGCTAAAAACAGAGAAAAGTTCACAGCAAAGGTTTGCATTGCAGAATTAAGAGCCAGGGATCGAAGAGAAGCCGTTTTGTATGTTGTAGTAGCTATAGGATGCATATTGTATGTTGTGTCACACATGTTTGTGTGAAATGGAGGTTGTGCAAATAAAGTTCATCTTGACAATATACTATCTGTGCAAATAAAGTATCTCCTGCAAATTAAATATAGATTGTGTTGGCAATACATATTGTTGTGCAAAATTCAGTTTGCAGATTCATATTACAAAACCCTGAGATAAAGCAACATATACTTGGCCTGGCCATATGTCGTGGTGCATTCTGTGTGTTTTCCACCTCTTCTCGTGTCTACTCAGGTGCAAGTTGATTCAGATCAGGCACCATAGACTGTGATGCCTGCTGTTGAGCATCACCAAAGAGCATGTAGTGAGCAGATCATATTCTTGTGTTGTATGAACTTCTTCTTGCTCTTCCTCTAGCTGGAGCAGGAGTGGATGTCGATGAGCTTGCTTCACATTGCCTTTTCTTCCCTTTTTCCTCTTCCTCTGGTTCCCGATAATTTTGTTTGTCCTTGTCCCCTGCCCCTAGACCTGCCTCTTCCTCTAACACTCCCAACAGCCATTGCAGTAGTAACCCTAGGTGCTGGAATTGATCCTATTGCAGTAGTAATGTTCGGATCATCCCTCAAAGTAGTAAGAAACCACTCCCATGAGCTTGTGCACTCCACCTCAACCAGGTTTGCAGATTGCGTGTAGCCTTGTGATTTCATTTCTAATCTTCTTGATCTTCACTCTGTTTCTGATGCTATATGCAGTAATTGCATCCCTTAACTTCTTAATATCAGAGAACACCATCCCAATTTTGAAATCTGGTACGTCCAAGTCCACATCTGGATTGAACATTTTGAACTTATACTTCAACTCTGCTTCTTGCTCTTTATTAATATGCACATCTTCATCTTGTAGTGCTGCATCATCCTCTTTCACATGTACCTCAATCTGCTCATTATGGTCCTCCACATCCATGTCAACATTGGCTACAAATAGATCATCATCACCATCTGCAGCATCAAAGTCACTGTCATTGAACTCTGAATCTGTGTTGTCCTCACCTCCCTCTGACTGACAATACTCTGAAACTGTTGTACCATTGCTTCCTGATGTACCAACACCGTCTGTTTTTTACTTAGGACTGATAACAACATGCAATCCTGGCAATTCACTATTACATCATCTCTTAACTACTTCAAAAAGTTTGTATGGTTAACAAATAGGTGAAGTTGTTGCTTCTCCTTAACTGCTTCACACATTGCCACAATATGAGAGTCATTCTCAATGCAAAACAAACCAGTAGAAATGCACCCTCTCAGTGATCTCATGACCTTGTTGTCTAAGAAAATCCTCAATCCATAACAGTGAGAAGGTATCTACATTGCAATTGTCAAACATATCAACACTTCCACTAGTATAACGGAGATTAACACCAATTCCACATAAGAATCTGTTGTGCTCAACATGCAGTGTGAACAAATCAGTATTATCATCTGCAACAAACATTAAATAGGCCATTAGAACTGCTAATATTCAGTTAACTGGACAGTAAATTTCAGTTAAACCTGACAACATATTTCAATTAACATAACAGTAAATTTCTGATCGAATTTTCATCACAATACTGTCAGAATTGCTATATAACATCAATCATTAAAAAGTTATAGCCTTTATTACAGATTGCATTGCATAATTGACGCCAAAAACCATAGATTTGGCCGCAACAAAATCACAAGAACAACACGTCTTCATCACAGTAGCAAAGGAGGGAATCATCCACCATGAACCCTGCATGCATTACCACGAAACCTAGCTAACAAACATCCAGCCGATGATTCACCGAACTCTTACCTAAACCCTGCTCCAACCCGAGGCCGCGGAGGGGAGAAAAATCACCAAAACTATTGGCACGAGGAGAGAAGAACATACCGTAGTCAGGAGGACCTTCGTCCCATCGACGGAAATGTGGATCAGTCACCACCGACGGAGGTGCGGCAGCGTCGCCACTTCAGGACCAAGGAAAAGTGATGCAGTGCGGCCAAAGCAATCAACTTGCTCTATAAGATGAAGGCCGAGGACTGGACGCAAAATATGAAAGAAAATGAGGACCTTTTCGTTTGATTTACGCCGTAGAGAAGCCAGTGGAAGGACCAACCACTAATTTACAGAGGACCTAGGGCTAATATGCAAAATAGTCCGACCCCACTTGTGCCACCGTGTATGCAGCATGTCCATTTCAGACTTGACCAATCAACAGCATGCAAGCCATGTTTTTGTACCGCGGCGCCACAAGTTGCAAGTTCTTGTATGAAAATGCACATCACAGTCAAGTTTGTGTACTCCCAGTGCTAATACCTCAAAATAATGAGTATAACGTTTATTCCTAGTCGAATTGTTAAAACTTTGGCCAAGTTTAGAGAGAAAAAATATCAAAAATTATGATACAAAACAAATAACTATGAAAACATATTGTATGATGGATCTAGCAACGATTAATATGATATTTTAGATGTTGATATTTCTTTCTATGTTTTTGGTTGAACTTACAAAAAATAATTTTGGAGTGGCAGATCCAGAAACTTCTCAAAGGCTGGACAAACATGCTTAGATGCCATTTTTGTGCAAATCGTCCTAGAAAATAACCTAATGCAAGAAGAACAGCCCCTTTTGGGAAAAGGGGAGGGAGTAGTATTGATGGGGGAATACCCAACCGGGTATGCCAACAAGATGGAGAGAAACCAGCAGGTTCCAGAAGGACCTATAGACTGTGCCAACTCCTTGACAGGAGTTAGACTGGGCCGACTCCTTGAAGGACCTGGCACTGGGCCGACTCCTTCAAAGGACCTGTCACTGGGCCGACTCCTTGAAGGACCTGTCACTGGGCCGACTCCTTGAAGGACCCGGCACTGGGCCGACTCCTCGAAGGACCTGGCACTAGGCCGACTCCTCGAAGAACCCCCCAGACTGGAAGGTTCCCGAAGAACCCCTCAATCTGGAAGGTCCCCGAAGGACTCCCCAGACTGGGCCAGCCCACTTCTAGAAGACTCGTAAGAAGGAGTCCAACTACAAGACGGAGTCCACATCCAGAAGACTCGTATGAAGGAGTCCAACTACAAGACGGAGTCCTAACTTGGAGGACACGAAGATTAGTAGGTTCTTGAATAGGACTCCGACCTGGAGACAAACTGTAACCCTGGGAGTCCTCGTGTATATAAGTGGAGCTCCCAGGTCGTCATAGAGGGGCGAGAACAAGTTAGACAGATCCAAAGAGTTAGACAGATAGAAGCTAGAAGTCTATCGGGCCCTCAAGTTCCATAATCGCCGAGTCTCGAGTCAGCGAGATCGAAACCTTGTAATCGAGATCAAGTCATATAAATAAAGAAGAAGCAGGACGTAGGTCTTTACCTCCTTCGAGAGGGGCCGAACCTGGATAAACTCCTTATCCCTCGTCGAGATTTACCAGCTCCCGTGTACTTCTGTCACAACGTCCCCATAACTTAGCTTTCTGGAGGAAGTACTTGCCGTCACAACCCCACGACAGTTGGCGCCTACCGTGAGGCCGGTGATGAAAGGAGTTGAGATCACGGGAGAAGCTCAGCGAGGGATAGAAGAACTTCGTCATCAGCCAGATCTTCACCAACCAAAGGGAAGCAACCGTCATCGACGATCCAGCTATGATAACTTCTCACACGGCGAGGACTCCTTCCACCGCGAGGACTCCTTCCGTCAGGATGACTTCTTCCGCCGCAGTGACTCCTTTTTCGTAAAGGACTCCTTCCGTCAGGATGACTCCTTCCGCCAGATTACTTCTTTCGCCATGATCACGGAACGCCAGGGACGACTCCCTCGAACAAGATGGCCACAGATGACTCCTCCTAGACTCCTTCCGCCGTGGACGACTCCTTTGGACAAGCTCGCGACGGATGACTCCTCCGAGACTCCTTCCGCCGTGGATGACTCCTTTGGACAAGCTCGCGACGTATGACTCCTTCAGACAAGCTCGGCGCGGATGACTCCTTTGGACAAGCTCGCCACGGACGACTCCTTTAGACAAGCTCGCCGCGAATGACTCCTTTGGACAAGCTCGCCACAGATGACTCCTTCAGACAAGTTCGCCGCAGATGGCTCCTTCGCAACAACCTCGCCATGGATGACTCCATCAGACAAACTCGTCAAAGATGACTCCTTTTCGTCAACTCTGCTGCATCAAACTTGCCAAAGATGACTCCTTTGCGTCAAACTCGTCGCAAATGACTCCTTCATGATGACTCCTTCATGTCAATAGCATCAACACAGAAGAATAAAAATAAGCTAAGTCGCATTTATATTTAAATTTCATATTTTATTCAGTTAAATTATATAAAGTCAGCCCCCATTGAGTTAATTCCGGGAGCTACATATCTGGTTTATGAGGAAATTGCAGAGATAATCCAGAAGATTACAAAGTAAGTTTCAATAATGCAAGAAGGCTAGTACAAGTTGAGTTCCATTATTATTTCAGAAAATTCTAGGTGGCATATCAATTCGATCCTTGGAGGCTTAATTATAGCCAAATCTCAAAATTGGGTTCTTTAAAACCCACCATGGATTTCTCAAAGTCGAGCTCTCAAATAGCTCGCACCAGATTTTATTTAAAGTCGAGCTATCCATTGCTTGCAACGGAATTCTCAAAGTCGGGCTATCTATTGCTCGCAATGGATTTTTCAAAGTCGAGCTATCTATTGCTCGCAACAGATTTCTCAAAATCGAGCTCTCTATTGCTCATAATGGATTTATCAAAGTCGAGCTATCTAATGCTCGTAATGGATTTCTTTAAGTCAAGCTCTTTATAGCTTGCATCAGATTTATTGGAAAGATTTATTTTTTACACCCACAAAGGGATTTCTAAAAAATATCAATATCTCTATACTCCAGCCTATATAGCACCAACGAGCCCAGAGAGCTCTGCAATACAAACGAGCCCAGAGAGCTCTGCAATACAAACGAGCCCAGAGAGCTCTGCATTACAAACGAGCCCAGAGAGCTCTGCAATATTATAGTATGATTATTATGATCAAAGGGATAAAGCCGGCTTCTCTACAGTAAGAGTTTTGTCGAGACACCCAGCAAGTGCGCCTTTATTAACTTTGATCATTAGGTCCTTGGGGGCTTGTCTTTCAGAAAAATTCAAGCTTTAGACTCATGGACCTGGCAAAGAAGCCAACTTGTTCCTGATTTTAGCTGGTAAGTTAGATGCAACCCGCACAATATGGACAATCTACAGGCATGACTTGTTTCGAACTCCTATGAGGCCTAAAGGACTTAGGAGATTGCGATCTTGTCAGCACAAGCTGTTAGAAAAGCCATGCGGGGCCTACTTATTCATCAGTATAAATTCAGAAGGGTTATAAGAACCAAATCAACTCAAGCATCAATCAAGTTCATAAAGTTTTAGCTCCGAGTTGCTGCAGGAAAACAACCCGGCATTTGGGGGCTACATGTTATCAAGTTTTCAGTTTAAGTCAAAGGAAAGTTCAGAGTTGGGAGCTCCAAGTTGTCGCAGGCTAACAACTCGGTGCTTGGGGGCTACTCACGGATCAGATTTTTCTACAAGTCAAGCAACAATCAAGTTCAAAAAGTTTTAGCTCCGAGTCGCCGCAAGCTAGCGACCCGACACTCGGGGGCTATAGCAGTTGAAGTTATAGAGTTATCAGTGCAAGCTCCAAGCTGTTACAAGTTAAACAACTCGGTGCTTGGAGGCTATACATATACCGGTGTAAACAAGCTCGAGCAAAGTCATACAACTCGTCAATATGACTCGGAAAAAAATCCGACTCGCTTCAAAACGACCCGGCAGGAGAAGCCGGCAACATCTACGCCAACAACTCGACAACGTCTACATCGACAACTCGGCAAACGTTTACATCGACGATTCGCCAACATCTACGCCAACAACCCGGGAACGTCTACATCGACGACTCGGCAACATCTACATCGATAACCCAGCAAAGTCTACATCGACAACCCGACAAATGCTAAGCCAGGTGCCGCAACATCATCACCATCTACAAGCCGTCAAATGACTCGGCACGGACTCCGTGTCACAAGAAGACAACATCTACAACAAATCAAGACCTTCCGCGTGACTCTTCGAGTCACCCGAAAGCTCGGGGGCTACTGATGGGGGAATACCCAACCGGGTATGCCAACAAGATGGAGAGAAACCAGCAGGTTCCAGAAGGACCTATAGACTGTGCCAACTCCTTGACAGGAGTTAGACTGGGCCGACTCCTTGAAGGACCTGGCACTGGGCCGACTCCTTCAAAGGACCTGGCACTGGGCCGACTCCTTGAAGGACCTGACACTGGGCCGACTCCTTGAAGGACCCGGCACTGGGCCGACTCCTCGAAGGACCTGGCACTAGGCCGACTCCTCGAAGAACCCCCCAGACTGGAAGGTTCCCGAAGAACCCCTCAATCTGGAAGGTCCCCGAAGGACTCCCCAGACTGGGCCAGCCCACTTCTAGAAGACTCGTAAGAAGGAGTCCAACTACAAGACGGAGTCCACATCCAGAAGACTCGTATGAAGGAGTCCAACTACAAGACGGAGTCCTAACTTGGAGGACACGAAGATTAGTAGGTTCTTGAATAGGACTCCGACCTGGAGACAAACTGTAACCCTGGGAGTCCTCGTGTATATAAGTGGAGCTCCCAGGTCGTCATAGAGGGGCGAGAACAAGTTAGACAGATCCAAAGAGTTAGACAGATAGAAGCTAGAAGTCTATCGGGCCCTCAAGTTCCATAATCGCCGAGTCTCGAGTCAGCGAGATCGAAACCTTGTAATCGAGATCAAGTCATATAAATAAAGAAGAAGCAGGACGTAGGTCTTTACCTCCTTCGAGAGGGGCCGAACCTGGGTAAACTCCTTGTCCCTCGTCGAGATTTACCAGCTCCCGTGTACTTCTGTCACAACGTCCCCACAACTTAGCTTTCTAGAGGAAGTACTTGCCGTGACAACCCCACGACAAGTATACTGCTAACTGTACTGTATACAAGAAGAGGAAAAAAGCTTTCTGTTCTATTGTTTATAATCCAGTAATAATACACAATTGAACCACACCAGGAGTGACCAGTAGTCACCGTGTATGTCTGCCTGTCTGTCTCTACACACACACGCGTGTCGAGCCGCCGCTAGTCGCCAGGAGCTGCCAGCCATCTCAACCCTATGAACTGAAGAGCAATCACGCCTCACCATCTCTCTACAACAAACCGTCTTCGACGAGCAGAAATCAGCTCCGGCCGGGTACACGGGCATGGACTACCTAGTAGCTCTTCAAGATATCCTCAACGCCTCCCTGAACCCAATGCTGAAACTGTTCTGCAACCCGGCCCCGGACTTCCTGGGCAGCCCCATCGTCGGCTTCTGCATCATGGCCACGAACTCGTTGTAGTCTATCCGGCCATCCTGCAAAACCAAACCAGAACATTCGTCAGCGGTTCATTCGCGAAGCATTCTGACATGTCGATCAGAGCATCCTGAAGAAGAAGATGACGTACGTTGTCCTGGTCGACTTCTTTCATCATCTCGTCAAGGTGCACGGAGTCGCCGCCGAGGCCGAATTCCTCGCAGGCGAGCTGCAGCTCGTCGGCGGTGATGTAGCCGCTGCCGTC
>QRDG01001640.1:0-210575 GCA_012064385.1 Puccinellia tenuiflora | reverse complement strand
TAATCTCTATGTCACCATCCTTGACATTCTCACGCAAATTGTGATAGTGGCGCTTAATATGCTTGGTATCTTGTGTGAAGTCGGGTCCTTGGCAAGAGCTATTGCACCTGTATTATCACAGTACAGTGCCAGAGGTCTTGACGCACTTGGAACCACGCTCAGCTCTGAGAGGAACTCCTTCATCCAGACTGCTTCACTTGCTGCCGACGAGGCCGCAACATACTCCGCTTCTGTTGAAGATTTCGCCACCACGCTCTGCTTGGAACTCCTCCAACTCACAGCGCCACCATTCAGAATAAACACTTATCTGGACTGAGACTTAGAATCATCCGGATCTGTGTCCCAACTAGCATCGACGTAACTCCTTACGACAAGCTCTTGGTCACCTCCATATACGAGAAACATTTCCTTAGTTCTATTTAGATACTTAAGGATATTCTTGACAGCTGACCAGTGTTCCACTCCTGGATCACTTTGGTACCTGCTAGTCAAACTTACAGCATGGCACACATCTGGTCTAGTACATAGCATGGCATACATGATAGAGCCTATCGCAGAGGCATAAAGAACCTTGTCCATTATCTCTCTATCTTCTGCCGTAACAGGACTCTGAGTCTTACTCAGAACCTTTCCTTGCAACATTGGTAAGAACCCCTTCTTTGAATTTTCCATTCTGAACTTCTTCAGAACCTTGTCAAGGTATGTACTCTGTGAAAGCCCAATTAGGCGCTTTGACCTATCTCTATAGATCTTTATGCCTAAAATATACGCCGCTTCACCAAGGTCTTTCATTGAAAAACTCTTATTCAAATAAGACTTTACACTTTCAAGTAGTGTAACATCATTTCCAATCAATAATATGTCATCCACATATAGTATTAGAAATGCAACTGAACTCCCACTCACTTTCTTGTAAATACAGGCTTCTCCATAAGTTTGGACAAATCCAAACCCTTTGATCACTTCATCAAACCGGAGATTCCAACTCCGCGATGCTTTCTTCAGTCCATAGATGGATCTCTGAAGTTTGCATACCTTGTTAGCATCCTTTGGATCAACAAAACCTTCGGGCTGTACCATGTACAACTCTTCCTTAATATGACCATTAAGGAACGCGGTCTTCACATCCATTTGCCAAATTTCATAGTCATAATATGCGGCAATTGCTAACATAATCCGAACAGATTTCAGCATCGCTACAGGTGAGAATGTCTCATCGTAGTCAACTCCTTGAATTTGTCGGAAACCCTTTGCGACAAGTCGAGCTTTATACACGGTGACGTTTCCGTCAGCGTCTGTCTTTCTCTTGAATATCCATTTGTTCTCAACGGCCTTACGGTCGTTTGGTAAGTCCACCAAAGTCCATACTTGGTTTTCATACATGGATTGCATTTCGGATTTCATGGCTCCTAGCCATTTATCGGAGTCTGGGCTCATCATTGCTTCCTCATAATTCGCAGGTTCATCATTGTCTAACAACATGACATTCATGACGGGGTCATACCGATCAGGAGCGGCACGTTCCCTCGTTGATCTGCGAGGTTCAATAGCAGCCTTGACTGGAACAGCATGATCAACATCATTTGCTCCTTCTTCAGGTGGCGATGCTGTTCTGGAACAACTTCCAGTTCTGCGCTACTCGGCATCTCAAGAACAGGTTCAATAACCTCGTCAAGATCTATTTTCCTTCCACTCACTTCTTTCGAGAGAAACTCCTTCTCTAGAAAGGAACCATTCTTGGCAACGAAAATCTTGCCTTCAGTTCTGTGGTAGAAGGTATACCCAATAGTTTCCTTAGGGTATCCAATGAAGACGCACTTTTCCGATTTGGGTTCGAGCTTATCAGGGTGAAGCTTTTTCACATAAGCATCGCAACCCCAAACTTTGAGAAACGATAACTTTGGCTTCTTACCAAACCATAACTCATATGGAGTCGTCTCAACGGATTTTGATGGAGCCCTATTTAATGTGAATGCGGCTGTCTCTAATGCATAGCTCCAAAATGATAGTGACAGATCTGTGTGAGACATCATAGATCGCACCATATCTAATAAGGTTCGATTACGACGTTCAGACACACCATTACGCTGTGGTGTTCCGGGTGGCATGAGTTGTGAAACAATTCCACACGTCTTTAAATGCATGCCAAACTCGTAACTCAAATATTCGCCTCCACGATCGGATCGAAGAAACTTGATTTTCTTGTTACGATGGTTCTCAACTTCACTCTGAAATTCTTTGAACTTTTCGAACGTTTCAGACTTATGTTTCATTAAGTAAATATACCCATATCTACTCAAATCATCGGTGAAGGTCAAGAAGTAACGATATCCACCGCGCGCTGCAACACTCATCGGACCACACACATCGGTATGTATGATTTCCAACAAGTCTGTTGCTCTCTCCATCGTGCCGGAGAAGGGTGTTCGAGTCATCTTACCCATAAGGCATGGTTCGCAAGTTTCAAATGATTCAAAATCAAGTGAATCCAAAAGTCCATCAGAATGGAGTTTCTTCATGCGCTTTACACCAATATGACCCAAACGGCAGTGCCACAAATACGTGGTATTATCATCATTCACTTTGCATCTTTTGGCATCAATGTTATGAACATGTGTATCACTACTATCGAGATCCAATAGAAATAAACCATTCCTCTCAGGTGCATGACCATAAAGGTATTATCCATATAAATCGAAATACCAAGTTTTCAGACTTAAATGAATAACCGTCTCGCAATAAACAAGATCCAGATACAATGTTCATGCTTAACGCAGGCACATAATAACAATTATTAAGGTTTAAAACTAATCCCGAAGGTAAATGCAGAGGGAGTGTGCCGACAGCGATGACTTCAACTTTTGATCCATTTCCAACTCGCATCGTCACCTCGTCCCTTGCCAAGCGCCGTCTATTCCGCAGCTCCTGTTTCGAGTTACATATATTAGCAACCGAACCAGTATCAAATACCCAGGTGCTACTACGATCACTTGTTAAATACACATCAATAACTTGTATATCATATATACCTTGTTTGACGGTGCCAGCCTTCTTGTCCGCCAAATACTTGGGGCAGTTCCGCTTCCAGTGTCCGGTTCCCTTGCAGTAGAAGCACTCAGTATCAGACTTAGGGCCCTTCCTTGACTTCCTCGCAGGCCCGGCAGCTCGCTTGCCGTCCCTCTTGAAGTTGTCTCTTTTGCCCTTTTTCTTGAAACTGGTGGTCTTGTTGACCATCAACACTTGATGCTCCTTCTTGATTTCCACTTCCGCGGTCTTTAACATCGCGAAAAGCTCAGGGAGAGTTTTCTCCATCCCTTGCATGTTATAGTTCATCACAAAGCTTTTGTAGCTAGGTGGAAGTGACTGGAGAACACGGTCAATCCCCAACTCATTGGGAATCACAACACCCAGTTGCGCCAGACGATCACCGTACCCAAACATCTTGAGCACGTGTTCACTGACGGAGCTGTTCTCTTCCATCATACAGCTAAAGAACTTAGAAGAGGCTTCATACCTCTCCACCTTGGCTTGAGTCTGAAACATAGCTTTCAGATCAACGATCATCTGATGAACGCCATGGTGCTCAAAACGCTTTTGAAGCTTAGGTCCTAAGCCGTACAACAGACCGCACTTAACTATCTCGTGGTCTTCAGAACGGGCTGCCCAGACATTCCTAATGTCTTCAGCCGCTCCCTCTGCTGGAGCCTCACCTAGCGGTGCATCTAGGACATACAGTTTCTTGGCAGCTTTGAGGATAATTTTCATATTCATAAACCAATCTGAGAAATTGCTTCCATCGTCTTTCAGCTTGTCTTTCTCTAGGAACGCGTTAAAGTTCATGGTGATGTTGGGAAGGGCCATTGATCTACAACATTATTTGCAAGGTGTTTAGACTATGTTCATGATATTGTGTTCGAAGATAATCTAATTATAAAATGAACTCCCACTAAACTCAACATCTCTCTGGTTGTTTAGTGACACACGATCCAAAATCCACCACACCACAACCGATCATCACGTGAAGTGGCGCAGCTTCAAATGGTGAACATCTCCATGTTGATCATATCATTCATATGACTCGTGTTTAGCCTTTCGGCTCCTGTGTTCCGAGGCCATGTCTGTACATGCTAGGCTCGTCAAGTAAACCGTAGTATTTCTGCATGTGCAAACTGGCTTGCACCCGTTGTATGTGAACGTAGAATCTATCACACCCGATCATCACGTGGTGCTTCAAAACGACGAACTTTGGCAACGGCGCATACTAGGGGAGAACACTTCTTGATATTAACGCGAGAGATCACCTTATCATGCTACCGTCGAGATCGTATCTAAGCATAAACCATAAGGTGCATAAAAAGGATTAACATCACATGCAATTCAAAAATTGTGACATGGTATAGCCTTTTCCTGTGCCTTTGATCTCCATCTCCAAAGCACCGGCATGATCTCCATCATCACCAGCTCAAATGCCATCACCATGGTTGTCTCCACCAACTATTGCAACTACTACTATTAGCTACTCTTAGCAAATAAAGTAAAGCAATTACATGGTGTTTAAAGTGACACGCAGGTCATACATTAAATAAAAAACAACCATAAGGCTCCTGCCGGTTGCCGTACTCATCGACATGCAAGCCGTGAAAATTACAAAACATGATCATTGCATACATCACATAATCATATCTTGAGGTCATACCATATCACAAACCCTGCAAAAACAAGTTAGACGCCTCTACTTTGTTTATGCAATTTTTACGTGGCTTCTAATGGGTCAATAGATAGAAACCGTTCTAATCTACGCAAAGCCACACGGTGATAAAATAGTTGCTGATTTACTCATCCTTTTGAAAGGCCTTCCATTGAAAATTGCATCTTCACTAAAGCAAGAGAAACAGACACCCGCCAGCCACTTATGCAAAACAAGTTGCATGTCAGTCGTGGAACCGGTCTCTCGTGCGTGGACGAGTAAAGTTGGTCCGGGCCGCTTCAATCTTACAGTACCGCAAAGATGCAAAGTGCACGCGAGAAGGTAGCAACTCAAATTATCAACGCCCACAACACTTGTGTCTAATCGCACCAACATCTACGAATAAACCTGGCTCTGATACCACTGTAGGGTCGCAGCATAGAAAACAAAAATTTTCCTACGCAAAGATAGCGGAATAAACCCAACATCTAGATCCGATCTACGAGAGGTTGGTAGCAAGAAGGAGATCGAATCTCACCCTCGAAGAAAACCGTGAGTGTTTTGTCGAGGCAGGGGTTGGCTAGTCGATCCCCGCAACTAGACTCGTCTAGTCGCGAGGAGATGTATTATCCAAGCGCCGCACGAGCAACGCCTCCGAGATATCCACACGTACAGCTCGATGAAGACTCCACGTTCTTGATCCCGCAAGAGGTGGTGGAGAGGTTCGCGAGATCAGCAGCACGACGACGGTGGCATGGTGTGTATGGTGGAGATCCGACAGGGCTTCGCCAAGCAGCTATCGGGAGAGAGGAGGAGGAGGAGGGAGGCGGCGGCAAGGAGGGAGAGGGGTGCGGCTAGGGCACCTATGGGGTGGCCTTGGGGTGCCGCACCCCCTCCTCTATGCCTCCTTATATAGGGGGCAGGGGGGGCTGCGCCCCACCCCCATCTAGGGCCGGCGCAAGGGGGGGGGAAGCTTGCCCCCCAAGCAACCCTTAGGGTTTAGGCCGCCCCCCCCCCTTCTAGAAGCTTGACCCGCATGGGCCTATAAGGGTGTGGTGCGGCTGGCCCAATAGGCCAGCCCACTACCCCTTCATGCCTTGTGGACCCCATACACTTATGGGCCCCACTTCTAGACCCCTCTAGAACCTTCTAGAACATTCCAGTACTTTACCGATAAATTCCCGAACCTTTCTTAACCTCCGGAAACTACTTTCCTTTATATGAATCTTATTCTCCGGACCACTCCGGAACTCCTCGTGATGTCCGGGATCCCATCCGGGACTCCGAATCAATATTCGTTCTCACCATCAATTGTCTCGAACCCTAACTACATCGAACGTTAAGTGTGTGACTCTGCGGGTTCGCGAATATGTCATATTAATAGTGGGACCGGGATGCCCATATTAATTCCTACATATTCAACGAAGTACTTTACTAGTCGAACCAAAATGTCCGGGATTCAATTAATCCATATACGATTCCTTTTGTTTCACGATATATTACTTGTCCGAGATTCAATCCACCGATATCTCCATATCTGATTAATCTCGTTACCGACAAGTTCTCTTTACTCGTTCCATAGAATAGGATCCCTTATGACTAGCCACTTAGTCATATGCTTGCAAGCATTTGGATGCTATACTACCGAGAGGGCCCAGAGATATCTATCCAACTGTTGGACGAACAAATCCCAGTCTTGAAACATGTCACCCAACAACCTATCATTGGAGAACCTGAAAGCCACCTTTATAATCACCCAGTTACGAAGTGACGTTTGATGTCCACAAAGCTCTCCTCCGATAAGCGGGAGTGACATAATCTCATGGTCTAAGGAAACTATATTTGACATCTATTTAATTTGAGTCTTGTCCATTATATCATCACCTATGATACAAACTTCGTTTATTAAGTGATTCATAAATCCATGGTTAGGAAACATCTAACCATCACTTAATTAAACAAACTAGTCACAAGAGGAAAGACTAGGGACACATTACCGTTTATATTCCACACACATGTATTTGTTTCCGGTTAATACAATTCTAGCATGGAATTAAACATATCATGAACGGAGAAATATGATAAAACAATAATCATTATTATTGCCTCTTGGGCATATCTCCAACAGTACCGTTAGTGCATGAAGAAGCAAAATGACCTTTGCCACGGCAAAGGTAGCAACACCGACTCTTCTTCTTCTTAATAGGCTCCTCAACTCGAGGAGCAATAACTTGAGTCGTCTTAGGAGGTGGCCTTTGTTCAACTCGTGGTTGAGCACGAGATTGAACAAGTGGCCTCTTCCCTAGTTGCTTCTCACTAAGAGGCATCTTCTTCTTCATTGGGCAATCCCGAATGTCGTGCCCTTCTAGCTTGCACTTGAAGCAAATGATCTTGGACGGATTCTTGACTTGAACTTGGCCCTTCTTCTTCTCAACCTTGGACTTGTTCTTGTTGTTGGAGTTGAATCCAAGTCCACTCTTGTCATTGGGGGATTGTTGCACACTCAACATGTTGTCAAGTGCCATCTTCCCCTCATGACGCTTTTCCAAGCCTCTCTTCAAAGAAGTGGCTTGGGCCTTGAGCTCTCCTCTCTTCTCTACATGGTTAGTGACAACACAAGTACTAGAGGAGGTAGATGCATCATTGTTAGAGCAACAAGGCAAAGAAAGTAATTCATCACATGATGTACCAACATTTTAGTGGATGAACTACTAGGACTAGCACATGGAAAATATAGCATTTTTGGTTAAGGTTGTGCTACCATCCACATGAGGCTCACAAGATGTTACCTTGGTGGTGAGGGCCTCATGAGCTAACTTTAGACTAGCATAGGATGCTAGAAGATCATCATTAGAGCTAGATAGCTTTTCATGACTTTCTTCCAACTCCCTATACTTGCTAGTTAGCAACTCAAGTTGAGCCCTTAGCTCAACGTTCTCCTTCGACATAGATGCTTCACAAGAAATTGAGTTAGTAGCACAAGCATCATTGACATTAGGTATGTAAGAAGAAATCTTAGCAAGCTCTTCATTTAATCTAGCATTTTCATTTTTCGTGACCTTATATTTAGCAATGGCATGGTCACGTTCTTTAATGATTTTAGCAATTATTTCATTATGAGACTCCTCGATAGAATCTAGTTTCTCCTCAAGAGAAGCATGAGTCTCTTGCTCTACCTCAAGAGCATCTTCTAAAGATGCTTTCTCCATAGCATCATCTCTTTCGATCTTACCCTTTTCTTCAAGGCTTGCTTCCAAGGCCTCAATAGTTTCCCCACGCTCAATAAGAGTGCTCATGATTTCAAAGAGGTTAGCTTGGGCACTTTTATTGCTAGGAAGAGCTTTAAGAATCATTAGACCTTTATTTTGAAGAAGGGCATTAACTTTTTCCATATCATCTTCTTCATCATTCTTATCATTATCATTATTATCATCATTGTCATTCCTAGAAGAAGATTTAGCCATAAGACAATGAGAGGTGGATGAAGAAGAATAATTAATTTTTGAACTACTCAAGTTCAAATCTTGTTCCACAATTAATTGGGTTTCCTCTACATTAATATTCATGCAAGAGTTAGAGGGAACACAAGCATTTTTATCATTGGAACAAGATAAAGCAAGCATATCATCATTAGATTTGTCTAAGCAATTTTTGGATGGTATGCGAGGACTATCAACACTAGCATGTATGACATTTATAGTGCTAGAAGAGTTTAAGTCCAAAGATGAGGCGTTGCAACAAGATAGAGATAGAAGATCATCATAAAAGAGCTCACTATCAATATTGCAAAGCCTATCACTACTCACCATTACATTGGTTTATGGCTTACCACATTTTGGTGAAGTAGACAAAGACGAGAGCTCGTCACGGCTGGAGGTGGAGGGAGAACAATCATCCCTAATTGCATTGAACACTCCATATTTGTCTTGAAGCTTGGTCCAAAGCTCATGAGCGTCCCGTAGAGACATGATTGAATCAAACACTACAACACTCACAAATTTGCAAAACTCATTAGATGCTAGAGCATCTAGATATAAGTTTTTCTCATCCTCTAAAGTCGTACTTTCGTAATCCTTTGGAGGAGAAAAACCTATATCTAAGATACGCTCAATATTGGGGTCCAAGACCCGTAAGTGACTAAGCATATGAGTTTTCCAAACATTAAAATTTGTGCCATTGAATATAAACATGGAATTGTGCACTAAATCCTTAGACGACATCTTTACTCTCTAGGCGGTAAAGCCAAACAAGAGAGACGAGGCTCTGATACCAATTGAAAGAACAAACGATGTCCCGGATGTCGCCTAGAGGGGGGGGGGTGAATAGGCGATTAAAACTTTTTCTAATTAGGGGCTTGATAAATGCGGAATAAAACTATGTGTTTAAATTAACAAGCCAACAACCTAATTACTAGGCTCACCTATGTGCACCAACAACTTATGCTACGCAAAGCAAGCAACAAGGTCATAGCAAGATATAAACTTCAAGCACGAAGGCTATCACAATGTAAAGTGCATAAGTAAAAGCTCGGGTATAGAAATAACCGAGGCACATAGAGACGAGGATGTATTCCCGAGTTCCTCCTTGTTAAGGGAGTACGTCTCGTTGGAGGGGTGTGAGCTCGCCACAAAAGGCCTACTCAAGATGCCACAAAGGCCTCACCCTATTCTCCGATGAACCGCACCCAAGGGTTTGGTTCACCTTCCACTATCGGAATCCTTCGCGGCGGATTCCGGAGCCCTTTACAACTTCCATGGGGCACACACCCACAACTCAATTGGGGGCTCCCAAATTTGTGCCGAAGCTTCACAACTCGAAGACTTCGCGGCACCTCCAAACCGTCTAGGGTAAACAATGCACCCAAGAGGCACAAAGCTCTTGGGAACACAATGCACCCAAGAGTAACAAGCTTCTCAATGTCGATCTTCACGTATCACCGTAGGGAGAGCAACCCGATGCAATAAATGCAAGAGGCAAGAACACACAAAGTGATCAAGTCCTTCACTCTCAAATTCCAACCAAGCAACAAATGCTTTGGGGGGGAATAAGAGAGGAAGATCAAAGGGGATGAACACAAAGCAACCCCAAAATCTAGATCCACAAGATTCCCTCACTTAGAGGGGATTTTGATTGGTGGAAGGGTAGATCTAGATCTCCTCTCTTGAATCCCTAAGTTTGGGCAAGAATCATTGGAGGGATTGAGAGGAATCAAGCTCACAAGGTTAACAACAATGGAGGAGAGAGGAAAGCAAGTGAGCAAGAGCAGCAGCCAGATTTTGGGGAGGGAGGAGGCTTTTTATAGCCTCCCCCAAAAACTAGCCGTTGGACACTGTCCAGACCGGAGACTCCGGACCAAGTGACCGAAGACTCCGGCCTGCTGGGTCATCGGGGAGGCCGGAGATTCCGCTCATTGGGGCCGGAGACTCCGGGCACCCTCCGGGGGAGCTCTGGACCCCTATCCAGAGGCGCACCACACAGAAGAGAAACGGCTGGAAAAGGCACAGGGCCGGAGACTCCGGTGTGGCCGGAGACTCCGCCCCATCTCCGGGGTACCTCCGGACTGAGACCAGAGATGCACCACACAAATCCATTCGGCAGCGAAAAAAAGGGGGGGCGGAGACTCCGGTGTGACCGGAGACTCCGGACCATCTCCGGGGTAGATCCACACAGAAAAACATAACCCCATAACTTTTGCAAATGAACTCCGTTTTCGATAATCTTGGACTCGTTGGAATCGTCACAGTGAGCACAACAAGATTATGCAGAGAAACATCATAGTCCAACAAAATATTATAACACCAAATGGGAAAAGTATAAAAGCTCTTTTTCGCAAACCGAAAAACCGTTTCTTTTGCAATTGAAGTCCAAAAGACATGAAACCAATTTTGTTGGAAAGAGGGCGACAAAAGCAACCTTTGAAAAAGACAAACAAGCAAAGGAGATTTTGCAAAGGGTTGGTAAGGTGAAACCTTCCACAAGGATGAACCGGCAAAATCTCCAATATCGAAGATGCAAATGAAGACGCGTATGCAAACCGTTTTTGGTGATCTTAGCCTTGTCATAACTTGCACGACAAGCACCAAAACCACACCACGATAAGAGTCAAATAAGAACCAATGAAGATGATTGCATGGATGCAAAGGTTTGTGCTCTCTACGACGATACGATCACGAAACTCGGTCGAGAGCCCCTCTTGATAGTACGGCTATCTATCCTATAACCCGGTAAAATATCATGAGACTGGTAAAATAGAAACCCTATTAAGATCATACCTTTGCCTTGCGCATTAATCCACTTGAGGTCGATGGAGACGATCTTCATCTCCTCAAGGCGAACCATCTTCTTGATTGCGCTTTGCTTGGTGAAGATACACATGGCTCCCCCATACACCAAGATGGGAGAAGCATCTCTTCGGCATATCTTCACTTGGCCTTTATCTTGATGACGAACACCTTGGCCTTGATCAACAAGTGATCTTCTTCCCTAAACCTTGACTCCAACACATGGAGAACAAGCAAGACCTTGACTCCAACAAATGGAGACAAGCAAGCTAATGGACACCTACAAATATAGCTCAATGCAAATATTAGTACATCGAGATTGTCATTAATTACCAAAATCATGCATGGGGGCAACCATGCACTTTCAGGCCCCCTAAAAGATCGCTTCCCGCGCTTATTCGCGATTTGTGGTAACCCCGAGCTGTTGGTGGCTGATGCCTTTGAGTGCGTCGAGGACGGGGTTACCTTTCGTAGAACCTTTGATCAGACATGCACGCAACAGTGGGAGGTCCTGACTGCTGAACTGGCCGACTTCCATCTCCAACAGGGGGCTGATGAGGTGCGACGGGCGCTGGAACCTTCGGGCCGGATCTCGGTTGCTTCCATGTACCACAGGCTGTCCCAAGGAGTCCTGGTCATCCACAGTAGAGAGATCTGGGAGGTGAAGCTCCCACTAAAAATAAAAATATTCTTGTGGCAGCTAGCACTCGACTGGCTTCCTGCCAGCAAACAGATTGCCGCGAAACATATGGGCCTTCAGATGGTAATTGTGTTTTGTGTGGGGAGGTAGAAGATGCCTCCCATATTTTCTTCTCTTGCTTCCTCACGAAAGTGGGGTGGAGTGCTCCGAGACAGTTGCTAGGGTGCGACTGGTCAACTGATTTGGGCAGATCTCTCAAAGGAGCAAGACAAGGAGGACTTGATGATGATGGCAAACGGATTAAAGGCGATCTACAAGTCCACTAATCTAGGAACTGATGGTTCCTAGTGTAGTCGCTAGGTGGCTTTGTGCTTTCGGCTTGTTTTGGGGAGGCCGACCCCTGTTTTTTCTGTCTTTCATTGAACTCTTGGCGAAGCTGTATGCCGCAACGGTTGTAACCCCTTATGTGCTACCTTGAACCTGGTTGCTTTATTAATTTAAAGCAGGGCGTAAAGCCTGGTATCTAAAAAAAACATGTCAACACATTTGAATTTAAGCATGCCAAAAAAATTGAACATAGATTTAGCATCTTACTCGATTGATGGTCGTCTTGCAACTCTCGGTTCTTTGGACAATTTGATCATAGCACCCATGTTTTCTTTTGCACGCCTATTTATGGCGTTCCACCAGCGTGAAAAACCACTCCCATTGCGATCCATTACCATTTGTCGTTTGTCGGGTGTTTTTTCCGTTCATAGAACTCATGGCGGATCCTTTGCCAATATGTTCCACAACTTTGTTGTGCGTCAGTAATTGGGTCTAGGCTTATTGCCAACCAAGAGTCACATAGTAACACATCATCTTCTTGCTTCGACGACGGACTTCTTGTCATTATCGTCTTCTTCCTTTTCTTAACGGTGTCAACATCGCTGAGCTCTCGCTCCTCTTCTTCCCCTTGTTGATCTTGGTCGGCCTTGCCGGCCTCAGAACTGGCACCACCATTAATTGATAACTAAAGCCATGGAGGCTGAGGATTCCCTCTATTCACACCTACATGGTGCAAAATCATTCAATGCACAAAATACACATTGTCGGCATCGTTCAATGCACACATGCACGTTGCCGACATCATTCAATGCACACATGCAAGTTGAAGGCAAAAAAAGTTATGAATACGAACCTCGTCATTGTCGGCACCTTCATGAGCTATTATGTCGAACAGGTTGTCGTCGTCCTCAATGCCACCATCATCATTACCGAACAGCTGTGAGGCACCCGTCCTGGTGGCGTCAGTAAATGTGTCATCTGTCGTAGCACCAACGAGTAGTTATAGGTGGCCTCCAGGTTGAGGTCGAGGCCTCGCCAACACTCGTAGGTATGGTTGACTGGTGCAACTGGGGAAAAGACCGCATTGGGGTCGATGAGCTCGGTCTCTCCCACCCCGGGGTAGGAGAAATGTGTCCGCGAACGACGACGGGGTCCTCGTAGAAGTAGGCCAGGGAAGACGGCGAGGAGCTCAGTGAACAGTCGGAGGTGGTGCTCCATTGACTGAAAGCGGTTACCATGTCGACGTCGGTGAGATCCAGGTGGAGGCCTCGCCACCATGCTCCTCCGACGTCTCATCTCCCTCTCCATGGCTTCCAACGGCGGCGCCTTACAAGCAGAAACGTGTGGGGGGTTGGCATAGGCGGCATCGAAGGAGAGTTGCGATTTGTGCATGAGGGGAGAAATTGGTTTGTTTTGGCGGGCGACATTTGGGAAGAAGAGAAAAGAATTTGGCGCCCAACAATGTGTATCTCACCGCGAGGGTCACTAGTGTGTGGTGCCCACCTGCCGGAGTCCTACGTGACGGGCGTATCCGGCACCCTGGGCCGACCCCGAAAGTTGGGACGGAGAAAAGGATGCTAGATAGTTTATCGCGCAGTCCTGGCTGTTGGGGGCGCCGCTAGGGTGATCTTCGTGTTCGGACCCATATTAGGACGATGGGGAGGCCTATCGCGGATGCAGGTGGAGATGCTCTTATCATATAACAAAACAATTGCAATGAATCTGGCACCTTCTCTGGCAACTTTTGTAAGACTATCTCATCATCCTCACTACAATAATTGAACTAAAATGGGCAATATCAGACTGTCTATATATTCAAAAAAAAAAATCAGACTGTCTATGTTGTTCATATACCACCCTTACTTTTACAACCAATACTCGTAATAATATAATCTTAAAAAATAAACGCAAAGTGAATTTATTTGGACATAAAACTAAACGACCAAATTACTAAAATAATTAAGGAAATAATATTTTTTTCTTAAACCAAACAAGCAAAAGTGGTACTATCATGAAGTCATGTGGAATGTGGAATTGTCGTGGGGCCAACAGAATTTGGCCAGTTCCCACATCTGTGATCCCAAAACTGATGTGTTTATGTGTGATGAGTGGTTGTAGTGTAGCTTGTCTGGACTCTATCAGTTGCAGTCTCTGAGCAATGGACATGATAGGTTCCTATACGCAGGTTGATGGAGAAAGGAAACAGAAGATCCTAGAGCTCTAGAGAGATGAGACGAGAGGCTATCAATCACAGAAGAACACAGCATGTCCTCTCTGCCATGGGCACACTGCTCACATCGTTCTAGTAATATTCCCTGTTTGCTCTCCACAAGTGGCCATTCGAGATCAGGCATGCTCAAACATGCAAACTGGAACATGATTCTCACTTGCTAATCTAGCACTAGAAGCTTAGTTCTCTTTCCACATTATTTGTCCTTGTGTTCCTTTAATTAGGTGAAACAATGTTAGCACTGTAGACGGAGAACAAATGGGGGACCCACTGAACCAAATCAGTGGTCAAAAAAGGGTTCGCACACTCAGATCAGGAACCAAGAAAGGCACCAGCTCACACAAATAAGATTCTGCCCATGGTGTTGTACACCATGATTGGCAGCCCAAAAAGAAAATTTTGAAACTTTTATTCTGCTGCAGCTGATGCTGTCCAGCATCTTGCAGATGCCCACTAGAGAGAGAACCCCCTGTTGTTTTTTGCTCTCCTTTGGCATGCACAAAAGGAGAACCTTATCTACATTTTTACACCAACTCGTCAGATGAGGGAGCTGATCTAGCAGTCGGAACAGGTAGAAGCAAGTCGTTTGGTCATCAAGCTTTTCATCATAACTCATCAGGACAGAAGGGAAAATTGACAGGGGATGAGGAGGTGCGGCAGCAGATAGGTAAAAGCTGTAAAGCTTTGCACTTTGCATGCCATGGGAATTTTCAGATGGTCCCTTCCAATCCAAGGGCAACAGTATTTTTTTTATTTTCCTTAACAAAACAAATAAAGAAAATGAACAAATTTTAAGAACTCCAAATCGCTCAGATGAACTGCATATCTTGCATAGTTGCATGACACAACACTGCATGCATATGCTCTATGTACCACTTCTACCAGAAATCGCCCAGGAGATGGTTACTAGATTCTACATGTAGAGTAAGCCTGACAAACATAAGCAGATTATATCAAGAAATACTGCTGGTTCTATAATGCCGTTTCTTTCACATCTTCACATGAACTTCTACATAAAAAAGTTTTCTTTCTCTCATCATCAGGAAGCACTTAATTTGCAGCAGAGGAGGAGGAGAAGAACAGCAACAAATTAAGCAAGGAACGATAACTAGCTAGTACTAGTAAGTAGCAACACCTCATCAGTAACTCACATCCTGGTCCTGCCTTGCTAGACGATGCCAAGAAGGAAGCTAGCCGGGCCGGACGCGCTTCTGTCCGGCGGCGGCGGCGCGGCCTGCGGCGTCGGGGGAGCGGAGCGTGCCCGAGGAGTCGCCCTCCGAGGAGGCGCCGTCCATACCGCCGCGGTGCGCGAAGGAGGCGGAGAGGTCGGCGTAGAGGCCGACGACGCGGCGGATGTTGTTGTTGAGCTCCCGGATGAGGCCGACGTTGCGGGTGAGGCTGTCGGGCGCGCGGGACTCGTGGTTCTGGTTGATCTCGCTGATGAGCATCCGGTTCTGGTCCAGGATGCTCTGCACCTGCACGAAGCTCTTGTGGAACGTCTGGATCAGCTTCCCGTCCACCACCTGCTGATGATGGCCCCCGGAGCCGCCGCCGCCGCCGCCGCCGCCATTGCCCATCCCCGAGAAGCTCTCGCCTTCCATCTCTTTTAGGAACTCTTGTTGATTCTTCTTCTTCACCTGGCTCACAAGCCAGAGCTAGCTAGCGTCCTGAAGAATCCAGGGTACTAAACAAAATCAGTCGGCTACTAAACTTTAGCATTTATGTGGGGATTGGGTTGTACTGGAAGCAAATAAAGACTCATCAAGAACATCTAGCACAAAGATTGAATGTGCAGGTACAGTACAAGACAGTACAGTACAATCCAAGCCGAGGTTAAAAAATCTGCATTGAAAAACACTCCCAAGGTGAAATCCAAGAACTAAACCTAGAGGTAAAATTCACCTCTCTGAATCTCCTCCTAGAAAACAAAATCCAAGCATCAGGGGTAGGCTATCTACTGGAATCGAAACAAGCAGCTTGGTTGTACTACTCCTGCTCAGCAGTCACCATTGTTGGCATCGCATGGGATTCAAGAACGTTAAATAGGAGGGGAGTGGAGGGAGAACAGCAACATAGAAAGAAGGGAAGGATTCTGTAGGACTTACCCGAACAAATGTTATCCTGCAGAAACCTTTGCAATTAAGAAGAGGAAAAGGGGGTGGATACCCAGGATGATAGACAGGGGATGGAATCTATCGGGAAGTGTTTGGAGCCTGAGGTGAAATCATGGCAATTTCTCTCTGTGCTCTCTGTCCTCTCTCCTAGAACTAGAACTAGCGCACGAGAGGAGGAGAGAAGAAGAGATGGAGGACAAGCAAAACTTTTGTAATGACCAAAAGCTGGCCCCAATTCCATAAATATATAGGACTACCTATTGCTTGCCCCCTTCCCCTATGTTGCTTTCTGCCCACATTTGCATGCTCCAAAACAAGATACTAATCAACCCATAATCCAATCTTTGCCAGGGGGGGCCCTCTTTGTGGGCAGGCAGAATAATGCCAAGTCTGGGAACTGAAAGCAGCAGCAGCAGAATCAAACGATAAAAAAGAAGTAGAAGAGCAAGAGCAAGCTGGATTTTACTCCGAACAACCCAGGGACAACAAGCTCCCTCAAGAACTACTACCAAGCAACCGAACAAAGATTGCAGTGGTGCCAGGAAACAGAGAAATTGTCAAATGATCAAGCCATAAGTGGGGTTCTTTAACCCTCAACCACCTTTATAGTATATTACAGTCAAGGTAGCTGATATTTCGACAGCTGAATAGTATGTAGAATGAATTAGGAGAGGATTCCTCCAGCACTCCGCCACTTGGCCTACTCCCAAACAACAATTGATCTGAACCTTCCAGCACAGTACAGGAAAGATTAGAAAAACAACGTTTTGTATTGCTGTATACGTATTATTCAAGTATGCAAGTAAGCACAGACACAGACACATGGGATGGGTAATGTTATCATGCAGTAGTATGTGCCAAATAAATACTACTACCAAGTGATTAAAAAACAGAAGGCATCCTCCTTTTGTGAATTTGTGTTCTTCTTTCTGCCCTGCCACACCACATGGCTAATGTTACAGAGGCATTGCATATACTGATACGCTGATACATTCATACCCTTTGTTTTTAGAAAGATATACTAGTACCTTGGATCAAATCTGGAAGAGAGAAAGAGAAAGAGGGAGAGTACGGTGGTGTGGCGTGTAGGTGGGGGGGAAGAAGGTAGTAGCAGGAGAGTACATCGGTCAGTCAGATGCAGAGAGGGAGGTATGGGCTGAATTTATTCCGGGTGCCGCCTGGGGAAGAGGAGCTCGACGAACAAACAGAGGAAGACAAGCCAGGTGGATAACTGCTTCGTCTGTCTCCTGTGCGTGCCGCTGTGCTGCTGCTGCTGCCGCCTCGGAAAGAAGATGCTTCCGGCTCCTCTCCAAAAGATTTAAATGTGCATCAGGTTGAGTGGAAATAAAGAATTGTTTGCATCCAATCCTTGAAATTAATGCTTTCAGTGCTGGACTCGCAATCGGTTTTAACTCGGTAATTCAATATACATTCGGTTACTCTCTCTTCCGTCTTGAACGTTTGACCTGAGCTTTAAACAAGTTTCTTTTTTCAAGGTGAAGTTTCAAGCTACTAAGAGCATTTCAAGCCGGTATTAAAAACTGTTTGAGTTGCCCCTCAAATATGTTTTATGGTGTCGCGCAGTCTCGGCCGAAACATACCCCCTAAACTTGTGTAGCAAATTATTAACCTCTTCCAATTCGGGTCACAATCGCATAGGGGGTCACAATTTAACTTTCCAGCGTTTCGTCGAACACAAGGTGGTCACCGCCTTCGTTGACGGTCGACGTGGGCAGCCCGGACGGCCGAGGTGGTGGAGCAAACGACGATCCTCGAGTCGCTCCTTTCTTCGTCTTCTTCGGGCGTAAGCCGGTGCATTTGACCGCCGCAAGACGCCACCGGCATGGCGTCGACGCGGCCCAGCACCAACGCCGCGGGAGGAAGCCCAGAGGACGCGACCGCTAGGGTATCGACTGCCTGAACGATTTGTGGGGGTGTCGGTAAGGTTTTAGCGCGGCAGCGGCGGGGCAATGGGGAGCACGGCGCTCCGGAGGCATGGGAGCAACATGAGGCAACGACTCGGGCCGTTCGACCTCGAAACCGACCGATGGAGGAATGGGAGCTCCATGGCAGCGTTCAGGTGGAACGGAAAGGGAGTATTTCATGGGGCGAGAAGATTGGCGACAATGGTAGGAGTGGGGAAGGAGGAGGAATGGAGGGGGTGAAATGTCCCTCCTGCCAAGCTTCTTGAGTGTATACGGGGAACTGAAAATCCAGACGACGGGCCCATTTTCAGCTCCCCTTAAAAAACATTAAAAATCGAACATTTTTATGAGATCTAGATGAGTTATAATTTTTGGCCAAAAAGTAAACTAGCAGTCATTTTACGGATCAAGCCGTTGATACGTCCATTTCGCATCACTATTTTACATCGTAATTTATTTTTATTCATCGTATTGTGATACATTACTTATGTTATTTTTACCTTATTTTGCATGTTTTTCATTTTTTGAAGATTCACCTGCCGGAGTCTGGAATCAGCTGCAAAAGTACCTGTCGAGACACCTGACGTGCGAAGCTTAGAAAATTCCAGAAAAATTCAGGAGATATTATTTTTGGAAATAAGTCACGGAGCCAGAAGGGCGCATGGAGGCGAGCCACCAGGGGCAGGGGCGACCCCTGGCCGCGGGTCCAGGTGGGCCCGTGGCTGGGATCCGCCCCTGGCCCCTATGGCCCCCCTTCGGCGTATTACTACCTTTTTGTAGGGGTTCGTTGTATAGAAAACAAAATTTTTCCTACGAAACATGAGGAAGAAACCCAACGGGTCTAGATCTATTAGATGAAGGTAGCGAGAAGGAGATCCAATCTCTTACCCTCGAAGAACGAACAAAGTCTTTTGTTGATGTTGGGGTTGGTCTGTCGATCCCCGCAACTAGACTCATCTAGTCGCGAGGAGATGTATTATCCGATCCGAGATCCAATCCGATGGAGCGCCGCACGAGCAACACCTCTGCGGTATCCACACGTACAGCTCGATGAAGACTTCCTCTCCTTGATCCCGCAAATGGGGAGGAAGTGGCTTGTGAGATTCCAGCAGCACGACGGTGTGGTGGTGGATATGGTGGAGATCCCGGCAGGGCTTCACCAAGCAACTGTAGGAGAGAGGAGGTGGAGGAGAGGGTCGGCGGCTAGGGCTTGAGGTGGGATGCGCCCCAGCCCTCCCTCCTCCTTATATAGGCGTGGGGGGGCAGCCCCTTGCCCCTCCCCAGAGTCCTAAGGGTGGCCGGCCAAGGGGGGAAACTTGCCCCCTAAGGCACCCCTAGGGGTTGGGGCCTTTTTACATGTTTTGGCCGCATGGGCCTTGGGGGGCTTGTGCGGCCAGCCCATGTGGGCTGCTGCATGCCCCCCTGGTCCATGTGGGCCATTATGGCATGTGGGTCCGATGGTGGATATTGATAAGTTGGGTGGTGCCCCAAGCGAAGGCGGAATTGTAGCTAGTAGCAGTTTTCCCTCAATTAAAGAACCGAGGTTTATCGAACCAGTAGGACTTTGAAATCAACAACGAGGTGAATGTTGAAGATCTCTGGCGCTTAACCTTCAACAGACGTGGACCTGCACACACTCAACCAAAATACTTTGCCCCCAACGGCGGAGAGGTTGTCAATCTCTCCGGTCTCGCAGAACACAAAGCGGTTAATTGTATGATGAAATAGATAAAATATGAAAAGTGACCAGAGGAGTAATGATGATTAAAAGCAAGTAAATGAGATTGAAAACAATGTAAAAAGATGGACCGGGGGCCATGGGTTCACTAGTGGAGTCTCTCAAGTAAATAAAATATGCATGTGATGGGTGAACGAATTACAGCTAGGCAATTGACAAGATCATGACACAAACCCAATTTAGCTATGACAAAAAGGACATGATAATATTTATGGAGGCATCACGACAAGGAACAAAGACCGTTGAGTCCAACTGTGTCTTTGTCTAAATAGTCCACCATGGGATCGCTATCCAGCCTGTCACCCAACGGTATTAAGTTGCAAGCAACAGACAATTGCATTAAGTAAAGTGCATGAAGTAAACAATACTAATATCAAAATAGACATTAACGCCGCCGTTTTACCCTTAGTAGCAACAGCACATCCTCGCCCTTAGACGTTTCTGTCACTCATGCCCAGGAACAAAAGGGGGCATGAACCCGACCACTATCTAGCATAAATACCCTCTCTTAGAGATACACACAATCACTTGGCCAAAGTAAACCACGCACATCGGAGAGCATGCAAGAACATAAATTACTCATATAAGAATCATGCACAATGTGAAGATAACTTCATAATCCATCGGATCCCAGCAAACACATCACATAGCATTACAATAATCGATCTTGATCATGTTAGGCAGCTCACAAGATCATAAGCCATGAAGCACAAGAGAGAGACTACGAACTAGCTACTGCCATGGACCCGTAGTCCAAGGTGAGAGTACTCACAAATCATCCCGGAGGAAGGCATGTCGATGAAGAGCCCTCCGGGATCGATCTCCCCTCCGACAGAGTGTCGGGATCAGCTTCAGATTGGACCCCGAACTAGGGTTTTCGGTGACGGCGCGTCGGGGTCGAGTTTCTGGAAAATAATCGCCGCCTCGATGTTTTTAGGTTAATTGTGATTTTATAGGAGTCGGAGGAGGCCGAGGAGGTGCCCACAGGGCAGGGGCGGGCCCCACCCGTGGGTCCCCCCCAGGCCGCAGCTGGTACCCGCGTGCGCCCTGTGGGATGCCTCCGAGGCTGCCCTTCGGACTCCGTCTTCGTATTGGCGTGAAAATAATCCCCGTAAATTTTCGTCCAATTCCGAGAATATTTCCAGAAGTAAATTTCTGAAACAAAAAGACAGCAAAAATAGGGAACTGGCACTGGGCATATTGTCAATAGGTTAGTCCGACAAAATGCATAAAAATGATATAAATAATAGTAAAAACATGTAACAATATCACAAAACTAGCATGGATCACTCAAAAATTATAGATACGTTTGAGACGTGTCAGCATCCCCAAGCTTAACTCCTACTCGTCCTCGAGTAGGTAAGTGATAACAAATAATTTTTGATGAGACATGCTACCAACACAATCTTGATCAAGATAGTAATGCAAAGCACATGAAGTGAATAAGGTGATCCAAAATAATTGTCTATAATTGACATTAAGCAAATAATGATTAACAAACGCTAGCTAACAAATGCTAGAAACTTTTCATGAATAAGTGCATTGGAGACATGGAACCATACATAAGGTTTAGAAAGAAGAATTGCGAATTATGTCTCCAATGTAAAGTATCAATCATTCTTCAAAGCATCTAATTAGTCATTCATGAAAATAGCCAAGCTCAAGTCAGATGTCCTAATCCATCTACATCATAAATCAACTGTTTCGAAGTCTACTCAACTAGTGCAAGTAAGAAGTGGCTTTGGCACCATGATGTTATGGCAAAGAGAACAATAATGGAGGTTTGGAAGGTCAAAAAGAAAGTCTCAAACAGTGGAGAAGGTAACCACAAGACAGAAGGAAGTCCCGTAGTTGACACTGTATGAGGAGTAGTGATTGCCATGCAACGGATGCACATAGAGCTATAAGTGTATGAAAGCTCTCCAATGGAACTAGTGGGGGTGCATCCAACTTGCTTGCTCATGAAGACCTAGAGCTCACTTGAGGAGGCTCATCCTTGGAATATACAAGCCAAGTTCTATAACGTTAATTCCCCACATAGTTATACAAATGAAAACATGAAAACTCTCTATAATGAAGTGTAGGTGCTACTAGCACAAGTGTGGAATAAAGGATAGTAGTGCTACCCCCTCTCTCTTTTATATTTCTCTTCTTTTTTTATTGTGGCCTCTGTGGCTCTTTTAAATTTTCTCTCATTGGTCCCTTTTGGACTCTTTTATGTGGCCACTTTGGACTCTTTTCAATATGCTCACAAGTAGGGGCAACACTCTATTTTTACAAGATGATCATCACACTTTTGGTACTCATAACTCATAAGATTAATACATGATGTATAAAAGAAGATATGCATCATCGAGCGTAGTGTGGAAAAAATAAAAAATGTAGAATATGTGGCAAGCCACGCTGCACACTAACTCAATGATCATGAAAACTATATGATAATAAAGAACGACATCAAGTCGTGTAATGATGGATGTTGCATGGCAATGTATCTCGAAATGGCTATGGAAATGCCGTGGTAGGTAGGTATGGTGGCTGTTTTGAGGAAGATAGTTGGCTTATGTGTAGGAGAACAGGATGAAGTTCTCCCATGGAGTTGGATGTACTCGCGAAGTATGCACCAATCTCAATGTGAGAGAGGGCATTGCGCAGCACCGAAGAGGCTAGCAAAATATGGAAGTGGAAGTGCCAAAAACCAAAGCTCACAATGCATTTCGTATATTGCAAACAACTAGCAATTTCAATGTTCCACAAATGGTTAGAGACACCCCGAGAGGGATCGTGGCGGCGACACAAGTGCCCCGTTGGCTTCCCCGACCATTGCAGTAACTACCCACTAGGGACTTATTTTCAAATTAGTAGAATTCATGACACATTAGCATTGTTGACTTAGGTTGTTTAGTTCAGAAAAGTACAACTCCATGCTTTAATAACACCTCTCCACTAATCAGCTCTAACATCATTAACCAACACATTTTAACCATTAGTTATTTTAGTGCCTCAAAACAATTGAAGAGTATCAAATTATCCACATAGTGATCTACAAGACTATGCAGTTTTTTTCTATTTCATACTACTGCCACATGCATAGCATTTTTCCGATCTAATACATTAATCAAGCAACCAAAACAACTCTCCAATGAATATAAGTGAAGAACAAGAGAGTTTAACTTAACAACTAGTATCTCTAAACAACATAAAAGCTAAAAGCGAGAGTTTACTAGAAAACAGACAGTAGCTAAGAATATTTAAAAAGATATAAGCGAAGCAAAGGAGTATTCAAACGAAAAAGCGGAGCGTGTCTCTCTCCCACACAAATAAAACTAAGATCCAGCAAAGATATGACCAGCAAACAAACAAATAAAACTGAAAGTAAAAAGACGCTCCAAGCATAGCACATAATATGTAAAGTGATAAAAACGAAGTTCAACGAAGACGACCTTATGATAGTCGATGAAGATGAGGGGATGCCTTGGGCATACCCAAGCTTTGACTCTTGATAGTTCTTGATATTCAGAGGGGGTGCCATGGGGGTACCCCCAAGCTTGACCTTTGATCCATCCTCGATTTCTTCATATTCCTCTCCTTTGGAACTTAAAAACTCCCTTCACACAAAACTTCTCATAATTTGATTAGAGGGTTAGTGCTCATAAATTAAAATGCACATGTGTTCAACTCATGAAAAATTGCAAACCAACTTCATTAAACATTAGCTACAGTTCACTAAGCCTCAATGTGGCACTCCACCCCTAGAGTATCACATATGACGATGGTAAAGAGACAAATGCAAAATAAAAGCAGAATCTGTCAAAATCTGAACAGTCTGTAAAGATCTAATTTTTCGAGGAACTTCTGCAGCTCAAATCAAAAAACTTAAAACTAACGAAAGATAGATAAAAGAATCAGACTTGCTGTCAAAAATTATCAGAAAAAGATAAAAGTCTGGGGATTTTAGGATTTTTGTGCAACAGGTGTACAGAATCTGTTTTTGGACAGCAACACAATACCTCGCACTTTCAATGCATTAGAGGCTAAACTTGGCACAAAAAACTAAAAGAAAAAGATACAATGAAGTTGCTACAGAGGTAATAACTTCATGACTCAAGAAAAATAAAAAGCAAACTGAAAGTAAAAGATGGGTTGCCTCCCAACAAGCGCTTTTCTTTAACGCCTTTTAGCTAGGCGCAATGCCAAATATCAAGTTTTTTCGGAGGCCTTTGCAACATCAAGAGCATAGCTTGACCTTATGATTGATTCAAAAGGAAGCTTCTTTCTATTTCTAGGGAAGTGTTCCATCCCTTTTCTAAGGGGGAACTGAAACTTTATATTTCCCTCTTTCATATGAATAATAGCACCAACGGTTCTCAAAAACGGTCTTCCCAAAATAATGGGACAAGAAGCATTGATCTCAATATCCATAACAATAAAATCAACGGGAACATAATTATCATTAACAACAATAAGGACATCATCAACTCTACCCAAAGGTTTCTTTTTAGAAGAATCAGCAAGATGAACATTTAAATAGCACTCTTCCAAAGGATTTAAATCAAGCATATAATAGAAACTTTTAGGCCTAACGGAAACACTTACACCAAGATCACTTAAAGCATTGCAATCAAAGTTATTTATTTTCATCTTAATAGTGGGTTCCCAACCATCTTCTAACTTCCTAGGGATAGAGGTTTCAAGCTTTAGTTTTTCTTCCCTAGCCTTGATAAGAGCATCGGTAATGTGTTTGGTAAAGGCAAGATTCATTTTACTAGCATCCAGTGTCTTAGAAAGTTTTTGTAGGAACTTAATGACTTCAGTAAGATTGCAATTATCAAAATCAATTTCATCATCTTTAAATAAACTAGGAGGATCCTCTTTAGTGGTTTGGATAGTATAAACTTTAACAGTTTTCCTATTCATTTCAGCAATTCTAGCTTCTTCAGCCTCTCTAGCCCACCTAGCTTTCAAGAGTGCCATCATCCTTTCAATTTCATTAATTTGAAGAGATATAGCATTTAAAGATTTAGTATGTTTGTCTTGATTTGGAGTGGTTCTAATTTTCAAAATTTCAACATCATGAGCAAGAACATCTACTTTAGAGACTAGACTATCCAGTTTTTCCAACTTCTCTTCAACAATTTTGTTGAAAGATTTTTGCGAAGTGATAAATTCCTTTAAAACATTTTCAAGATCAGAGGAAACATTCTTATTAGGATTATAAGAATTACCATAGGAATTACCATAAGAGTTGCCATTATTGGGAGGATAAGGCTTATAGTTGTTACTACCAAAATTATTTCGATAAGCATTATTGTTGAAGTTGTTTCTATTAAGAAAATTAACATCAACTTGATCCTTTTCTTGGGAAATTAATGAAGCAAGTGGAACATTATTAGGATCAATATTGGACTGATTGGTAGCAAGCATAGACATAATCATATCAACCTTATCACTCAAAGAGGAGATTTTCTCAACAGAATTTACCTTCTTACCACTTGGAGCTTGTTCGGTGTGCCATTGTGAATAATTTGTCATCATCTCATCCAAGAGTTTAGTTGCTGCACCTAATGTTGTAGACATGAAGGTGCCTCCCGCGGCCGAGTCCAAAAGGTTCCTTGAAGAAAAATTCAACCCTACATAAAAAGTTTGGATAACCATCCACATAGTTAATCCATGCGTGGGACAATTCTTAACCATATATTTCATTCTCTCCCAAGCTTGAGCAACATGTTCATTATCAAATTGTCTAAAGTTCATAATTTTTACTCCTTATTTGTATGATTTTAGCAGGTGGATAATATTTTCCAATAAAAGCATATTTGCATTTAATCCAAGAATCAATGCTATTTTTAGGCAAAGAAAATAACCATTCTTTTGCTCCCCCTCTCAAAGAGAAAGGGAAAATTTTCAGTTTTATGATGTCATTTTCTACCTCTTTATACTTTTGCATATCACATAACTCAACAAAGTTATTTAAATGAGAGGCAGCATCATCAGTACTAGCACCAGAAAATTGCTCTTTCATAACAAGATTTAGCAAGGCAGGTTTAATTTCATAAGATTCCGCTTTAGTAGCGGGTGGAGCAATTGGAGAGCATATGAAATCATTGTTATTAGTGCTAGTAAAGTCACACAACTTGGTGTTTTCAGTAGAAGACATAACGATAAGATAAAATAACAAGACAGAAATAAAGACTACACTAATTTTTTTGGGTTTTAAAATTTTGAAACAGGAAAATAAACTAAACGATATATAAAGCAAGCAAGACATTTGCATTAAGTAAAGCGCATGCAGTAAGGAATATTAAACATCAAAATAGACTTGATAAAGTTAGGCAGGTCACAAGATCATAATTCATGAAGCACAAGGGTGAGAGACTACCATCTAACTACTGCCATGGACCCATGGTCAAAGGTGGAACAACTCACAAATCATCCCGGAGGAAGGCATGGCGATGAAGAGCCCTCCGGGATCAATCTCCCCTCCGGCGGGGGTGCCGGGATCAGCTTCAGAATCACCCCCGAACTAGGGTTTATGGTGGCGGCGGCTCGGGATGACTTCTCTGGAAAATAATGGCCGCCTCAACGTTTTTAGGTCATGAGGCAATTAATAGGCGTCGAGGGGGGCCGAGGAGGCGCCCCAGGAGCGGGGGCAGGTCCCACCCGCGGGGTGGGCCCAGGCCGCGGCTGCTTGCCGCCCCTGCCCTGTAACAGGAAAAGGCAATTTCTCAACATAAGAAACAGGCAAAATAGGATTAGGAGTGTAAACTTGTATTGCATTTTCAGTGATAGGAGTGATTTCGATTTCCTTAATTGGTTCATGGAACTTATTCCATTTTTTTCTTAGGAATATCAATGTAAGAAGCAAAAGCATTAAAGAGATCGACAATGATTTGAGAATCAAGAGCATATTTAGCACTAAACTCATGAAAATAAGGAGTTTCACCAAAAGATTTAATGCATTCATAATCACAAATTATACCTGATTCATTACCTTTATCTATTTCCCAATCTTCAGTATTGCATTGAATTCTCTCAAGAAGATCCCATTTATAATCAATCTTCTTATTTGTGAGGAAGCATCAAGCAAGTCCTTGTCGTGACGAGAAAGTCTTGCATAAATATTTGTAACAATAATGCTTCTGGGAATATCATGAATAGGGCACTTAAGCATTAAAGCTTTCAATCTCCCCCAAACTTGAGCAATACTTTCTCCTTTGCGAGGCCAGAAGTTATAAATATAATTCCTGTCTTGGTGAATTTCATGCAGAGGATAAAATTTAGCATAAAAGAGAGGCACTATTTTATCCCAATCCAATAGATGAGAATCATCCAATAGCCTATACCACTCCATAGCTTTGTCTTTCAGTGACAATGAGAATAATTTCCGCATGATTACTTCTATAGAAACCCCTGCAATCTTAAACAAACCACATATATCTCTCATAAATAGCAAGTGATAACCAGGATGAACCGTTCCATCTCCTGCATAACGGTTACTCATAACACGATCAACAATTCCCATAGGTATTTTAAATGGAACATTTTCAATAGGTGGAGGACCTCTTGCTGCCACAAGAGCAGCGGAGAGGGTGTCTCCAAATGTTGCTTCAAACTCAGAAGGCTCCATAATGAAGTAGAACAACGGGTAAAAATAAAAACAACACTTGAAGTAAAAGTGTTCCTTAGCAATTCTAATTACCAACAATGCTTCACTTCCCGGCAACGGCGCCAGAAAATAGTCTTGATGACCCACAAGTATAGGGGATCTATCGCAGTACTTTCGATAAATAAGAGTGTCGAACCCAACGAGGAGCAGAAGGTGTTGGCTTGTAGATTCGAGCAAGGTTTCACTACAAACACTAGCAGAAGGATTTTTATGGGTTTTTATAATAACAAATAAATAAAGTGCGAGTAAATAAAAGAGAGCAATAATTATTGCATCAAGTGGCCCAATCCTTTTTAGCACAAAGGGGAAGCCGGTGATTCTACTTATAATGGCTAAACTCTCCTGAGGACACATGGGAGTTATGTCAAGTCACTTTCGCTTCATACTGCTGATTAATGTTTAATGATTTGCTAAGTATTGTGTGGGTGAACCTATGCTAATGAGCCGCCCTTACTTGGACTAGAACACACTTGTGATTACACCTCCCTACAAGCATCCGCAAATGCAAAGAAGTATTTAAGAATTAACTAACCACGACCTTAAACTCTGAGATCCTACACTCCCTCATGCGCTAGTTTACCGGTGGGGGTTCGGGTTTCTGTCATTCCTGTAACCACCTCACAAGCAAACTAAGTACACAATGCATTCCCCTAGGCCCATAAAGGTGAAGTGTCATGTAGTCGACGTTCACACAACACCACTAGAAGAATAGCACCACAACTTAAATATCAAACCATTAAATATTACTCAACATAATTCACTACTTGCAACGAGACTCCCCATGTCCTCAAGAACTAAACAAACTATTCACAAGACATCATATGGATCATAATCAGAGGTGATGAATGAATGACTAAAATCTGGTCATAAAAGTATTTCACCGATAAAACTCAATAGCATCAACTACACAAGGCAATCAACACCGGAAAAGTGATCCCAATGAACTACAACAAGTATAACCCTAGATGAAGCGGCAGAACGAAGTGGAGCCGTGGGGATGATGGTGCTGTCGGTGAGGATGATGTTGATGATGATCCCGATGAAGCCTGTGATGATGACGATGGCGACGATGTCCCCTCTTCGGGAAGGAATTCCCCCGGCAGATTTGTCCCTGCCTGAGAGCTTTTTCTCTCTCTGTGGTTTCCGCCCCCGAGGCGGCGGAGGAATATTTCTTCGAAGCGCCCCCGATGATTTTTAGGTCAAAGAGATGCTATACATCAAAGGGGGGAGCCGGAGGCGACCCAGGGCCTCCAGGTGGTCCTAGGCGCGGCCCAAAGGTGGGACGCAGCGAGGTGCCACCTGGCACCTCTGTGGCTCCCCTCTGACCGCCCTTCTGGCTCCTTCCGTCATCTGGCAAAATAATGATCTCTGAATTTTTCTGGAATTTTTGGCGATGTAGAGGTACAGTGTCTTGGCGGTGCCGTTTCCAGCTGATTCCGGGATTCGGCAATTAAATCACCAACAATCATCAAACATGCAAAATAAAGTAAAATAACATAAGTATAGCATTATATTATGAAATATATCCATGAATAACAGTAAATTATGATATAAAATAGTGATGCAAAATGGACGTATCAACTCCCCTAAGTTTAGACCTCGTTGTCCCCAAGCGAATACTGAGGTCGGTAAACATGTCCACAGGTTTATGGAGTGAAGTGTCGATAATAATGAATACGGACAAGAAGCATCAGTATTTACTAAACAAGCACACACTCATTCTAAACAGCAACTTTTTCTCATATCAAACTTAAAGAAGAAGTGATGATTCAATCACGTATAGAGGTGCACAAAGAAAAACATAATTGAGTGATGGCAAACTGTGTTCTTGGTTAGAGAACATCTAACATATCAAACTTATCTTTCAAGGAGAATCTATATATATAAGAGCCATCATTTAGTAGATATCACGAGTTCAGTCATCAAAGACTCCATGCATCATTGGAAACTTCCAAGAGTTATATTCTTGCAATAAAAGTATAAATACAGTAAGAGGAAGATCATTGTTCAGCAAAGCTCAACTTTTAACTTGTTTACCGCAATGGTAATGTCAACTGCAATAAAACATGATCAAACATATTGCTACAATATAATTGATTGTATATCAACTCAACACCATTTGTTTGCTAGTAAAGGACAGAAGGAATAGGTTAACTGACTCAACATAAAAGTAAAAGAGTGGCCCTTCGTAGAGGGAAGCAGGGATTAGTCATGTGCTAGAGCCTTTTAATTTTTTTCGAAAAAGAAGTAAAACAGTTTTGAGATATGCATGCTTTCGTCAACGACTTCACAGTAAAGAAACTAGCTAGTCCCCCATTTCAAGCAAGGCTTTTAGACTTTTGAGAGCGGCTAGTTTAGAGGAATGAGTACATTCCTCTTTCTCCTTTGTTTCACCACTAACCAATGTTTAAACTGGTTTCTCAGGCTTTCATTGTGCGGAGGAGAATGGTGAGTTATATTTATATTTTGCTTAAGCCGCTCTCGGGTAAATTCAAGTGAGGACATGAACCATCAACACTGGGCGAAAAGGGGGGAAATGACCTTGCTTGTCACAGGTTATATCTAGCTTCCTACTGCTTCCTCATGAGCTTAAAAACAGAGGCACAAAAAGGAGAATATTGAAAGTTTTAAAAATAGCACATGAAAATTTTATTTGTAGTGGCAAGGAAATACCACATGTAGGTAGGTATGGTGGAACAAATGGCAAACATGTTTGGCTCAAGGATTTGGATGCACTAGAAGTATTCCCCCTCAATGCAAGGTTTTAGGCTAGCAGGGCTTTAAGCAAACATAGGTGTTGAGAGATACACACAATATATATATATTACCAGTAATAAGATTGATCATACCTTAGAGAGCCATCTTCCTTGTCAGCATAAAGTTCTTATTCAAGAATATAAGGCTTGAAAACCGACAAATCTGTAAGATATCAAAGATAATATACTTGTAAGTGAAACTTTCTTCTCTACTTAAGCATCCAAGAATTGTTGCTACTGACCAATTCTATGTTTGCCAACACCCAATAAGATTTTCAAAGCTGAACCCAAAGTGAGGCCAACACTTTTCCAAAGAGATCTAGAGATTACTTGCAAGCTAGAATAAAACGGTACAGGAAAGTAAAAGCAATACTTCTTATTAATATTCCATAACGACAACCACACCAACGGATACAAAGCTAATACATGAAAGGAGGACGACCACAATGCACACAATATTTTATATGATAACTTCTCTACTCAGGACATGACACATGACTAAAAGATAAAAAGGTAAAAGATAATGATGATACTGAGGCACTCCCCCAAGATTGGAACAAGCTAAGGGAGTGCCATTACCCATGACATCCAAATTACTCCTCCGGTGTCGATCCAACTTCCTCTACAACGTCGTTAGTCTTGGCACGGGTTTACCATCGATGAGGGACATCTCGGTCTCTATCATCCTGAAACTTGCAACTGAACTGATACGTTTAAATCTAATTTCATACTCACAGTTTTGATTGTGAAGATCATAAATCTGAGCCTGCAGTTGTGCTATCTCCTTATAAAGAGATAGGATATCATCTCTTAATTCTTCAGTTTCTTTCTTGTGTTCAGCGATAAGTTCAGAGATCATGCGATGATTCGCATCCAACCCTCTCAGCACCATCCCCTTGCACACGAAGACATCCTGCTCTACCTCTTCAAGCCTGGCCTTCGTGTCCCCCTCTTTCTTGGGTCCTTGAAGATCCTCCTACCGAAGACCACCGTCCTCAAGTCGCAAAACCTTCGGGTGCATCTTCACTTTATTGAGGTAGAGGTTGGCGACGTTCTTGAGGAACCCATCCTTCAGCTCCTCAGTTTCCTCCTTGTCTCCCTTGTGAGAAGACATCTTGATCTAGTGTTTGAAAATCTGGCAGAAATAACTCGAAAACAAAAAATGTCGAAAACACGAGATACGGACCTCAAAAGATCCGGGTAAATATATAGCAAAAATTTCCCGAACCAAAGGAAAGCGAAAAGACAAAGTGGAGTCAGAGGCGGTGTCCTGGGGCTCCAGGTGGGACCCAGGCGCAGCCCAGACCTGGGCCGCAGCCAGGTGCCACCTGAGCACCCTGGACTCCGACTCCGTCTCTTCTTCGTCTCGTAATTTATTATATTACCTAAAAACACCAAATATAAATTTTCTGGAATTTTACGAGGAAGTTTACTTAAGGGAAATGATACCTATTCCAATTCTGGCTCTGGATCCTCCCGGTATTTGTCTTTGATGAATTTTTCCGGAGTCACAACTTGTATTATATCGACATCCTTTTCAAGTGGATCACCAGAGATGTAATGCTTGAGCCTCTGGCCATTAACCACTTGGGGTTTATCTCCGTCCAATGAATTAATTTTGATGGCACCGGATCGATAAACTTCTTCGACAATAAAGGGGTCTTCCTATTTTGATAAGAGCTTTCTTGCAAAAAATCTGAGACGAGACCTATACAATAGTACTTTGTCTCCCACATTAAATTCTCTTTTCAAAATCTTTTTGTCATGCCACTTCTTAAATTTGTATTTAAACAATTTAGCATTTTCATAAGCTTCACTTCTCCACTCATCTAAAGAACTCATATCAAACAGTCTCTTTTCACCGGCAAGCTTAAAATCATCATTAAGCTCTTTAGTTGCCCAATAAGCTTTATGTTCTAATTCTAGTGGTAAATGACAAGCTTTTCCATAAACCATTTTATAAGGATACATGCCCATGGGATTTTTAAAAGCAGTTCTATAAGCCCATAAAGCATCATTAAGTTTCTTTGACCAATTCTTTCTAGATTTATTAACAGTCTTTTGCAAGATTAACTTAATCTCCCTATTAGTTAATTCCACTTGTCCACTAGTTTGAGGATGATAGGGAAAAGACACTCTATGATTAACATCATATTTAGCAAGAGTTTTTCTAAAAGCACCATGAATAAAGTGGGAACCTCCACCAGTCATTAAATATCTAGGTACACCAAAGGTAGGAAAAATGACATCCTTAAGCATTTTCAAAGAGGTTTTATGATCAGCACTAGGAGTAGGAATGGCTTCCACCCATTTAGTGACATAATCAACATCAATAAGTATATGAATATTTTCCATTCTAGACAAATTATCAGCAACTGGGTTGTCAGCACCCTTCCTGTCAACTATATGCAAATCGAATTCTTGCAACAAAAGAACCCATCTAATAAGCCGTGGCTTAGCATCTTTCTTTTCCATGAGATATTTAATAGCGGCATGATTAGTATGAATAGTTACTTTAGAGTCAACAATGTAAGGTCTAAACTTATCACAAGCAAAAACAACAGCTAAAAATTCTTTTTCAGTAGTTGCATAATTGTTTTGAGCAATATCAAGAGTTTTGCTAGCATAATGAATAACATTCAGTTTTTATCAATGCGCTGTCCTAAAATAGCACCTACAATAAAATCACTAGCATCATACATTATCTCAAAAGGCAAATTCCAATCTAGAGGTTGAACAACTGGAGCGGTTGTTAAAGCTTTCTTAAGAATTTCAAAAGCTTCTTTACAATCACCATAAAAAATGAAAGGAACATCTTTTTGAAAAAGATTAGTAAGAGGTTCAGAGGTTTTGGAAAAATCCTTTATAAACCTCCTATAAAAACCAACATGACCAAGAAAACTGCGTATACCTTTAACATCCCTTGGAAAAGGCATCTTCTCTATAGCTTCAATTTTAGCTCTATCAACTTCAATGCCTCTTTCCGAGATTTTGTGTCCAAGAACTATACCTTCGTTAACCATAAAATGGCATTTCTCCCAATTCAAAACAAGGTTTGTTTCTTCACATGTCTGCAAAAATTTATCAAGATTGTGTAGGCAATTATCAAAAGAAGTCCCATAGACAGAGAAATCGTCCATGAACACTTCCACAATTTTCTCACAAAATCCATGAAAAATAGCAGACATGCATCTTTGGAAAGTAGCGGGGGCATTACATAAACCAAAAGGCATGCATCTATAAGCATAAGTTCCATAAGGACAGGTAAAAGTTGTTTTCTCTTGGTCTTGGTGTCTGACCGCAATTTGAGAAAAACCAGAATAACCATCAAGAAAACAAAAATGAGTGTTCTTAGAAATCCTTTCTAACATTTGATCAATAAAAGGTAAGGGATAATGATCTTTATTTGTTGCTTTATTTAATTTTCGAAAATCAATTCGCATTCTATAGCCGACTACAACTCTTTGAGGGATAAGCTCATCATTATCATTTGCAACTACAGTAATAACTCCTTTTTTAGGAACACAATGCACAGTACTAACCCACCTACTATCAGCAATAGGGTAAATTACACCTGCTTCGAGGAGTTTAAGCACCTCGTTTCTTACCACTTCCTTCATTTTCAGATTTAATCTCCGTCGATGATCAACGACATGTTTTGCATCAGGCTCAAGATTAATTATATGTTGACATACAGCAGGAGAAATCCCTTTAAGATCATCCAGAGTGTAACCCATCGCGCCCCAATGTTTTCGAAATACTTCCAGTAGTCTCTCTTCTTCCTGTCCTGAAAGTTTAGCACTAATAATAACAAGATATATTTTCTTCTCATCAATAAATGCATATTTAAGATCATCAGGAAGTATTTTGAGTTCAAAGACAGGATCTCCCTTAGGAGGGGTCGGCATCCCTAAGGATTCCACCGGTAAATTATGTTTTAGAATTGCAGGTTGATGGAGGAAGATGTCCTCCAACTCATTCCTTTCCTGCATGAAAACCTCACTTTCATGGTCCTCCATGAATTGCTGCAAAGGATCGTTAGGAGCAACAGCAATAGCAGCAAGCTTTTCAATTTTACAGTCCTCATCAGGCAATTCTTTTTCATGATGTTGTTTAGCCAATTTGGAAAAATTAAACACATAACTTTCACTGCCAAACTTAGTAAAAACCTTTTCCTTTTTGCAATCTATAACAGCACTTCAAGTATTTAAGAAAGGTCTACCAAATATAATTGGACAAGAATTATCTGCAACAGAACCAAGTGCTAGAAAATAAGCAGGGTATTTAGTCTTACCACATAAAACTTCAACATCTCTAACAATTCCCACCGGAGACATAGTATCTCTATTAGTGAGCTGAATAACCACATCAATATCCTCAATTTCGCAAGTCCCAATTTCATGCATTACTTCTTGATATAGGGAAAAAGGTATTGCACTAGAGCTAGCACCAATATCACACAAACCATAATAGCAATGATCACCAATTTCACAGATATAACATGAGAACCAACCTTTTTAACTTTTCTTTTAAAAGGCCTAAAAATGTTAGAAGCTTCCTCACAAAAGACTATATGACCTCCTCCTACATTTTCTCCTATTAAATCCTTAACTAAAGCTAGCGAAGGTTGTACTTCCAGTTGTTCATTATGCTCTTTAGCTTTCTTTCCACTTTTTTTTACTCTAACAGGAAAAGGCAATTTTTCAACATAAGAAACAGGCAAAATAGGATTAGGAGTGTAAACTTGTATTGCATTTTCAGTGATAGGAGTGATTTCGATTTGTTTAATTGGTTCATGGAACTTATTCCATTTTGCTTAGGAATATCAATGTAAGAAGGAAAAGCATTAAAGAGATCGACAATGATTTGAGAATCAAGACCATATTTAGCACTAAACTCATGAAAATCAGGAGTTCCACCAAAAGATTTAATGCATTCATAATCACAAATTATACCTGATTCATTACCTTTATCTATTTCCCAATCTTCAGTATTGCGTTGAATTCTCTCAAGAAGATCCCATTTATGATCAATCTTCTTATTTGTGAAAGATCCAGCTGAGGAAACATCAAGCAAGGCCTTGTCATGATGAGAAAGTCTTGCATAAAAATTTGTAACTATAATGCCTCTGGGAATATCATGAATAGGGCACGTAAGCATTAAAGCTTTCAATCTCCCCCAAACTTGAGCAATACTTTCTCCTTTGCGAGGCCAGAAGTTATAAATATAATTCATGTCTTGGTGAATTTCATGCAGAGGATAAAATTTAGCATAAAAGAGAGGCACTATTTTATCCCAATCCAATAGATGAGAATCATCCAATAGCCTATACCACTCCATAGCTTTGTCTTTCAGTGACAATGATAATAATTTCCACATGATTACTTCTATAGAAACCCCTGCAATCTTAAACAAACCACATATATCTCTCATAAATAGCAAGTGATAACCAGGATGAACCGTTTCATCTCCTGCATAACAGTTACTCATAACACGATCAACAATTCCCATAGGTATTTTAAATGGAACATTTTCAATAGGTGGAGGACCTCTTGCTGCCACAAGAGCAGCGGAGAGGGTGTCTCCAAATGTTGCTTCAAACTCAGAAGGCTCCATAATGAAGTGGAACAACATGTAAACATAAAAACAGCACTTGAAGTAAAAGTGTTCCTACCAATTCTACTTACCAACAACGCTTCACTCCCCGGCAACTGCGCCAGAAAATAGTCTTGATGGCCCACAAGTATAGGGGATCTATCGCAGTACTTTTGATAAATAAGAGTGTCGAACCAATGAGGAGCAGAAGGTGTTGGCTTGTAGATTCGAGCAAGGTTTCACTGCAAACACTAGCAGAACGACTTTTATGGGTTTTTATAATAACAAATAAATAAAGTGCGAGTAAATAAAAGAGAGCAATAATTATTGCAGCAAGTGGCCCAATCATTTTTAGCATAAAGGACAAGCCGGTGATTCTACTTATAATGGCTAAACGCTCCTGAGGACACATGGGAGTTATGTCAAGTCACTTTCGCTTCATACTGCTGATTAATGTTTAATGTCGGAGAACTGTCCCAGGAACTGGGTGTGTCTCGAGAAGGATCGAGTAAGGGGCTGAACACGGAATCAAACAACCCTCAATGTGCTCCGGCGACGGTGCTCGTCGGACTCGCTGCGGGACAGCACTGTAGAGATGGAACACTCGGTCTTACCCAGGTTCAGGGCCCTCTTGTGGAGGTAAAACCCCTACGTCCTGCTTTGGTGTATTGCACTGCTTGGAGAGTTCACAGTACAAGGAGAGCTTGTCGAGCTCGGGGTGGCTAACAATGGCTACTTGCTAGTCTTCAGATCTAGGGTTTGGTCTCTAAGCTCCCAGATTCCGAATCCAACCCCTTGCTTGGGCGCGCCCCTTCTCCTTTTATAGGCGTCTCGGACCTCTTCCGCCCAAACATTTGGGCGGGAAGGGTACCACACGGCGACGAAGGAGGAGGCGCGGTGCACCATAAAGGTGAAGTCCACCAGAAAGGTGAAGGCCATGGACGCGGTCCAGGGCAGGGACGGCGTCACCAAAGCTGGAAAAGGCCACCGTCCAACGGGCGGCGGGCTGCGCTGCGGAGGCGGAACGGGTCCTACGGTGACGTCGCCCTTGGAGCGTAGCTGCAGACGGTTCCCTTATCACCGAAGTGACAATACTTGTTGTCCGCTTTGCTTGGTGCTGCTTTGTTGACTCCTTTATACATGGGAACGGCAACTGCGGCGTCGTCGTCATCGCGCGCAGGCGCGCGCGTCACTCTGCACATGGCGCAGAGCCCATGTGCGCTCTGCCGCGGATGGCAGGGATGGCTTCGTGAGGAAGGAGCCTCGGGGAGGCGAAACAAACCTCGCCGAGCCCTTCGGCTTGGTCCTTAGCAGAATTGCGGGTGGCGTCGGAGACACCTTGTCGAGTTGCGATCCCTCGCCAAGAGAGAGAATCCTCGGCGAGGAGAAAAGACCCTTCGCGAGGGGAATACCCTCGCGAGGCTCGCCAGGCTGGAGAGCCTGGTCATTAGCGAAAATCATCCAAAGAATCTTGTGGGCCCTGGCAGGCCGGCCCGTGGTACCCTGGTTTCCACTGTGCCGACAGTAGGCCCCCGGGCCCGCGACGGGCACGCCGAGGCCCATGGACAAAGGCGAAGCGTCGAGGGGCCAAAGATGCCTGACAGGGCCACGACACATGGAGCGCAGCGGTTGCACCCGCGGCCACGACCTCCTCGGCTCCACGGGCGATGTGGCGGGGCCCGCCACTACTCGGGAGCTAGTCAATAAAGGCTGGGCGCGCGTTCGACGCCCTTCACTTCTCCCATAACTCCTCCGCAAACTTCTCCTTCCTCTCAGAGCGCATCGCTTCCGAGGTCTTCGTCTTCAAGATCCTTCTCCGACGGCCATGGCTCCCAAGAGGGCAACCGACGGCCAAAAGGCAAGGGTGCGATGCAGACCGGCACGTCCGCGGCGGTGGGCGCGTGCTGCTGCTCTCGAGGGAGCGCTACCGCGGACCCGCGTCACCGCGGCGGGGTAGCCAAGGTGCGCCATCTGGCGGCGGCGAGCACCAATGAGCATGGTGCCACGAGATGAGGCCGGCCGGCAGCAGGCTCACCGAGGCGTTCTACCCATCTTCCTCCATGGTCTCTACGCCGGCCTCGGTTCCGCCGTTCTCTGACTTCCTCCTGGCGATCTTGGAGGTGTACCAGATCCAGTGCTTCATCTTCATCCCAACTCTATCCTCATCCTCGCCATCTTCGCCCACCTCTGCGAGGCCTACATCGGCATCCGCCCCTCGGTGGCGCTCTTTCGCAGCTTCTACTCCCTCCGGAGCACCAAGTCGAACGAGCGGTTTGGATGCGTCTCCTTCCGCATTGCCGCCGCCAGAAGTGAGAATACATTCCCATCGCGTGGCAGGGTGAGAATGCCATCACCGAGGTGACGAAGAAGGTGGAGAAGTTCGCCAGAAATGGCTTTTTGTCGGCACCAAGTCGTCGAACCGCAACCTGGAGGTACCCGTGGCGCCTCCGAGGAAGTGGGCGCGTTGGGCGAGCGGTGACTTCGAGGGCCCTAAGCTTGAGGCGGTATACGAGCGTATTCAGGTGCTCCGAGAGGCCGGGCTCACCGGCCGGATGGTGGCGATGGATTTTGTTGCACGCCGCATTGCTCCTCTTCAATGGCATTCGGAGCCGATGTGGACCTACTCAGGCCCAGATGATAGGATGCGCCTCAGCGCCGACGACCTCACCCCAGGCGAGCTGAAGCAGATCATGAAGGTCCTTTTCGCCATGATGTCCGTTTCACCCCCAAGCAACGACGACGCCTTGCCGCTGTTCGTCTATGTGGATGAGAGCGTTCGTGAGGCCCGTGGGCTCCTACCATCTTCGATGAATGGGGCATCAGACCCGCGAGGCTTGACGGGTCCCGCCGCAACCCGTGGGCGGCGGAACAGGAGCAGGTGGGCGAGGCGCTGGAGCCGGACGGGGATGAAGAGTCTGGCGAGGATGAGGCTTCCCGAGGCGCCAACCCCTCTGGCGAGGACGAGGCCTCGAGAGGTGCCGACCCTCGGGGGGCGATGCAGGTTCAAGGAACGCGCCGCCCGACACGGACCTCCAGGAGATCTCCTCTAGCGACGACGAGGACATCTTCCGCGTGGTTCGTTCCCAGCGCCCCACGGAGGAGGAGGGCAGCAGCAGGATAGGGCGCCACGAGCCCCGCACCAAGGCCCTCCACGACAGGGACGCCGGGGCCGCCTCGAGGGAGGCTCCTCCCGAGGAAGCGGCGGCGCCTCCCGAAGAGGCCGGAGCGAGCACCCTCCAGCGGCCCAAGGGGAAGAAGAGGGTGTGGAGAGCGGCCGACGAGTAAGTTTGGTTCTTTTCTTTCGGCATTTGCTTCTGAGAATCTCCTCCTGAAGGGTCTTTGCTTTGTTTGTGTTTCTTCAGCGTACCCGCGGCGCCTAAGAGGCGGCGCCTCCGCAAGCTTGGGGAGACCGCCAGCGCCGCCGAGGAGACGCCTGTGGCCGATGAGCCGCAGCGGGCGGCCGAAGAGCCGCAGCAGGCGACCGAAGAGCCGCAGCGGGCGGCTGACGAGCCGCAGCGGGCGGCTGACGAGCCGCGGCAAACGGCCGACGAGCTGCAGCAAGAGGCCGCCGAGCATCAGCGAGAGGCTGTTCCTCCCACAGGTGAGTACCGCGTGGAGGTGGTGGTGGTTGAAGAGGCGATGTCGCCTCCAGCTAGGGCTGCTTCTCCCCCGCGGTTGGGCACCGCGCGGAGGAGGTGATTGAGGGTGGCGACGCCGCCGCCAACTCGAGCTGCCTCTCCCCCCGCGGTCGAGCACCGCGCGGAAGAGGAAGAGGTGGACGAAGAGATCGTCAGGGAGCCGCCTCCAGAGGCGGAGGAGGCTCCCCCAAGGAGGGCGGACGCGCCCGAGGCCGCGGCAGACGCGGCCACCACGGAAGGGGCGGGGAGCGCCCCTGAAGAGCAGGAGGTGGAGGCGCCCCTGGAGCCCCCGAGCGGCGGAGCCAGGGGTGAGAGGACGCCCAGCTCCCAGAGGGCTCTTGCCTTGGGCAACAAGAGAGGCGACCGCGCCAGCCCCTAGGCCGTACCAGAAACGGCCGTGAGCCCGAGGCAGGAGGCCCCAGGTGCCTCGACGAGTGTCGAGGCCTCTGCGCCCCGCGACGACGCGGGGACCTTGGCGCTGCAGGAGCCGCGCCCTCGCGCGGCTCGCCGCAGGGTTGTCTTCGGCCAAGCGCGGCGGGCGCTTGATGAGCTGGAGGTGCAATACGCTGAGGAGGAGCGCGCCCGGGAGGAGGAGCGGACAAGGCTGGCTGACGCCTGGGCCCTCCTCCACGAGAGGGTGGAGATGTGCCATCGGCAGGACGAGACGGCCCAGGCGGCACGCGAAGAAGCGATACGCTTCGCGAAGGAGACCCGCGACAGCGTCAAGCGGGAGGTGGCTGAGGTCATGGACCAGCTGGACGCCGCCCGGGAGACACTGGAGGCGGAGACCGATGCCAAGCATCAAGAGCTAGCGGCCGCCGAGCAAAATTCGCCGCCGAGTCTGAGGCCGCAAGGGTTAGCCTGAAGGAGCTCCGCGAGCTGCTAGACGCCGCGAGGGGCAGCTGGCGCCTTGTGAGGCCGAGCTGAAGAAGCGCGAGGAAGAGCTCTCCCTCCGGGAGAAGGAGCTGGACCAGCGCGAGGAGCAGGTCGACTTGCTGGAGGAGGAGCAGGCCACCCGCGAGGGGCAGCTGCAGGAGCGCGAGAACTCGGTGGCCAGGAGCGAGGCCACCCGCAAGGAGCGCCACGACAAGGCCAACGCCGACCTTGCGCAGAAGCAGAAACGGACCCAGGAGGAGGCCGACGCCAAGGTTGAGCCCATCCGCGAGAGCCTCGCCAATGATTACGACGCCAAGGCCAAGAAGCAGGAAGAGCGCTTCACAATTGTTAGCACTCGTTTTTGGCAGGTACCAGGTTCAGGAGTCCTCAGGAGGAGTGGCAGCTCGTTGATGACCCGACGGGAGCCAGCCCGACGTACCAGGAGTCGGTTTTGTAACAACCCGGATCACAGAGGGGACCCGGCGTGTCCAGAAACCGGCTTGACAGAACCCGGTAGTAACAGAACCCGGTTTAAAGGGACTCGGCGCAGGCTGGGCTTGAGGATTCTTGAAGATTCCAGAAGGCTGCATCGGAGAAGCCAGACGCGAGGAGAACTTAATGCTTGCCCAGCCCAAAAAGGAAGTCGGTGGCGCCAGGGAGAGTTCGGGTCCAACCCGGAAGGAAAATACGAGTCCGGCTAGGAGTCTTACCTTATTTAGAAGTAGAACCGACCTATACCGTGAGTTGTAATCCTTGTAGAAGTCTAAAACTTGTACGGGAAGTCCAGCCGCCTCACTATATATATGTAGGAGGTGACGGCCGATTGAAATTAAGCAAACAATCGACAAACCAATATTACTATTACTTTTTACCCTCAAACCCTTGTTCATGCTTCCGTTCTTCGGCGACTTCGCATAGAGTTTGCCAGAGATCGATAATCGAGCTTGGAGCGGTCAAACCGGCCAAGTTCAGCCAATCGTCGCCGGAACCTCCGACGGGGTCCCTCCTGAGGAACTGGGGCGTCTGGTTTCAAACGTGCCGAGTCTTTGTCTTGCGTATCGCGCTGAGACCCGGCCTCCCGCGGGGCGAGTTGCGGAGTATCTCCCCCGGCACCGCGGGTACACGAGGACGTGTTCGTGTGACGCGTTTACATCGCAACACACTTTTTGGCGACTCCGCTGGGGAAATCTCTAAACCTAAATCAGACAGCAATGTCCGGTTCTAAGGCTACAGATCTGTCCGGCATCACCACCGACAACATCATCAAGCCTACTCTCAAGGACTTGTCGGAGGCACAACGCCAAGGTCTGGATGAGTGGAAGAAGAAGAGAAGCGAGGAATTCGAGGCGCTGCGACTCAAGCGGGAGCAGGAGGACGAGGAGTTGTACTTGGCCAGCTTCAAGTTAGATCGGCAAGGTGTAACCGCGCCGATCAAGGAGCCGGAATATGTACCTCTGAACATCAACACTGACACACCCGCTGTAAGTAACAGTGTCTTTACTTCTGAGCAATTAGCCGAGATTCAATTCCATGTTTCACAAGGTACAAATACTGTTTATAATGCTGTCATGGAACTTGATGCTGCTAAGAGAAACACCATCCAAGGCCAAACATCGGACACACAACCGATGAGCCCAAACGGGGAAAACCGGGTTGTCAATACATTGCCCTGTCCGACTCCGATCCGAAGTTTACCCTACCCGGCAAGTCAGACGGGACCAGCGGTGCAATTTCCGGGACGTGAGTCAGTGCCGAATTCAAATTCGGCTCCTTGGATACAACCCGGCCCTGTGACCAATTCTGCTCTTGTGCCGAGTCAATCGGCCAGTAGGGACGATTTGCTGGTCGAGTTCCAGAAGAGGTTAGATCAGATAGCCTATGATAGACTCGGGATTATGCCAAAACATAGAACCTACGTTAAGCCCTATCCCGAGTATTTCGATCTGCAACCTTACCCACCTGGCTATAGAGTTCCTGAGTTTTCCAAATTCAATGGGGTGGATAACAAATCGACATGGGAACACATTAGTCAATACTTGGCTCAGTTAGGTGAGGCTAATCACGATCATATCAAAGTTCGCTTGTTCTCTTTGTCGTTGACCGGGGTTGCTTTTTCTTGGTATTCGGCTTTAGCTCCTAACTCTATACACACTTGGTTTCACTTGGAGAGAAAATTTCATGAGCACTTCTATGCTGGTGAAGTCGAATTAAAACTATCCCATCTCACATCGGTTAAGCAGAAACATGATGAATCGGTATCCGATTATATCAAAAGATTTAGAAATACTAGAAACCGGTGTTATAGCTTGGCGATAACTGAGAGAGATATGGCCGACTTAGTTTTTAACGGGTTGAGAACGTATCTGAGAGAAAAGCTAGAAGGACACGAGTTCTCTTCTGTCGGTCAGGTTCAGGAGAAAGCTTTGGCTCATGAAAGCCGAGTCAACGAGTCCAAAGACTCGCATCGGATGAACAGGAGTCGGCTTAACGCTATCGAATATGATGCCGACTCCGGTGATGAAGCCGATGTGTACGTAGCCGAGTTTGTTTGGCCGGGCAAGGCCAAACCCTATATGTGTGATGACTTAAAGCCGATTCGTAAGAATCGAGATGATGAAGTTAAATGTACTTTTGACGTAGGTAAATGTGACAGGATATTTGATGCCTTGTTAAAAGACAAAGTGATCCGAGTTAATCATGTCATGCCGTCGCCTGATGAATTAAGGAGGCGTGCGTATTGCAAGTATCACAACTCTTTCTCTCATGCTACTAATGATTGCAATGTCTTTCGTCGACAGATTCAATCGGCCCTCAATGATGGACGATTAAGTTTTGCTGGCATGGCCATCGATACACAGCCGTTCCCAATGAACGTGCTTGATCTCGAGGGAAAGAAAGTACTTCTTCGGCCAGAAGCGGCCGAAGCCGCTAACAAATCTAATGTGGTTATTGGTGAGCCCAGGAAAGAAGCCGACGTCAAGGAAGCAAGGAGAGAAGTCATGTTGATCCGGCAACCCGACGGAAAGGAGGTCATCAAGATCACTGTCAGGAACTCCATACTCGGGGGGCAACAACCAGAAGCAAGAGAACCCGGGGACCGGGATCCAGAACTCGGGGGGCAACCTCGATTCGTGAAGCCGAAGAACCCGGAAGTCGGCAAATGGAAGACAAATCAAGTCAAGTACAAGGCAAAGAGGATCAAGCCGACTTTCGATATGCTGCTGAACAAATACGTGCGCCAGGCCGGGTCTAAGATAACCCGGCTAGATGGAAAGCGACCGAGGTCACCATCCACCGAGAGGAGTCGCCGATACCAGGAGTCGGCCGGGGAGTATAAGCGTCAAATAACTCGGCAAACAATGCAGAGCCGACTCGTATTTTGTAGCGCCCCGACCCCGGAATTATACAGAGAGGCTATGTAGTCAACACAACCATCAATGTATAAAACAAAGATCGAGACTTGTGGAACAGAACTGGCACACAGCATGACTCTACGACACAAAACATTTATATAGCAACTCATATAACGAGAAGAATACAAATTACACAACAAAAGGATCACAGATCCAGCAATTCAACAAGCGGAAGCGGGTAGTGTTGTCTAACAACAAGAAGCAAAATATGGCCTAAGAGGCCTACAATAAACATCACCCAAGCCAGCTTGTTCCACGGTCCCAAGCTGCCACCTGGGAACCCCAGACTAGTAGTCGACGTCAACGAAGAACCCACCTAACTGCTCGGTGTCGTCCTCCTCTGAAATGCAAAAACATAGAGGCAGCAAAGATAGACTGAGTACGATGTACTCGCAAGTTTAGTAGGGCGATTTAGACCCAATGACTGACGGAGGCTCTAAAGCTTTATATGTATTTCTTTTGCATAAAGCTATATTTTCATAAACCGAAACATAAATGACACAAGGCATTCGTCTACTCAGAATATTTTTATAAACGGGGTAAGAGAGTAAACATTTGTCAACTTTGGTTCTCATCGAACCCTTTTGTAACCAACCACTCTCATCTCCACAAGGCACCCCCTCGAATCACCCTCGAGGAAGTGAACCTTTATCACACGTTGATTATGCAACCTTTAGCTGCCATATCAATTAGGTTAAGATTCTCTATGATCTTATCGTCTATTCCCAAGTCGTCCATAACCGTGGACACGGCTTTTCGAAAAGATTAACCCTGCAGGGGTGTACTAATTTACCCATCGGTACCGTCCGGCTCACCTAGTTGGCCCTCTTCCGGGGAAGGCCGGCGAGTGGGCGCGGTTAGACCTTTACATTGCATGAGACTATCCAAGAGTCATCTGTGGCCACAGGACAGGTTTCAGCGCCTATTTCAGCACCCCGTCCCATCGCCACGCCCTAAACACCACCGTCCACATCATTCTCTTTTCCACCCACACAACTCACATGCAAATGGAAAACCGAACTAGAGGACCCTTGGATACGCCCGCACAACTTATTCGGTCAGAGGGGGTTCCATATGCCCCCACCTCCGGAAGCACGCTCAGTCTTGGTTCAAGAGGTAAAGAACTCGCACCTAGGGGCTAGAGTGAGGCAATACACCATCCCCGATGGCAACTCACCCAAGCCATCTTAGCATTTTAATTAAGCATCACAAATATCCACCGTGCCCGACTCATTCCATTAACTTAAACAATTATGGAAATAAACGACGGACACAACTAGTATTGCAACTAAGCATGTCTAAGCATGGATAAGCATATAACCGACAATTATAATTCGTATCCGGCCAGCACATCAACACTAGGGTTCATAGGTAGGGATACATGTGATTGGCTCGGGGAAGAGACATGCATTCATAGGATTCTATGTTTACCCAAAAGAGACCTTTGAATCGTATGCAAATAATATGGTGGATAAAATAATTTGTCAAAATCATAGGATGCTAGATGCCAAGAAGGTTAGGTTATCTCTTGCCTTGCTGCCGGGTAGCGTAGTATTGCTCGTCGGGGTAGGAGAGGGAACCCTCGACTCCGGAATCTATCGATACCCAAAGAAAATACAAAACACACATAAATCACACGAACACAAGATGCAATGCTCAATCACATGATGACATGTCAAGTTGATGCAAAGACATCAATATATAAATCTATTATATATTAAAAGTACATGACGGGCTCACCAGAAAAAAGATAGGCAGGCTAGAAAATCCCACAAAAAAGCAAAACTTCCGACCTTCAATTTTAGAGATTATCAAACCACAACCATTAGATTTATCATAGCAGAAGAAATTACCCACCAATGCCACTAGCCTACAATAATTTTCCCGAAACGTTATCTTCTCCAACCCCAAAAACCTATTTCCCCGTTTGCTCTAGGCTGCGTGTATTGCTAGGCCGCGATAAGCCGCCAGCGATCTCTACACGATAATGGAAGCGTTCCTCCTCGAGCTCTACCCAGGAACTGGTGCTGCATGCACGGTACCTTCTAAGCGATCTCTTCCCGATCTCTTGTACAACAACGTGTCATCCTCTCATGGCGAGCTGAAGGATGTTGACCTAAGACGACTCCATCGCTCAAGCATAGGGGCTTTTCACGATTTTGTTCAGTACGTCAACAACAGCCTCAAAGTTCAAAGAGAGAATTGAATATTTGCATCCAATAAAAGGTAGCACTACCACCGCTGCACAGGTTAGAAGTTAGATACTTAGCCCTACTACCGTTAATTTCTTTAGTAGATTTACTGCATCGATTGTAAAAACTGCTCAATTTCAATCTGAGCAGTATGGAAGTGCATAATTATTTGAGATGCTAACGCGTGGATACACGTTAGTAACAATACAACACTAATTTAGATGATATGCCTATGAATCTGAGATGATACTCGAGCACATCCTACTGAATCCGGTTTCAGCATTCATGTTCAGCAAATTGCTAACACTTTTCTGTTTGGAGACTGCACGCAAAAAAGAACAGTTGGAATGATATCACCATCAGGATGTACTATTGTCCAGTTAAATATAGTACTGCGACGCATGAGTAGCAAGGCAGTAGTTTCGTAGAATCGCATGTGTTTCTATATTCTATATTTATTAATCTTATGGTCGTTTTCCATGTACACAGTGGCGGACGCACATCCCAGATTCCCAGCGAACCTCTGCTTTTAGCTAGCATTAATTGAACCGATGTGTGATCCATATCTGCAAATCATGTCCGCTAATACTTTTATTTTCGCGTTCCTTGAAGAAGGGGATCCGTATGCAAGTCGGAGCCATGTCTCTTTTGTTTCACAGCAAAGAGTTACTGGTAGCAACGATTTTAAACTTCATAGCCAGGTACTTCCTTTTTGTTGCTACGGCAATATTAAGTTGTTAATATATTTTTGCTGAAACTATCCCCATATATAGGACTGACATAAAAAGTTAGAAGCCAATGTTTTAAGGTTATTTACAGTACGTGACATTTGTTTTTCTTCCATAAGTGATGTTTTCATCTTATAGGTTATGAAATTAGGTTCTATCTGCTCGATCCAAGGAGATAATGGCAGATACAAGGCACAAGAATTCGTGCCATGTTAATCATATATCTATTTGTGTAATAATCTTATGCCGGTTACTCTCATGAACTATGATATCAAATTTCTATCAGTTTGCTTGATTTAAACAAGAAAAGTTTGAAAGATATATAAGACTACAGATATTTATGTTCCTTCTCTCCTATATCTATCTAAATAATCTTATGTTGCCTGCTATTCTATGAACAATTAAATTTTTTTTCCCTATTTTTTAAATGAAGGTGTTGTGATTGTGAACAAGTGTACATAAAGCCTTGAATGTAACTACCATAGTGAATATCGATTATTTATTTAGTACCTGATGTTTTTATGTGCGTGCAAAATGGTACTCTCTCTCTGATCTATTAAAAGTGTCGCTCATTTTAAAGATTTGTGGTGCCTTTGTGATCAATACAGCAGGAACCCGGTATTTATTTCGAGACACATTCAACAAATTTAACATGATGAATCGACTCAGAACAAATACCATCAGGTACACACCGCGCATCCGTGCCTTTATGGTATTTTCAGCTGAGTATAATCTCCTTAAATACCACGTACAGTTTCATTCCTGATTGAATGAATCTATTTTTCTTTACTCATTGATTGAAATGAAAGGGACACATACGGGTAAGCTGTCTGCTACTTGCGTTGGTTTGCGTCAGGTAGTAGCTACGTAGTCTAGACTTCTTCTGCTAGCACATTACGTCATCTATAAATTAGGTTGGGTGGAGTTTAATAAACACGACTCTTTTTTTATTAAAAAAAGGATATGCGCACTGTTTATAAGCAGTTGGTTGATCTGTTTTTAGTAATGTTCAGACCTCAAGCACTATCAATTAGCCATCTCTAGGCTAGGAATATACCTCTTGAGGTTTGCACAGGTCGCGAACTGATAGTCAAGGTTATGTGAAGAAGCCGCCACGTCTGGACGACGCCTTTCATTGGCCATCTCTAGGCTAGGAATATACCTCTTGAGGTTTGCACAGGTCTACTTCAGACGTCGACTTCTTTATCAACATATAATGATCATAAAGCAATGGAAAAAATCAGAAGGACTATCAATTAAACACCATTTTGAGGTATTGTTCTTTGCTTCTCATTATGTTACTGATTCTTGCTTACCACACAAAAGTGTGAAATATATTATCTAAAATTTATTGTAGGGTTTTGTTTGTAGTTATAAATTTTTGTCAAGAAAAAGTATCCAATGTACACATACTATAAAAAATCTACATGCATACATATGTTCTAAATAGTATTACTTACTCAATTTCTCTCTGAAATGCAGGTATACGAGCTGATATTGACCATTAAATATGGAAGCCAATCATTAAATTTTCCATTAAGCCACACAAATGTAAGGTAAAGGTAATTACTTCAAATAGTTACCGTAATATGGATTATGTTGCGCACCATCGATGTAGTTTTGTTTTGTGATATCAATGGTACTAGATGTATTTTTGGGATTCTTCTATATTGGTTAATAGAAAGATAACCCGCATGTTGCAGTGGTAATCACTTTAGTAACTGTATTGTGTAGACAGAACAGTATACAAGGTATGTTACATTATGTTGTGAAAAGAAATATAGTGAGAAACTAAAGGAATGGATGATGTGTGGCTTGCATACAGAGATAAATAGATATTAGTGGAGATGACATGGACAATATGAAAGCTTGCATCTTGAGATAGACAATCATTAATGCATGTAAGGGAATCTTTCTCTATAAGAGATATAGATGATTGATTCGGTTAATTTTTTTTGTCCTCTATATCGGTTATTTGTTTGGCCAGAGAAAACTATTGATTGATTGATTCAGTTAATATTTATATTGATAAACCTATTGATATGTTTAACAAATGAATCCTACAAACTTATATTTTGTGAGATTTAGAAGAAGAAGAAGAAGGAAAAAGAAGATAATATCCATGTAGGAATTTCGGAGGTATGCTTTTGTAGTTCCCCTACTTAACAAAATAGTACGTCTACTTGATATGGGATAGCCTGTCTAGATGTACTACTTAAATGGTTTGTTTTATTGTGCCAAGTACTTAGCTGGCAGTGTGATTGATAAGTTGGTGTTGTTGCTGCTGCTATGAAAGGCCCTTTTTCTGGTGGTGCAAATTGATGAACGAAGCATATATAATTTTCAATCTAATTTCTTTATCAATAATGTCAAAAATCATAGATCTTTTAATTGATTTGTTCGACTTTTAGATGTCTAATTCAATCTCCCATGTTAAAACAGTCAAAGAAAATATACCTATATGCGCAAAGTTGTTAAAAAATCCATTGACTTCAACCGATATTGAGAAAGTTACTGATATTTATACATAGTTGTTTACATAATAACACATGCAAATATCCACTCTATTAAAAAATTCAAAATAAATTATTGCAACCATGTAAGTTATTTCAAATTAATGGCACCAGTCATGAATTTGAATAAACATATCTACCTAATGTAATTGTTTTGAAACATGTGTAAACTTGCATGGGACTTCAGATCAATCCATGAATATGAGGATTTTCAGTGATAGATGTCACGAATCTAGCATGTGGGTGATCAAAGAAGAAATAAGGAAAAGAGACTCTAGAAATATTTGCGAGCATACATAACTATATTGAATGGAGGAGGAAGGAGGAATAAAAATCAACATGTTAGGTCTTTGGTGCAAAACGAATTGGTCCCATGGAAAGGTGTGGATACTTACAACATGTTCTTTCGTCATCGAGATAACTTTTGATCTCTTGGGTAAAAAAATACAAACGTAAGTGGTTGCATGAACAAGTTGAGATAACCAATGGAAGATAATGGATTGATAAGATCGGTGATAATACTTCATATAGGAAAAATGTTTTCTTTATTAGGTCTAATAGTTGTTCAACTACCTATCCACAAAGGCATGCCATGAAAACACGTCAATGTGTCATGTAATTCGAGCACACAACACATCTGATTAGTGTATCTTTGTAAAATCTTTTGGTTTGAGGAAAAAATGTAGGTTTACATTTTTTAAATTTTAGAGGTCTCTATCTAAAATGTAATATTTTAGTAGTTTTGAAATTTTATAGACACATCACAGAAAGATATTATAATTCTATATATATGACCATTACTTATCTCATTAGAAAACAAACTTAAGATGTTGAATGTTTTTTTTTTTTTGGTGTCGAACAAGGGAATCACCTTTAGCGACATCAAGAATGATAATTGTACTGATAAACATGTACATATACATTTTTTCTCCTGGGTATTTAGATCAAGAAACGAGTGAGTGTACAATGGTATCGTAACTATGCTTTTGTAATTATATGTATAACAATAATCAATATTTGGAACCATTGTAAGATTATATGTCAATTATTTATAATTTCTAGGAAAATATATTTTCCAAAAATCATGGCAATGAGTGTCCGCACGTTATTTAAAGAATATTTATTAAAAATAAATCTTGGATATAATTTAATCAAATTTTAAAGATGAAGCCCGTGCAAGATATTGAAACCATATTTACGAACCAGATTTAAAGATCAATTCAGTATACAAGATCCATTAAGTTGATGTTTTGCTCTTAAATAAGATGAAATAGAATACTAATGATACTAAGTAACAGTAATGAACAAAAACAGAAATCTAACAGGATTTTAAGATTATTGTACTGCCAAGTTCAAAAATGTAATAAAAGCTATGAAGATGTTGCCCGCGCATGTGCGCGGGCCACTGTGCTAGTTAAAAACAAATTTAAATGGGGAGCCAAATAATTGTTGCAATTATTTGGGAGCAACCCCATATTTATCTTAGTGACCACAATTCTTGATAAACTATCAAATTATTAGAGAAGTGGTTCAAATATGCATGAACATGACAAGAATGGTTAGGGTTGGTCATTCCAATCAATTTGGTACCTCATTTGTAATTTTCGGGACACCGATGAATAAATAACAAATTAAATAAATAATTGAATTTAATTCATTTAACCAATTTAGGGATAACATCAAATAAATATTTGTGATCATGATGTGATAATTGTATGAGTTGATAGCATTTGACATGGTGATCACTTTGGTATTTTATTCATAATTTTTGGACAATTATTTAATAAGTTATGAATTTTCCTAATTTGGGATTATTTGACCCATTTAGGAATTCTTAATTAATTATCAAAATATGATTTCAAATAAACATTTCAATTTGTCCATTTGTTAGAGTTTGTCTTGCTGGTCACAACGGTATTTTATTTGCAATTTTTGAAGCATTAGACAAAAAGATATTAATTATTTGCTTGGTTTACACTCCAAAAAGGGAAAAAGGAAAAAAAACCCATACAGGCCGGCCAGGCCGGGTGCAGGCCGGCCATTATGGCCGGGCCACAGCCCGAGATGCCCCGGCCACCGGGCCGGCCCATATGGCCGGGCAGGGACCCGAGAGGCCCCGGCCTCGTGGCCGGTCAGGCCGGGCGCGTGGCCGGTAGCGCACGCGTGCGATTCAGAACCACGACCGGCGGACGAACGGCGACGACCGCGGCGGTTAGCGACGGCGCGACGGCGAGGAAAGGGGGAGGAAGAGAAAGAAGATGTCCCGGAGATCGTGATCCTCACCAGGAGCGTAACGAAGGGGTCGAAGAAGGATGGGGAGGCCGGACGGCGGCGAGCGCGTGCTCGACACGCGGTGGCCGTCGGTCGGACAGTGGCGGGGAAGGACGAGCTCGATTCCCATCAACAGAAGCGTCCTAGCTCGATTAGCTCGACGAGGAGGTAGGGGACGGCGCGGCCGAGCTCCTGGACATCCAGCCAGGGCTTGGGGACGCCGGAGGTGGTCGGTGGCGGCGGCGCGGTCCAAGGCGGCTCGGTTGGCCGCGGGGAGGACCAAGATGCGGGGCTCGATTCCGGGGCGTCTTAGCTCAATTCCGTAGAGGAAGGGGTAGCTCGCGACGGGGTGGACATGATGGCGGCATCGTCTTGCGCTGGAACGGCAGGGATCGACGGCAACCACGACGGAGGCGGCGGCGGCGACAGGAGCTTGGAGAGACCCAGGGCTAGGGTTTCCGGGCCGAGAGGGAGAGGGGCAGGTGAGGGGGAGAGAGAGAGGAAGGCCAGGACACGGGTCCTCTTGTCTCCAGGGGGCCACGGCGGCATAGCGATAGGAAATGGCGTCGGCGGCATGGGCAGTGGCATGGCGACAGTGAGGGAGATGAGGAGGGACTGACAGTGGGGGACCCACTGTCAGGGTTTTGATCTTTTCCAATTTTAATTAAAATCCAGCAGGTTTTAGGCAATCAAATAAGGCCCTTAAACATCTTTAACAATTTCACAAAAATTAATGTGGGCTCCTCTTGGCCTTTAGAAACTCCACAAAAAGTTTGGCTTCAAAATAAAAAGTTTTGAACCACCTTTGTTCACAGAGTTTAATTAAAGCCATTTTTGATAAAATGCAAAATGTATGTATTTGGAGCATTTATATATTTCCATAAAATAATGAAAATATTCATGGAGACTCTCACAATCATATTGAAACTCCCCATGATTTTAGTTTGAAATTTTGGAAGGTTTAACTTGGTTCCAAAAATAGGAATTGAAATAAGCCAATTTAATTTCTCAAATTTATTTAAATGGGTTGGCATTTATAAAATATATTCTTAGAACTTCCGGGACAATTTGGAAATTTTAAGAATAAGTTGGTTTGGCCATTTTGGGCAAAGCATTTAGTTTTTTTGGAAATTTTAGGAAGAGTTTTGCTTCCCTAGTTTTTAATATCCAAGTGTGGCTTTATTTAGAGTTAGCAATTTAAGCAATTATGCCATGATGCAATGCAACACAAAAAGCGAAAATTTGGCCGGTATTTTAGGGTACCAAATTAGGGCTGTTACAATTCTACCCCCCTTACAGGAATCTCGTCCCGAGATTCTAGAGTAGAAGTAGGGATGAGGGAACATGACAACACCCATCTTCCTCATTGCAGAGATTTGGCTAACCAACATGACATGCCAAAGAGGCGGAAGGAGAAAGGAGATAACTTAAGGTGATAGACAAAATGACTCTTGCCCAAACCCATAGGTTATTGAGAGAACAAGGGACGACTTGACCAAACAAAGGTCGAGTCGAGGGTAGGACAACCGATCACCTTGTTCAGGATATTGGTCCAAGATTAAGACATTACCTCAAATCTCCAAGAGGTGTAGATCATAGAGGGTTGGAGCACCGAAAGGAGAAAAGACACCGTTTGGGCTCCACGATTGTGACCTACCAGACGCTTCCTTAAGGTTAAAAGCTTGGCCCTAACGAAACTGAAGGGTTTCTACAATGTTAGTGTGATTGGTCAAAACCTTGGGCTCACCTGGGAAGGATAGATATGGCATTGGCCCACATTTTTAGACGGAGAGGTAAACCCTGATATTGAGCTATTTCCATGAGATAGATGGAGTAGGAGGATTGACCGATAGATATTTAGCAACTCCGTAGTGAGGTTCTCTTTGAGATTATAAACATTGCACTCCGACTTCGGAAATAGCCTTCATTCAACACTCAAGCGAAAGTCGTACTTGAGGTAGAGAAAAGACCATACGGGAAACTTCTAGAACCATTTACATAGGATTCCCCTGGATAACGGTTGATGTTGAAAGAGTTAGGAGATTTAGTCAAAAGACCCTCCGGTGAGGTGCATGAACCACAACACCGGAATTATCGGGTTACTAGTAGGCTTAGGTCATGCTCTTACTAAACCACCCAGCATCATTTCTGCTTGAGGTTCAGAATTGGGTTAGGCGTGCAGATACTCCAGGCTTGACAAGTCCGAGGGAGGAGTTCGCTTCTCCTGACATCCCAAGGGGAAAATGTCTTGATGAACCACAAGCATAACCTGCATCAGAACACCCCAATGCACGATGAAACTTGACTGTCAACAGACAGATAGAGGTCTGATAACAGATTTGGATTAAGGAACGGGCTAACAACAATTTAGGATATTGTAGAAGCCCGGATTAGCACTCTTCCGACAACTAGTGCCGACAGGGTTTCAGGAAAGGATTTATCGAAGGGATCACAAATTGATGGAAAAACTCACTGAGAGCAATCCCGTCGTGATTCAGATGATTCCATGACAGCGATCTAGATACAACTAGTAAAGAAGAAGAGCATTTATCGAGGAAACCAATTACGGCTGCAACCTCGAGTTTGAAGACCAACTTCAATTTTTGCCAACCTGATGTAGGGTTCAACCATTAGCACCAGGGTTCAACGGAAAAGACCTTGGGTTAAAGATCAGCTTCATGCACCGGGACTCACAATAGCATAATACTCACAAGGCGTCAACCCTCACGAATCATTACACCTGAGCCCTAGCACAATCCGGGACCTTCGGTTCAAGATCTTGGCTAAAGCAAAGGAATGTCTTGATGATCCGCAATACTTCTTCTCTTCGGAGATTAGAATTTGCAGACAAGTAAAGTTAACCAGCCACTAGAGGTAGAACCCAACCCCGTGATCCTAAAGATTTAGAACTTTGCCGATGATCAGAAGAACCGTTAAAATCAAATAGAGGTAAGATGACACCGAGATCAGAGTGAATTGGATGAGGAGTAAAAAGAATCCTAGGAGGGTTTTCACAACTCATTTTTAGGTTAAAAATAATTTTCACGAACTAGACTCGACATCGACCAATAGAAAGGGTTTCCTACAGGCAGTCCTGCTCTGATACCAACTTGTAGCGCCCCGACCCCGGAATTATACAGAGAGGCTATGTAGTCAACACAACCATCAATGTATAAAACAAAGATCGAGACTTGTGGAACAGAACTGGCACACAGCATGACTCTACGACACAAAACATTTATATAGCAACTCATATAACGAGAAGAATACAAATTACACAACAAAAGGATCACAGATCCAGCAATTCAACAAGCGGAAGCGGGTAGTGTTGTCTAACAACAAGAAGCAAATATATGGCCTAAGAGGCCTACAATAAACATCACCCAAGCCAGCTTGTTCCACGGTCCCAAGCTGCCACCTGGGAACCCCAGACTAGTAGTCGACGTCAACGAAGAACCCACCTAACTGCTCGGTGTCGTCCTCCTCTGAAATGCAAAAACATAGAGGCAGCAAAGATAGACTGAGTACGATGTACTCGCAAGTTTAGTAGGGCGATTTAGACCCAATGACTGACGGAGGCTCTAAAGCTTTATATGTATTTCTTTTGCATAAAGCTATATTTTCATAAACCGAAACATAAATGACACAAGGCATTCGTCTACTCAGAATATTTTTATAAACGGGGTAAGAGAGTAAACATTTGTCAACTTTGGTTCTCATCGAACCCTTTTGTAACCAACCACTCTCATCTCCACAAGGCACCCCCTCGAATCACCCTCGAGGAAGTGAACCTTTATCACACGTTGATTATGCAACCTTTAGCTGCCATATCAATTAGGTTAAGATTCTCTATGATCTTATCGTCTATTCCCAAGTCGTCCATAACCGTGGACACGGCTTTTCGAAAAGATTAACCCTGCAGGGGTGTACTAATTTACCCATCGGTACCGTCCGGCTCACCTAGTTGGCCCTCTTCCGGGGAAGGCCGGCGAGTGGGCGCGGTTAGACCTTTACATTGCATGAGACTATCCAATAGTCATCTGTGGCCACAGGACAGGTTTCAGCGCCTATTTCAGCACCCCGTCCCATCGCCACGCCCTAAACACCACCGTCCACATCATTCTCTTTTCCACCCACACAACTCACACGCAAATGGAAAACCGAACTAGAGGACCCTTGGATACGCCCGCACAACTTATTCGGTCAGAGGGGGTTCCATATGCCCCCACCTCCGGAAGCACGCTCAGTCTTGGTTCAAGAGGTAAAGAACTCGCACCTAGGGGCTAGAGTGAGGCAAAACACCATCCCCGATGGCAACTCACCCAAGCCATCTTAGCATTTTAATTAAGCATCACAAATATCCACCGTGCCCGACTCATTCCATTAACTTAAACAATTATGGAAATAAACGACGGACACAACTAGTATTGCAACTAAGCATGTCTAAGCATGGATAAGCATATAACCGACAATTATAATTCGTATCCGGCCAGCACATCAACACTAGGGTTCATAGGTAGGGATACATGTGATTGGCTCGGGGAAGAGACATGCATTCATAGGATTCTATGTTTACCCAAAAGAGACCTTTGAATCGTATGCAAATAATATGGTGGATAAAATAATTTGTCAAAATCATAGGATGCTAGATGCCAAGAAGGTTAGGTTATCCCTTGCCTTGCTGCCGGGTAGCGTAGTATTGCTCGTCGGGGTAGGAGAGGGAACCCTCGACTCCGGAATCTATCGATACCCAAAGAAAATACAAAACACACATAAATCACACGAACACAAGATGCAATGCTCAATCACATGATGACATGTCAAGTTGATGCAAAGACATCAATATATAAATTAAAAACAAATTTAAATGGGGAGCCAAATAATTGTTGCAATTATTTGGGAGCAACCCCATATTTATCTTAGTGACCACAATTCTTGATAAACTATCAAATTATTAGAGAAGTGGTTCAAATATGCATGAACATGACAAGAATGGTTAGGGTTGGTCATTCCAATCAATTTGGTACCTCATTTGTAATTTTCGGGACACCGATGAATAAATAACAAATTAAATAAATAATTGAATTTAATTCATTTAACCAATTTAGGGTTAACATCAAATAAATATTTGTGATCATGATGTGATAATTGTATGAGTTGATAGCATTTGACATGGTGATCACTTTGGTATTTTATTCATAATTTTTGGACAATTATTTAATAAGTTATGAATTTTCCTAATTTGGGATTATTTGACCCATTTAGGAATTCTTAATTAATTATCAAAATATGATTTCAAATAAACATTTCAATTTGTCCATTTGTTAGAGTTTGTCTTGCTGGTCACAACGGTATTTTATTTGCAATTTTTGAAGCATTAGACAAAAAGATATTAATTATTTGCTTGGTTTACACTCCAAAAAGGGAAAAAGGAAAAAAAAACCCATACAGGCCGGCCAGGCCGGGTGCAGGCCGGCCATTATGGCCGGGCCACAGCCCGAGATGCCCCGGCCACCGGGCCGGCCCATATGGCCGGGCAGGGACCCGAGAGGCCCCGGCCTCGTGGCCGGTCAGGCCGGGCGCGTGGCCGGTAGCGCACGCGTGCGATTCAGAACCACGACCGGCGGACGAACGGCGACGACCGCGGCGGTTAGCGACGGCGCGACGGCGAGGAAAGGGGGAGGAAGAGAAAGAAGATGTCCCGGAGATCGTGATCCTCACCAGGAGCGTAACGAAGGGGTCGAAGAAGGATGGGGAGGCCGGACGGCGGCGAGCGCGTGCTCGACACGCGGTGGCCGTCGGTCGGACAGTGGCGGGGAAGGACGAGCTCGATTCCCATCAACGGAAGCGTCCTAGCTCGATTAGCTCGACGAGGAGGTAGGGGACGGCGCGGCCGAGCTCCTGGACATCCAGCCAGGGCTTGGGGACGCCGGAGGTGGTCGGTGGCGGCGGCGCGGTCCAAGGCGGCTCGGTTGGCCGCGGGGAGGACCAAGATGCGGGGCTCGATTCCGGGGCGTCTTAGCTCAATTCCGTAGAGGAAGGGGTAGCTCGCGACGGGGTGGACATGATGGCGGCGTCGTCTTGCGCTGGAACGGCAGGGATCGACGGCAACCACGACGGAGGCGGCGGCGGCGACAGGAGCTTGGAGAGACCCAGGGCTAGGGTTTCCGGGCCGAGAGGGAGAGGGGCAGGTGAGGGGGAGAGAGAGAGGAAGGCCAGGACACGGGTCCTCTTGTCTCCAGGGGGCCACGGCGGCATAGCGATAGGAAATGGCGTCGGCGGCATGGGCAGTGGCATGGCGACAGTGAGGGAGATGAGGAGGGACTGACAGTGGGGGACCCACTGTCAGGGTTTTGATCTTTTCCAATTTTAATTAAAATCCAGCAGGTTTTAGGCAATCAAATAAGGCCCTTAAACATCTTTAACAATTTCACAAAAATTAATGTGGGCTCCTCTTGGCCTTTAGAAACTCCACAAAAAGTTTGGCTTCAAAATAAAAAGTTTTGAACCACCTTTGTTCACAGAGTTTAATTAAAGCCATTTTTGATAAAATGCAAAATGTATGTATTTGGAGCATTTATATATTTCCATAAAATAATGAAAATATTCATGGAGACTCTCACAATCATATTGAAACTCCCCATGATTTTAGTTTGAAATTTTGGAAGGTTTAACTTGGTTCCAAAAATAGGAATTGAAATAAGCCAATTTAATTTCTCAAATTTATTTAAATGGGTTGGCATTTATAAAATATATTCTTAGAACTTCCGGGACAATTTGGAAATTTTAAGAATAAGTTGGTTTGGCCATTTTGGGCAAAGCATTTAGTTTTTTTGGAAATTTTAGGAAGAGTTTTGCTTCCCTAGTTTTTAATATCCAAGTGTGGCTTTATTTAGAGTTAGCAATTTAAGCAATTATGCCATGATGCAATGCAACACAAAAAGCAAAAATTTGGCCGGTATTTTAGGGTACCAAATTAGGGCTGTTACATATTTCCTGGTGAATCCTCCTACTGGAGAATCAAGGAGCAAGGAGCCAAGGCCACCAGCATGGAGAAAAGGTTGGTTCCAGAGAAGTCATTGGTCATTGGGACACATGTGCTGAAGCTGAAGGACCCGGTTGTAGAGCCGGCAAATGATAAGCCGATACTTGCTATCGTGCCTAAAACAATATCTAGCAACCATGAAGCCGGGTCCAGCCAAACCGAGGTAGCTAAAACCCGGGATCCAAAATATACTCAGCCAAAGTGGTGTCCGCCGGGTATAACGAAGACACAGAAGCGGAAACTGCAGAGGGCAAGGAACCGGGAGATGACAGAGAAGGAGGCTGAGCAAGCCAGAAACGCCAAGTTCAACGCTGAAAGACCAATGGTGTCGGCTCAAGCATGGATGAAGTCGAAGCTGCAGACCTGGAAGCAGGGGAGGAATCGGCAAAGGACGAGTCAGATAATGAGTCGGCAAATGAGGAGTCGGCAGATAATTCGATGAACAAGGAGCCGGCAGAGGAGGAATCTGAAACGCTGGAGTCGGCAAATGAGGACCCGGTGGAGGACTTGGCAATTGACGAGTCGGCGGACCTGATGGATGAAGAATTACTGGATTATGAGAGTACGCCGACTCGGGTAGGTATGGATATTAACATGGTATATTATTTGCCTGCTGAATTCCGTGCTGCAGAGGAAGAAGGTGATGTAGCACAGCTCAACCTTGGACCCAAGAATGCCGTCTTCGAGAAACCTGAGGGACCGGTGAAGCACCTGAAACCTTTGTACGTCAGAGGACATATCAATGGGAAGCCGGTCACTAGGATGATGGTTGATGGAGGGGCTGTGGTAAACCTTATGCCTTATTCTGTCTTCAAGAAATTACAGCTAGAAGATGCAGATCTCATGAAGACGAACATGGTATTGAACGGGTTCGAAGGGGGAGAAGGAATTGAGGCCAAAGGAGTGATTAGTCTGGAGCTGACCGTGGGAAGTAAAACTTTGGCCACCGCGTTCTTTGTTGCTGAGGTGCAGGGAAATTACAATGTGCTACTTGGACGAGATTGGCTCCATGCAAATCAATGTGTGCCATCTACCATGCACCAGCAACTCGTACAATGGATCGATGACGAGATTGAAGTCGTTCATGCTGATAACTCGGCATGCATTGCTTTAGCCGAGTCTATTGCTGATTGGCAACACTCTAATGCCACATGTCTTTCGGGGCGTGACTTATCCGGGTTCGATTTCCTGAGTGCTACCAGGGGCGGATTCGTGCCAATATCTTTAAAGCCGGTTGGAAGCAATCGGCTACATCTCAACTAAATGGATCCTAATAATAATGAGTGGCTGCAGAAGCGTCTGGACAAGTATCGGGCTGAAAGGAACGATATGTGTGAAGCAATTGAAGAACCAGACGACATGGATAAGCTGGGACAGGGCTTTACGTCGGCCGACCCGCTCGAAGAAGTGGATATTGGGGATGGCACTATTCCTAGGCCGACCTTTGTAAGCCAAAAGCTAGAAGCCGATTATAAATCCAAGTTAATCGCGCTAGTCAAGGAGTATGTGGACTGCTTTGCTTGGGAGTATCACGAGATACCCGGGTTAAGCCGAGAGCTCGTCGAGCATCGGTTACCGATAAAAGCCGGCTTCAGGCCATATAAGCAGCCGACTCGTAAATTCAACCCGGCAATATATGATCGGATCAAGGAAGAGATTGGCCGGCTCCTGAAAGCTAACTTTATCCGGCCTTGCAAGTATGCTGAGTGGATCTCCAACATTGTACCGGTCGAGAAGAAGGGATCTGGTAAGATCAGGGCATGTATAGATTTCAGAGATCTAAATCGAGCTACGCCCAAGGATGAATATCCCATGCCAATAGCCGATATGCTTATCAATGATGCCTCTGGACACAAAGTCATCAGCTTTCTAGACGGGAATGCGGGGTACAATCAAATATTCATGGCCGAAGAGGACTCGGCTAAAACAGCGTTTCGCTGCCCCGGGTTCGTTGGTTTGTTCGAATGGACAGTGATGACCTTTGGGTTGAAGAATGCTGGTGCTACATATCAAAGAGCGATGAACTTAATATTTCATGATCTTCTTGGAGTCGTGTTGGAGGTGTACATTGATGACGTAGTTGTCAAGTCGGACGGCGAGTTAAATCATTTGGCCGACTTACGTCTTGCGTTTGAGAGGATGAGGAAGTACGGACTCAAGATGAATCCTTTGAAGTGTGCCTTTGGCGTGTCGGCTGGGAAGTTCCTCGGTTTTGTCATACATGAAGCCGGCATAGAGATCGACCCGGCCAAGATTGAAGCTATTCAGAGAGTACAGGCGCCGACTTGTAAAAAGGACATGCAGAAATTCCTAGGCAAGGTAAATTATTTGAGAAGATTTATCACTAACTTGTCGGGTAAAGTTGATGCATTCACACAGATTCTTCGGCTCAAGAACAATGATGAGTTCACCTGGGGGGCAAGACAGCAAGAGGCATTCGACAGAATAAAGGCCTGTTTGTCTAAACCTCCAATTCTGAGAAAGCCGACTCGTGGTCTACCGTTTCGGCTTTACATTGCAGCTGAGGAAAGGGTGATTGGAGCCGCCTTAACTCAAGAAGCCGAAGGACAGGAGTATGTCATTACATATCTAAGCCGACGACTGCTAGATGCCGAGTCCAGGTACAGCTTTGTAGAAAGGTTGTGCCTATCTCTTTATTTTGCTTGCACCAAATTGCGCCATTATCTTCTATCTGGTGAGTGCAAAGTCTTTAGTCAAACCGATGTCATTAAACACATGATACATAGGCCGATCCTCAGCGGACGGATCGGCAAATGGGCGTACGGATTGATTGAATATGATTTGGCTTATGAACCTCTCAAGTCCATGAAAGGCCAGATTGTAGCCGACTTCCTCGTTGAGCATCGGATTGACCTAGAGCAAGAAGCCGACTTAAATATTGTGTCGGCTATACCGTGGAAACTCTATTTTGACGGCTCAGTTTGTAGTGGTGGACAAGGAGTCGGCATTGTGTGCATATCACCCCACGGTACTGTCTTTGAGGCCTCCTGTCGTCTCGATTATTTTTGCACTAACAATGAAGCCGAGTATGAAGCTCTTCTACTCGGGTTAGAGATTTTGAGGGATGCAGGGGTAACTCATGTCGAGGCATATGGTGATTGGCTACTTATAGTCCAGCAAGTGGCTAAGGTCTTCCAGTGTAACAATGGATCACTCAACACATACCTCGACAGGTGCTTGGATATTGTATCAACTTTGGATTATTTTTCCATATCTCATGTTTCCAGGCAGGACAATTGGCTCGCCAATGATTTGGCACAGCAGGCATCAGGCTATCATGTCAGCAGAGGAATATTTTTCATAGTAGAGAAGCCGATGCTAACTGTTGCTAATGACTCAGAAGCTAGAGGAGAAGCCGAGTCATCCAACTCGGCAATTGAAGGAAAGGGCGAGCCATCAAATTCGGGAGATGAAGGAAAAGCCGAGTTATCTAATTCGGTTCTAGAAGAACTCGGCGAGACTCGGTCAGCTGATTGGAAGACACCTATCATCAATTATCTAAAGGATCCGAGTCAGAGAACCGAGAGGGCTATTCGGCGGCTTGCTTTCAAATACACTCTGGTAAATGATGAGTTATATCGCCGAACAGTCGATGGGCTCCTGCTTAAGTGCCTAGATGAAGATCAATCTCGGATCGCCATGGGAGAAGTGCATGAGGGGTTGTGTGGTACACATCAGTCGGCTCACAAGATGAAGTGGATACTCAGACGAGCCGGGTTCTATTGGCCGACGATGATCAGTGACTGTTTTCAATACTACAAGGGATGTGAAGCGTGCCAGAGATTTGGAGATATTCAGTTGGTGCCGGCTTCACTTCTTAACCCAGTAATAAAGCCATGGCCTTTTAGAGGATGGGCATTGGACTTTATTGGCATGATTAACCCGGCTTCATCCAAAGGGCATCGGTTCGTGCTGGTTGCTACTGATTATTTTACCAAGTGGTCTGAAGCAGTACCCCTCCGAAATATGACCCACAAAGAAGTAATTCAATTTATTACTGAGCATATTGTTCATCGATTCGGTATCCCGCAGACTCTCACTACAGATCAAGGCACCTCCTTCATGGCTAAAGAAGTGAAACAGTTTGCCGAATCACTTGGAATCAAGATGCTCAGTTCATCTCCATATTATGCTCAAGCCAATGGACAAGCCGAATCGAGCAACAAGATTCTGGTTAGGTTGATCAAGAAGAAGGTACAGGACCACCCAAGGAGGTGGCATGAAGTACTGTCCGAGGCATTGTGGGCTCACAGGATCTCAAGGCATGGTGCAACCAAGGTGACTCCTTTCGAGTTAGTATATGGACAAGAAGCCGTTTTACCAATAGAAGTAAATCTGGCTGCTTTGAGATTCGCTAAGCAAAACGATTTGTCGGCTGATGACTATCACAATTTGATGATGGATAACATTGATGAAGTAGCCGACAAACGTATCAAGGCATTGAAGGACATAGAGCAAGAGAAGTTGCGGGTAGCAAGAGCTTACAACAAGAGAGTCCGGATTAAGAATTTTCAAATCGGCGACTTGGTATGGAAAGTTATACTGCCAATTGGTTCTAAGAGCCGGAAGTTCGGTAAATGGTCACCGAGTTGGGAAGGACCACTGCGAATCACAAGGATTGTACCCGGCAACTCATATTTGGTGGAAACGTTGGAAGGCAGCATATTGCCTCGAGCTATCAATGGGAAATACTTGAAGAAATTCCACCCAAGTGTGTGGCAAACTGCGTAAAGCTACACATATGGCCGATGAGCTTAAGCATCGCCCTTAGATCAAATCTTCTACATTGTATATTTTCTAGTACGCAAGCTCTACTAGAAAACAGGGGGGCATGTGTTAGCACTCGTTTTTGGCAGGTACTAGGTTCAGGAGTCCTCAGGAGGAGTGGCAGCTCGTTGATGACCCGACGGGAGCCAGCCCGACGTACCAGGAGTCGGTTTTGTAACAACCCGGATCACAGAGGGGACCCGGCGTGTCCAGAACCCGGTTTAAAAGGACTCGGCGCAGGCTGGACTTGAGGATTCTTGAAGATTCCAGAAGGCTGCATCGGAGAAGCCAGACGCGAGGAGAACTTAATGCTTGCCCAGCCCAAAAAGGAAGTCGGTGGCGCCAGGGAGAGTTCGGGTCCAACCCGGAAGGAAAATACGAGTCCGGCTAGGAGTCTTACCTTATTTAGAAGTAGAAACCGACCTATACCGTGAGTTGTAATCCTTGTAGAAGTCTAAAACTTGTACGGGAAGTCCAGCCGCCTCACTATATATATGTAGGAGGTGACGGCCGATTGAAATTAAGCAAACAATCGACAAACCAATATTACTATTACTTTTTACCCTCAAACCCTTGTTCATGCTTCCGTTCTTCGGCGACTTCGCATAGAGTTTGCCAGAGATCGATAATCGAGCTTGGAGCGGTCAAACCGGCCAAGTTCAGCCAATCGTCGCCGGAACCTCCGACGGGGTCCCTCCTGAGGAACTGGGGCGTCTGGTTTCAAACGTGCCGAGTCTTTGTCTTGCGTATCGCGCTGAGACCCGGCCTCCCGCGGGGCGAGTTGCGGAGTATCTCCCCCGGCACCGCGGGTACACGAGGACGTGTTCGTGTGACGCGTTTACATCGCAACAACAATCAAGCGCAACGAGTTCCTGCACCAGATCGAAGGGCTCGAGTAGTCGGAGCAGGAGTTGACCTCTCGCCTCCAGCGCACCAAGGAGGCACTGACTCGCGCGAAGAGGGAGATCGCCGCCCTGAAGGCGGACCTGAGCGACCTCCAGCAGTAGGTGGGGCCGGCCGCGGACCGCGCGGAGCAAGCGAGACACCGCGCGACACGGCCGGGCCATGACGCGCCAGCGCCAGGTCATGCTCCACGAGCTGGTCCGCCGCGCGAACGCCGTCGGGGATGACATGAGGATCGAGGTCCCCCACTTTCCCTCCGGAGGGATCGACGATGAGGCGGCATACACGCACTTCTTCGGGCAATTCCTCGGGGAGCTTGAAAAGGTCGCGAAGCGCTTCGACGAGCGCATCGTGGCGGAGAGCCGCGATCTCCTCGTCCTTGCCACCAGCCGCGTCTTCAGCAACCTCCTGAAGCTCTGGCCCTCGTTTGACCTCGAGGCCGTGATGGGGCCGGTCGAGATCCGCAGCAAGGCAGGGGAGGCCGCCGAGGTGCTCGCTAGAAAGTACGACCAAGTCTTGGTCGACGAAGACGAAGGCGACGGCGAGGAAGGCGCCCTGGAGGCGGAAGCTGCCGTGGACAGAGCGGGCACCTCAGGAGGCGCGACGGCCTGAACTCCTTCCTGTAGCTGGTCATGCATGGGGCACATTATCTTAGTATTTTGGTTGTAACAACTTTTGTAAAGACTTGCCTTAAGCTTTTGAACGCGCTTGTGAATGTCCCTCAGGTGGCTTTTGTCTTTCCCCTTCATGTCTTTTTCGCTCTACGTCTTAGGACCCTCTCTTAGCGCTACACCACCGCCGCTTCGGTATGTGAGAGTCAGGGCTCCACAAGGCCGGGGGGTGTGTGAGGCCTCAAGAAGTAAGAGCTCCTCGAAGCGCGATGCTTGGGGCCCCCCTTTGACGTGCAAGCAGCCCATGAGGCGTAGGAGAGAGAAAAGAGACTCGAGGGGCAAAAATCAGTGAGAGGAAATTCGACCAAGTGTTTGTACTTAGCTTAACGAGGCATTCTGCCTTGGAGAGGGTGTTGGTTCCCTGGCGAGATGTTTTTGCCTTGGAGAGGGTGTTGGTTCCTGGCGCTCACTTTGGACCTGTTTTCCTGTGTTTTGACAGATAGGCGTACCACAAGCGATACATAGCTAGATAACTTATGCGTGCTCGTAGGTTCCTTCATGGGTGTCTCGCGAGGAGAACAGGCACCAAGGTCCTTGGTGAGTTAACGTGCACGGGAGGCGGCTCATGAGTTCAGAGCTCCTTGGGAGTTGACATGCATGAAGGCTGGTCCGTGAGTTCAGAGCTCGGATCCCTTGGGTTTGAGGCGCTGCCGGGATGCTCCCGTGGCATGGCACCATGCTAGCCCCCGCTCGCGAGATACACAGGATGGATCATACGAGCGAGAAATAAACAGCAATAACATAACAGCTTACCGAAGCCACAAAACATGCTAGCGTGATGCGCAAAGGTTCAAAATGACCTGAAATAGATGTTCATTACACTGGCGTGGCCAGAAACACAAAAACTCCACCATGTCAGGCATGGGGTTCCACATGCTGTGGCTAAAACTCTCGAGGGGGCGTGCTCGTGGCGACGCATGCAGAGAGAGCTCAGAGGGGGCCCCTATGCGGGGGTGGCTTGTAGGGCCTACGGTCCACCATGGCTGGGCATGGGGATCCACCACGCCAAGGCATGGTGCCTGAAGAGGTTACCTTGCCGAGGCGTGATGGCTTGGGATTCTTCTCGAACGGCCCGCAGCATGTATAGTAGAGAGGGGAGCCCGAAGTTTTTCCTCGTGGAGGATGACGGCGCGTGGCTCTCCCTTGATGCAAGAAGTTGCTCGCCGAGGGCGATCAGGGGTAGAACTTGCACAAGTGCTGGATGTTCCAGGGGTTGGCGACAGGGATGCCATCCTCCGTCTCGAGCCATGCGGAGCCAGGCCTGGCGATGTGCACGACTCTGTAGGGGCCTTCCCACATTGGTGAGAGCTTGTGGAGGCCTGCCCTGGAGAGGATTCTCCTCAGGACAAGGTCTCCTGCTTCGAGGGTGCGCGGGCGGATGTGGCGGCTGTGGTAGCGACGGAGGTCTTGCTGGTACCTTTCCGCTCTTAGGGCCGCATTGCGGCGGAGCCCTTCAAGTAGCAGCAGGTCGTCGTTGCGGAGTTCGTCCACCTCAGCCTCCTTGAAGGCCAGGACTCGCGGAGAGCCATGAGTGATCTCGCTGGGGAGGACGGCTTCAGCGCCATAGACGAGGGAGAACGGCGTCTCACCAGTTGGCTTCGTTGGCGTGGTGCGGATGGACCAGAGCACCGAGGGGAGCTCATCGATCCAGTGCTTGCCGCTGGCCTTGAGGTGGTTGAAGCTTCTCGTCTTGAGGCCCTTGAGCACCTCGGCGTTGGCTCGTTCGGCCTGCCCGCTGCTTTGTGGATGCGCCACCGAGGCGTAGCAGATTTGGGCACCGATGCTGCCGCAGTAGGACTTGAAGGCGCCACTGATGAATTGTGAGCCGTTGTCGGTGATGATGCGGTTGGGCACACCGAAGCGGCAGACCAGGCTCCTTATGAATTTTACCGCCGATTTCGCCGGAATGGTGCGTACGGGTTCCACCTCAGGCCACTTGGTGAATTTGTCGATGGCGACGTAGAGGTAGCGGTAGCCCCCGAGCGCTCGCGGGAAGGGTCCCAGCAGGTCCAGCCCCCGACCGCGAACAGCCAGGAGAGCGGGATCGTCTGGAGTCCTTGCGCGGGCTGGTGGATTTGCTTGGCGTGGAATTGGCATGCGTCGCAGGACTGGACGATTTCGGCGACATCTTGAAGCACTGAGGGCCAGTAGAAACCACTCCGGAAGACCTTGCCAGCAATGGTGCGCGAGGAAGAGTGGTGGCCGCACTCGCCGCTGTGGATGTCGTTGATGAGCTGGCGGCCTTCCTCAGCAGGGACGCACCGCAGCGCAACCCCATTGGGTCGCTTGCGGTACAGGTCTCCGTCGTGGAGGCAGTAGGACTTGGCCTGGCGAGCAATTCTTTCGGCCTCTGCGTCGTCTTCGGGGAGGGCTCGGTTCTGCAGGTAGTTCTTGATCTCGTTGATCCAACCAGTGTCTTGTCGTACTAGGGTTAGCAGCAAGCGATTGCCCGAGGGCAACCCACAGTGTGGTGCTCCGCTCGGTGGGGCAGGTGGGAGCTCCTCGTCGATGTTGATGTTGACCACATGTTGCTTGACCGAGGCCTTGGTGAGCCTCTCCTCGAATACTCCGGGTTTCTGGGCTTCTCTTCTTGCTGCTCGCCGAGCAATTTCATCTACCTCTTGGTTTTCTGCCTGCAGGATGTGCTTGAGCTCCATGCCCCTGAAGTGCTTCTCCATCTTGCGTACCTCTTCAAGGTAGGCCACCATGTAGGTGTCCTTTGGCGTGTAGCTTTTGTTGGAGAAATTGACGAGGAGCTGGGAGTCGCCCTTGATGAGGATGTACTTGATGCCGAGGGCAATGGCAGCTCTGAGCCCGGCGAGGAGGCCTTCATATTCAGCGATGTTGTTGGAGACCTTGTCATTGTCCTTGAAGCACAGTTGGATGGCGTAGTAGAGCTTGTCGCCTGTCGGTGAGGTGAGGACGGCACCAGCCCCTGCACTCCTGGCCGCGAAGGCGCCGTCGAAGTGCATGGTCCTGTGGCTTGGTGTCGTCCCTCCTGAGGCTGTAACCTCCTCCTCTTGAGGCTCTTCTTCACGCGTGTCCGTCCATTCGGCCATGAAATCAGCCAGCGCCCTACCCTTGATGACCCTGGTGGTGTCAAACTCCAGCTCGAAGGGTTGTAGCTCTATGCCCCAGCTTGCGACGCGATCTGTTGCGTTTGGGTTGCGCAGGACCTGCTCCAGGGGATATGAGGTGACCACCTTGATGGGGTGGCCCTAGAAGTAGTGGCGCAGTTTCCTGGAGGCGATGAGGAGCGAGAAGAGGAGTTTTTGCTGCATGGGGTAGCGCTCGCGAGCGTCCCGCAGCACTGTGCTGACGAAGTACATGGGATGCTCGACGAGGGTAGTCGTTGGCATGGCAGCGGCTGACTCCTCTCCAGGCTCGGTGGGGTCCTCGGCGAGGGTTTCTTGAGGCCCCACTTGGGGAGGCTCGGCAGGAGGCTGGATGCTTGGCGAGGGTGCCTCCTTGTCGGGGGGTTCTGGGCTTGGCGAGGCGGAGGTCTGCTTGGCGAGGACTGGCTCTTTCCTTTCCGCCACCAAGACCGCGCTCGCCGTCTGAGGAGTGGCTGCAAGATACAGCTTCAGAGGCTCGTGAGGGCGTGGGGCAACCATGATGGGTGGGTTTGCCAGGTATTTCTTCAGGTCCTCAAAGGCCTTTGCTGCTTCAGGGGTCCACTTGAAGGGACCGGACCTCTTCATGATCTTGAAAAATGGCAGCGCCCTCTCGCCGAACTTGGAGATGAAACGGCCGAGGCTGGCCATACATCCCACTAAGCGCTGCATGTCCTTGAGGCGACGAGGAGGCTGCATCTGCTCTATGGCCTTGATCTTGTCGGGGTTGGCCTCAATGCCGCGGTGAGATACCAGGAATCCGAGGAGCTTGCCTGAAGGGACCCCGAAGACGCACTTGGCGGGGTTCAGCTTGATGTTGAGCTTGCGCATGTTGGCAAAGGTCTCCTCGAGGTCCTGGATGAGCGTGTCCTTCTCGCGGGTCTTGACGATGATGTTATCGACGTAGGCTTCTGCATTCCTCCCCATTTGAGCCCCCAAGGCAATCCTCATGAGGCGCTGGAAAGTGGCGCCGGCGTTCTTCAGACCGAAGGGCATGCAGACGTAGCAGAACACACCACAAGGGGTGAGAAATGCTGTCTTCTCCTCGTCCTCCTTTGCCATCTTGATCTGGTGATAACCAGAGAAGGCATCCAGAAAACAGAGGAGCGCGCAGCCGGCGGTGGAGTCCACGATCTGTTCGATCCTCGGGAGGGGGTAGGGGTCCTTGGGGCAGGCCTTGTTGAGGTCGGTGAAGTCGATGCAGAGGCGGCTGCCTCCGGTGTGCTTGGGGACGACCACACCGTTGGCGAGCCAAGTGGGATGGACCACTTCCTTGATGATGCTGGCCTTCTTTAGTTTTTCCACCTCCTTGACGATGAAATCTTGCTTCTCTGGCGCCTGGCGCCACGCCTTTTGCTTCACGGGGCGTGCGTTTGGACACACGGCTAAGTGGTGCTCGATCACCTCCCTCGGTACTCCGGACATATCTGACGGTGTCCAGGCGAACATGTCAGAGTTTGCCCTGAGGAAGGCGACGAGCACGCTTTCCTATTTGGGAGGCAGGTTGGCGCCGATGGTGACGCTAGCCCCCGAGCCGCTTGCCTCCAGAGACACTTGCTTTGTCGCGGCCTTCTCCTGAGAGAACAGCTGCTTCTTCTTCGCGGGGGGCCTCGGGAGGGGTTCCTCGTCCTCGTCAGCGGGTGACGCCACCGCGGCAGCCTTGTAGGCCGCTTGCGCAGCGTACAGGGCGTCCGAGACCACGCCGCGGATGACAATGGTGCCACCCGAGCCAGGGAGCTTGACGAGGTTGTAGGCGTGGTGGGTCACCGCCATGAACTTGGCGAGGGCGGGGTAGCCGAGTATGGCGTTGTAGGGCAGGCCGATGTGCGCGACGTCGAAGTCGATCAGCTCGGTGCGGTAGTTGGCCTGGGTGCCGAAAGTGACGGCGAGCCTCACCTGCCCCAAAGGGGTGGTAAGACCCTCTGTCACTCCCGAGAAGGGCCTGGTGGGCATGAGCCGCTCGTAGGGCACCTGCAGCTTCTCGAATGTCTCGACGGATATGACGTTGAGGCCGGCACCCCCCATCAATGAGCGTCTTGGAGACGGCGATGTTGTTGATGGTGGGGGTGCAGACCAGCGGGATGGTGCCAACAGTCGAGGTGGACTTGGGGTGGTCGCTGGAGTCGAAAGTGATGGGGCACTGGGACCACTTGAGGGTCCTGGAGGCCTCGACTCCAGGAAGGGCTGCCGCAACCTCGCGAGCGAGTTGCTTGAAGTGGCGGTTGGAGCGAGGGGCCTGAGCCCCGCTAAGGATGGCAATTTTACCCATGGGTACGGGTACCCGCGGGTACCGTACCCATATGGGGAGGGTATGGGTACATTTTTATACCCATGGGTAGTACCCATACCCTACCCGCCAACTCGTGGGTAGGGCATGGGTACAGCCCTGTACCCGCGGGTATACCCATATCCTCCCCGTTTATACTGAATATGACCCCTACGTCGTTGACTTGCTAGATATGACCATGAGTTTGTGATTTTCGAAGTTAGATAAGTGTCATGTATTCATCTACCTATTATTGAGTTGAGATAGTTTTTTTTTTTATCAAATGTGGTACTTATGAATGTGACACAGGGGAAAATTTGTCTACTATTTGATTTACCCAACGGGTACCCAATGGGTATAGATACCCGCCGGGTATGGGTATGGGTATATTTTCATCCCCGCGGGTAAGGGTATGGGTAGAATTTTATACCCATAAACTATATGGGTATGGTATTGCTCTACCCTGCCCATACCCTGCCCATTGCCATCCTTAAGCCCCGCCGAGGATGCAAGCGGCCCCGCGAGGCACCTGGTAGCCCTCGTCAGCCTCGGCAGGCAGGTTGTCATTCGCGGGCTGGGCGGCATTGGCCTGGGGGTTCTGCTGGTAGTTGTCGTTGTAGTTGTTGTTCCAGCGTCGCCCCCCGCGGCCGCCGCGGCCTCCGCCGCGGCCTCCGTTTGCCTCGTGAGCCTCGCGAAGCCTCTTGAGGTCGTAGCAGTCCTCGATGGGATGAGAATGCCTGTTGTGGTAGATGCAGAAAGGACGATCATCTTTCTTCTCAGGTCCCGCGGCTGGAGCGGCAGCTTGGCGAGGCTGCTTGGCGTCGGGCTCTGCCGCGAGGACTGCAGTGGTCTTCCGCTTCTCGGAGGATTTCTTCTTCTTGGACCCCTCGGCGGGGTCCCCTGGCTCGTTCTTGACGAACAAGCGGCCCTCTTTAGCCTTGGCGCACTTGTCCGCCAAGTCAAAGAGTTTGACGACGGTGGTGATGTTGTTGTGGATTCCAAGCTTCTCGAGCATCCGCACGTCTGTGACCCCAGCCTGGAAGGTCGAAATGACCTGCGCGTCGGTGGCGTTGGGGATCTTGTTGCGCACTTGGCTGAAACGCTGGATGTACTTGCGGAGGGTCTCGCCGGGCTTCTGACGCACGGCGCGGAGGTCGTTGTAGGTGAGGCCGCGCTCGTACGTGCCCTTGAAGTTGGCGACGAAGCACCGGCAAAGCTCTTCCCAGGTGTTGATGGACTCGGTGGGGAGGTTGGTGAGCCATGAGGACGCAGAGTCCTTGAGGGCCATGGGGAACCAGTTCGCCATGACCCTGTCGTCGCCCCCGGCGTCCTGGATGGCCAGAGTGTAGAGCTGCAGGAACTCCAGGGGGTTGTTCTTGCCGTCGTAGCGCGGAGGGAGGTCCGGCCTGAACTTGACCGGCCAGACGACGCGACGGAGGCTGCGAGTGAACGCGGCCGTCGTGCCGTAGGTGACCGTGCCGCTGGCGAGGGTGGCGCGGAGGTGGCACCCGGCGGTGGCGACGTCCTGGACGGCGCGGTTGCGGCATTCCTGCCCGCGCTCGATGCTTACGCGTGCGTCCTCAGGGGCTCGCTGCACGATTTGGCAGTCGTGCGGCGACGACGCGTGCGATGCATCGCAGCCGTCGTGAGGAGGAGCCCCCGCTGGAGCAGGCTGCGGTGGAACCGGTGGAGCTGGAGCAGGTGCATGGTGACGAGGAGGAGCGGGAGGCGCGCCGTGCGCCACGTCAACCACGAGCGCGGAAGGAACCAGGGAACGAGACGGTGCAGGTGCGGCGGCCCGAGCGGCGTCGATGAGTTCGGAGACGCGGTTGAGCCAGGCCTCCTGAGCCGCCGGCGTGGGACGGTACTGCAGCAGCTCCTGCACCATGAGAAGCGCAGTTGCCGGGCTGGGCGCAGGGCGGCCCAGCGAGGAAGCAGCACGGTCCCGCGACGGGTGCAGGGAGGAGGCCTCCTCTTCGCGGAGGTCGTCCTCAGCGTGGTCGATGTCATCGTCATCCGGGTGCTCGACGCGGGGCTCGGGGTCGGCGCGGCGCGCCGGAGCGGCGCTCCCGCGCGGGCGGCCGCGCGGGTTGCCAGCAGGAGGAGCGGTGGCGGCGCTGGCCGTCCGGCGAGCGAGTCGTTCGGCTGGAGAAGGGCCGGCCATGGCTGCGTCGAGGTTGAAGATAAGCCTCAGCCCCCTACCTGGCGCGCCAGATGTCGAAGAACTGTCCCAGGAACTGGGTGTGTCTCGAGAAGGATCGAGTAAGGGGCTGAACACGGAATCAAACAACCCTCAACGTGCTCCGGCGACGGTGCTCGTCGGACTCGCTGCGGGACAACACTTCAGAGATGGAACACTCGGTCTTACCCAGGTTCAGGGCCCTCTTGTGGAGGTAAAACCCCTACGTCCTGCTTTGGTGTATTGCACTGCTTGGAGAGTTCACAGTACAAGGAGAGCTTGTCGAGCTCGAGGTGGCTAACAATGGCTACTTGCTAGTCTTCAGATCTAGGGTTTGGTCTAAGCTCCCAGATTCCGAACCCCACCCCTTGCTTGGGCACGCCCCTTCTCCTTTTATAGGCGTCTCGGACCTCTTCTGCCCAAACATTTGGGCGGGAAGGGTTACCACACGGCGACGAAGGAGGAGGCGCGGTGCACCATAAAGGTGAAGTCCACCAGAAAGGTGAAGGCCATGGACGCGGTCCAGGGCAGGGACGGCGTCACCAAAGCTGGAAAAGGCCACCGTCCAACGGGCGGCGGGCTGGCGCTGCGGAGGCGGAACGGGTCCTACGGTGACGTCGCCCTTGGAGCGTAGCTGCAGACGGTTCCCTTATCACCGAAGTGGCAATACTCGTTGTCCGCTTTGCTTGGTGCTGCTTTGTTGACTCCTTTATACATGGGAACGGCAACTGTGGCGTCGTCGTCATCGCGCGCAGGCGCGCGCGTCACTCTGCACATGGCGCAGAGCCCATGTGCGCTCTGCCGCGGAGACAGGGATGGCTTCGTGAGGAAGGAGCCTCGGCGAGGCGAAAAACCTCGTCGAGCCCTTCGGCTTGGTCCTTAGCAGAATTGCGGGTGGCGTCGGAGACACCTTGTCGAGTTGCGATCCCTCGCCAAGAGAGAGAATCCTCGGCGAGGAGAAAAGACCCCTCGTGAGGGGAATACCCTCGCGAGGCTCGCCAGGCTTGGAGAGCCTGGTCCTTAGCGAAAATCATCCAAAGAATCTTGTGGGCCCTGGCAGGCCGGCCCGTGGTATCCTGGTTTCCACTGTGCCGACAGTTTTGCTAAGTGTTGTGTGGGTGAAACTATGCTAATGAACCTCCCTTACTTGGACTAGAACACACTTGTGATTACACTTCCCTACAAGCATCCGCAAATGCAAAGAAGTATTTAAGAATTAACTAACCACAACCTTAAACTCTGAGATCCTACACTCCCTCATGCACTAGTTTACCGGTGGGGTTCGGGTTTCTGTCATTCCTGCAACCAGCTCACAAGCAAACTAAGTACACAATCCATTCCCCTAGGCCCATAAAGGTGAAGTGTCATGTAGTAGACCTTCACACAACACCACTAGAAGAATTGCACCACAACTTAAATATCAAACCATTAAATATTACTCAACATAATTCACTACTTGCAACGAGACTCCCCATGTCCTCAAGAACTAAACGAACTACTCACAAGACATCATATGGATCATAATCAGAGGTGATGAATGAATGATTAACAATCCGGTCATAAAAGTATTTCACCGATAAAACTCAATAGCATCAACTACACAAGGCAATCAACACCGGAATAGTCCCAATGAACTACAACAAGTATAACCCTAGATGAAGCGGCAGAACGGAGTGGAACAGTGGGGATGATGGTGCTGTCGCCTGTCAGTGAGGATGATGTTGATGATGATCCCGATGAAGCCCGTGATGATGACGATGACGATGGCGACGGTCTCCCCTCTCTGGGTAGGAATCCCCCCTCCCAGATTTCTCCCTGCCGGAGAGCTTTTTCTCTCTCTATGGTTTCCGCCCTCGAGCCGGCGGCGTAATATTTCTTCGAAGCGTCCCCGATGATTTTTAGGTCAAAGGGATGATATACGTCAAAGGGGGGAGCCGGAGGCGACCCAGGGCCTCCAGGTGGGCCCCAGGCGCGACCGAGAGGTGGGCCGCGGCCAGGTGCCACCTAGCGCCTCTGCGGCTCCCCTCTGATCGCCCTTCTGGCTCCTTCCGTCATCTGGCAAAATAATGATCTCTGAATTTTTCTGGAATTTTTGGCGATGTAGAGGTACAGTATCTTGGCGGTGCCTTTTCCAGCTGATTCCGGGCTTCGGCAATTAAATCACCAACAATCATCAAACATGCAAAATAAAGTAAAATAACATAAGTATAGCATTATATTATGAAATATATCCTTGAGTAACAGTAAATTATGATATAAAATAGTGATGCAAAATGGACGTATCAGCCACTAACATTGTTAAGCAGAGCAGGATAAAAGTGCAAAAATTGTTGGTACTCCTGTTGTTTCTGTTAAGATAGGTGATCATTGCTATTATGGACTTTGTGATATGGGTGCAAGTGCTATTCCTTATTCGCTTTATCAAGAAGAAATGCGCGAGATTGCATCATGTGAGCTCGAAGATATTGACTTGGAAATTAAATTGGCAAATAGAGATGTCATCTATCCAGTGGGAATTGTAAGAGACGTTGAAGTCTTATGTGGTAAGGTAAAATATCCCACTGATTTTCTTGTTCTATGATCGGTTAAGGATAAATTTTGCCCTATTATATTCGGTAGGCCTTTCTTGAATACTTGGATTCCTGTTATAGATTTTAAGAAAGAAAAAGTGTCAGTGCAATTCGCTAGAGAACCTTATGAATTTAATTTTTCTAAGTTTACTAGACATCGATATGGGAAAGAGTTACCTAATGAGGATCTTATTATTGAAAGAATAGCTTCTATTGCTGTACCACCTAAAGATCCTTTGCAGCAATTCATGGAAGAGCACGAGAATGACATGTTTATGCAGGAAAGGGAAGAAATTGATGAAGTCTTCATTAGACAACCAACTATTCTAACGCACAATCTGCCTGTGGAGTCGCTGGGGATGCCCACACCTCCGAAGGGAGACCGTGTGTTTGATCTCAAAGCTCTCCCCGATACTCTTAAATATGCATATTTAGATGAAAAGAAAATATATCATGTTATTGTCAATTCTAACCTTTCAGGGAGAGAAGAGGAGCGATTATTGGAAGTTCTTAGAAAACATCGAGCTACAATAGGGTATACTTTGGATGATCTTCATGGGATTTCACCATCCGTGTGCCAACATACTATTAACCTTGAGCAAGATGCAAAGCCCATTGTTGATCATCAAAGAAGATTAAATCCAAAAATGAATGATGTGGTAAGAAACGAAATATTAAAGCTTCTCGATACAGGTATAATCTATCCTATTGCTGATAGTCAATGGGTTAGTCCTGTGCATTGTGTTCCTAAAAAGGGAGGTGTGACTGTTGTTGCCAATGATAATAATGAGCTCATTCCTCAAAGAACTGTTGTAGGATATAGAATGTGCATTGATTATAGGAAGTTAAATAAGGCTACTAGAAAAGATCATTATCTTTTGCCTTTTATTGATCAAATGCTTGAAAAGTTATCTAAGAATACCCTTTTTTGTTTTCTAGATGGTTATTCCGGTTTTTCGCAAATTGCTGTTAAATATGAAGATCAAGAGAAAATCACTCTTACTTGTCCTTATGGAACTTATGCTTATAGACGAATGCCTTTTGGTTTATGCAATGCTCCCGCTACATTTCAAAGATGCATGTCTGGTATTTTTCATGGCTTTTGTGAGGAAATTGTGGAAGTATTCATGGACGATTTCTCCGTCTATGGAACTTGTTTTGACAATTGCCTCCATAATATTAACAAAGTTTTGCAGAGATGTGAAGAGACAAATCTCGTTCTCAATTGGTGCCACTTTATGGTGAATGAAGGCATTGTGCTTGGGCATAAAATTTCCAAGAGAGGGATTGAAGTTGATAGAGCTAAAATTGAAGCAATTGAGAAAATGCCATATCCAAGGGACGTTAAAGGTATACGTAGTTTTCTTGGTCATGCTGGTTTCTATAGGAGATTTATTAAAGATTTCTCTAAGACATTAAGACCCCTTACCAACCTTCTTCAAAAGTATGCCCCATTCGTTTTGAGGTTATCAATAAGGCTTTAATTTCTGCTCCTATTGTTCAACCATCTGATTGGAATTTGCCTTTTGAAATTATGTGTGATGCTAGTGATTATGCTGTTGGGGCTGTTCTTGGTCAAATAATAGACAAGAAACTGAATGTTATTCACTATGCTAGTAAAACTTTGGATAGTGCGCAAAAGAATTATGCTACTACTGAAAAAGAATTTTTAGCTGTTGTTTTTGCTTGTGATAAATTCAGAAAAATACATTGTTGAATCTATTAAGTACGTATACCCAATGGAAAAGAAAGATGCTAAGCCTAGGCTTATTATATGGGTGCTTTTGCTGCACGAATTTGACTTGCATATTGTTGATAGGAAAGGTGCAGATAATCCTGTTGCTGATAATTTATCTAGAATGGAAAATATACCTCATGATCCTACTCCTGTGAATGATAGTTTCCCAGATGAACAACTCGTAGTTGTTAAGGTAAGCTCTTATGGTAATCCTTGGTATGCTGATTATGCTAATTTTATTGTCTAATTTTTTTTCCTCCAAGCTTTACTCATCAACAGAGGAAGAAATTCTTTTATGATTTGAGACACTACTTTTGGGATGACCCACATCTATACAAGGAGAGAGTTGATGGAATTATGAGGAGATGTGTTCCTGAGCACGAGCAAGATGAAATTCTGAGAAAATGTTACAATAGTGGCTATGGTGGCCATCATGCAAGAGATAGGACTGATACCCACAAGTATAGGGGATCGTTGAAATCTTCGATGTGTAAGTATTAGTATCGATCCCACGAGGAGTAGAAGGTATAAGTATTTATCCTCTGAAATAAGAGTGTCACTTATTTTATTATCTATGCACTAGACAAACTAAAATGATTAAATGATGCAAGTGTTTTTGTGTTTTTGGTGTGGAGTTTGCAATAAAGTAAAAGGCTGAAAATAAAATATGACAAGTGAAAGCTCTCAAAGAGAGAAAGCTCAATCCTCTATGCAGCAAGAGGACAAGCTTGAGTGGTGTGTTTCTTATAGGTGGAAAACGTTCCCAAGGGCTACATGGATTTCATGGCATAAATATTTCTAGAACAACAAAGTAAACATTTTGTCAAGTTTTAATCTTCTTTGGACAAAGCCATAATTAGGTGCAGTTAAATAAATAAACTAAACCACTTATGATGGATCATGTGGTGAAGTAAATGACTGCACAAGAATTATTAAGACATAAAGTCCCACCATAGCATTACACTCTAAGGTCCCCGATATAAATCCCCTCCTAATGTAACTTCATGTATTAGACCAAGGTTTACGTGTCCTCCTAGGTCCTACCCATTCCATCAAACTAGTGTGATAGCACCTTCATGCATTACTCAATATATGGTGCACTTCATACATTGTACATCAAGACAATCATAAAAGATAAAAACTTGACCAAATACTCAACACAAGTTAAGTGAAAATTATTGCCATTCCATCCTATGCCCCCAGGAACATGAGAGAACTACTCACAACGCGAAGACATGATATGATTCGACACAATTTGAAAATATAATCTCCCCACAAAACAATGACAAGTAGCAATTCACAAACATGTAGAATAGTACTTAGACAATAGCTAGGTTCGAACTATCTCAAACAATGAGGGGGATGAAGTGGATCACGAAGATGGTGATGGATATGGTGCTGGTCTTGATGGTGGTGTTGATGGAGACTCCAGAGGGGGGATGGAGGAGCCTTCCGGAGGTGATGTCGGCGGCGTTTCCCCCCTCCGATCTTCTCCGGCGGCAACCTTCTGTCTCCTGTTTCGTGGTTTTTTGTTTCTCCGCCGCCTCCTCGTGAAACTCCTCGGGGGATGATTTTTATAGTTGGTTTTAGGTCAAGACGAAGGCACGGAGACGAAAACGGACGGCATCGGAGCCACGAGGCCCAAGATGGGGGTCCCACGCGGCCAAGGAATCTGGCCGCATGGGCCCACCTCTTTTGGTCCTCGGATCTCCGTTTGTTCGCTTCCTTCGCCTCTACGCTTCGTTCCTTCCAAAAAATGATCCCCGCAAAATATTAGATCATTTGGACGTCGTTTGGGTCCCTAAAACATCAAAATATAGAAAATAGGGTTTTCTGCCAGTGCATGGTTAATTCCAGAAAAATAGGAAAACTGTGAAATCTTCCCAAAATCCTTATAAAACAATGATATAACCCTTATATGATGCAAATATGATTGAAATATGAGTATTATAATGCAAAGTTCATGTATGCATTTTACATGCATCAGCATCCCCAAGCTTAATCTATACTCGTCCTCGAGTATGAAGGTGATAAAACCAACATGGACTTTGCATTTTAATACTATCAATGGATATCAAAGATGATTACTATTGCTACATAAAGTCAAATGATTCATTCTTCAAAGGAGTAGCAATATGCAAGATAGATTATGAAGTGATATTAAATATTCAATGTAAGGATGTTCAATGATAATTCACAAACTGCAACACAGAAGAAAGTACTATGGACCAAATGTATGCATAATGAAAAGTAAAAACATCCTATGATGGTCATAGAGTACTCTTGTAAATCTGAATATAAAAGGTGAACACTTTGGAAAGATATATAAATGAGTAGAGGTAAAACATGAATAAGTTTCATCTAACTTCCAAATGCTTCTACTTAAGTTAATGTTTTCAATGTGGTATTCATTGGTGTCAAGCTCTCATTACCCCCATCATAACATCTTGAATGGTTAAAGTTTAAAGTGAAAGCAAATATGAGTAGTGTGCTTGACAAATTATGGGCTGAAAGCTTCATGCCCCGTGAATACGAGTACCTACACCATGGTGTTACTCAATTTGGGCTACCAAGCAAGTTCAAGTTAAAGTCATTGCAAAAATAGCGTCATCAAGAGGGTCAACTGGGGTACCTCTTGTCCCAGGACATGGAACAAGCCCATGTCAAAATGACAAGACAAACAAACATAATGAACAATCTCAACACCCTTTTTATTTACTATTGATATAGCTTTTTATTATGAGGTGCATCACTGAAGGTTCACAATAGCATGTAAGTAAATTTCCACCATGAATGATGCATGGCTTAGATTAGCGGCCCAGGTGTCTCTCTAGCCATTTGTACAAACTACTTAAACTTACTTAGTTTCCACATTTATTTGGCACTATGATAGGCATCCATAAACAAAAGTACATGATATCAACTAAATATAATTAAGAACATGTTGAAAGCTTGCCATGTGACAGCACATATGGGCTAACTCCCAACCAAGACTCTTGTCAAGCTCACAACTTCATAATTTTAATCACAATGGTTCATGTTTATTAAGTGCAATAAAAGTAAGGTGTGAGAGCTTTTTAACCAACTTTTCCCATGACAATCAATAACATAAGCATTTTAATTCAGAGGTATAGATAATACAAAATAACATGATAAACATACTCGTAATAGCATAAAGCTAATAGGTAGATATGGTGGACTCACTGGAAAAACTTTGGTTGAAGGTGTTGGAAAACAAGTTTTTACTTGTTGGAATTTTGGGCTAGCAAAAGGGAGAGAGTTGACCGTCTAAATGCATGCACAAGTGTCCATAGAACTAACCAATCCATGTTAAACAAAGTAAAGTAACATTCAGCATCAAAACATGAATAAGAGATAGCTCTTGATAAAACACTTGCAAATTAACACTCATTAAAAAGCACAGGAATCATGCAACTATATGTATCTTTTTAAATCAGCTCAAACATCCCTTTCCCAATCTTTTTAATAGAATCCAACTTAATTCAACCCAAATTTCCAGTAGCTCTCTCATAAAAAAATGATAGTGGTGGTCTCAAAACAAAAATCAAACCAAAATAAAAAGCAAATAAAAGACGCTCCAAGTTTATGCGATAAAGTGCATTGATCGAAAAACTGAAGTTAGACGTGTGCAAACCGAGAGTGTGTTCGTCCAGTGGGGTTGTCTTCACATCCCCAAGATTATAGGTATTCACCATCCTTGGATAGCTCTTGGTGCATCTCCTCTAATCCCTGTGAAAAAACTTCAAAACACTATTTCTCCCATTTCTTTTCTGTGGGGTGACATTAGTAGTGATAGACAAATGAATTGCTTGCTGCATAAAATCCTTAAACAAAAATTAATATGAATGTCCAGAAAGTGTATAATGTTGTATGCCTACTTATAAACTCAATTGGATCAAAAAATATTCAAGTTAAAAGTTCAAAGAATGCATCAAACAAAATGGGACAGAATCTGTCCAGAAAAATAGCAGAAGCAAAACGCATTTTTCTAACCTACTTAAATATGTCGAAAATTTCTGAAACAATTCATGCTTACATAGGATGAAAATTTTCAACTACAGTTAAAATATCAGCTCATTCAGAGTTACAGAATAGGAGTGAAAATTCATACCGTGCACAGATCTGTGCTGGAATAAAATCTCCGAATACAATAAGCAACTTTTTCAATCCAAAATTGGTAAAACTTGGCACTTTATTAAAAATTTCAGAAACAAAACTAAAAACTAAATCTCTTGTTACAGCAAGAGGACACAAAGAAAATCAAAAATAAAAACAACCGGGTTGCCTTCCGTAAAGCGCTTTCTTTATAGCCATATAGCTAGGCATGATAGTTTTAATGATGCTCACATAGGAATAAGAATTGAAATGCAAAAGAGAGCATCAAGAGAAAAATATGAAACTCATTTAAGTCTAACCCACTTCCTATGCATTGGGATCTTGTAAGAAAATAAATCATTGAAACACAAAGCAAGTAGCATAGGAAGATAAAACAAGAGCAATTTCAAGGCTTTGAACTTAAAGAGAGGAAACGTAATAATATTGAAATGTTTAGAACCATGTTTTCCCCTCTCATAATAGTTACAAGTAGTGGAACCAAATTTGATAAAACAACTATTAGATTGGTGCAACTTTGCAAACTTAGGAACATATAAAGGATTATTAAAACTATCATGTAAGATATTAGCATGTTTTCCTCTCTCAAAATAATTGCAAGAAACATCATAAACATTATTGTTGTGGGTGTAATGGTTATTAGTGCAAGATAATTTCAGCCCACATATGTACTTTTCAACATATAAAAGCTTCTCCTCCATGGTGTGAATAGGAGAATTCAAAAATAAAGTAGGACTCTCATAAGTGAGAGTGTTGTCACAAGCAGCAAGTATATCATTTTTATCCTCACATAATTTGGTGACAACTTCTAAACATTGAGAATTATCAATAAGCGTAGGACCATCATCTAAAGCATTATCATATAGCATATTTAAACAACACTCCTCATTATCATCAATAAGTTCACTAGTAGCATCATTAAAAAGTAAAGGAGCATTATTAGTTTCATCATAATAGCATGGGTTATCATATATAACCATAGAATTTTCAGTTTGACACTCATCATAACATGGGTTCTCATAAATAACAAAAGATTTTTGAGTTTGAGTGCTACTATCAAATGTTGATGGTGAAGTTGGGAGATCCAACTCTTCCCCAAGCTTAGGTTGGAACATATCCATTTCAATCTCCTCTTCACATTCTTCCTCTTCCAAGCTTATGTTTTCATCATCCTCTTCCTGCAAAATATTAGTACTTTCCATGGAAGCAAGAATTCTTTCTTTAACATAAACATTGTCACTAAATTCTTTTTTGCAAAGTTGGAGAATAATAGAAATTTGTACTTTCATTACACGAGCTTCATGACTAGTTGTAAGAAATTTATCAATAAGAGAGTCTATCTCATGGGCTCCAACATAAGCAATATATTTCTCAACTTGTTCTATATCAGGGCATGAAAATTTATCTTCACGATAACAAGCAATTATAGGATCACTATTATACTTGCATTGATAGTGGGAATGTTTAACAGCTCTTCTATTGCAACAAGTTACATCATGTAATTCACAAAACTGAATAGCCATTTTGTGAAGAGCTTCAAGCAATTTACGCATTCTTGTTCCCTCTTCGGTTGATTCATATTCAAAGTAGGATTCCATATTTTTAACATAACCATTAGGCATAGACATTTCAGAAAGTTTCTCCATCTTTTTTGTGTTTTGATATATAAAACTGAAAATAAAACTAAACTAAATGCAAAACTGAAAGTAAATATAAGAAAAACTCACAACCAAACAAGTTAAAGAGGAAAACCTCCCCAAGCTTAGATGATTGCAAGATGTAAAACAAACAAAAAGAAATGCAGAACTGAAAATAAATATCTAGTGCAAACAAAGATAAAAACTTAAGTGCTACACTCCCCGGCAACGACGCCAGAAAATGTCTTGATACCCACAAGTATAGGGGATCGTTGAAATCTTCGATGTGTAAGTATTAGTATCGATCCCACGAGGAGTAGAAGGTATAAGTATTTATCCTCTCAAATAAGAGTGTCACTTCTCTTATTATCTATGCACTAGACAAACTAAAATGATTAAATGATGCAAGTGTTTTTGGGTTTTTGGTGTAGAGTTTGCAATAAAGTAAAAAGCTGAAAATAAAATATGACAAGTGAAAGCTCTCAAAGAGAGAAAGCCCAATCCTCTATGCAGCAAGAGGACAAGCTTGAGTGGTGTGTTTCTTATAGGTGGAAAATGTTCCCAAGGGCTACATGGATTTCATGGCATAAATATTTCTAGAACAACAAGGTAAACATTTTGTCAAGTTTTAATCTTCTTTGGACGGAGCCATAATTAGGTGTAGTTAAATAAATAAACTAAACCCCTTATGATGGATCATGTGGCCAAGTAAATGACTGCACAAGAATTATTAAGACATAAAGTCCCACCATAGCATTACACTCTAAGGTCCCCGATATAAATCCCCTCCTAATGTAACTTCATGTATTAGACCAAGGTTTATGTGTCCTCCTAGGTCCTACCCATTCCATCACACTAGTGTGATAGCACCTTCATGCATTACTCAATATATGGTGCACTTCATACATTGTACATCAAGAATATCATAAAAGATAAAAATTTGACCAAATACTCAACACAAGTTAAGTGAAAATTATTGCCAATCCATCCTATGCCCCCAGGAACATGAGAGAACTACTCACAATGCAAAGACATGATATGATTCAATGGTATAAGTGATACAACATAATCTGAAAATATAATCTCCCCACAAAACAATGACAAGTAGCAATTCACAAACATGTAGAATAGTACTTAGACAATAGCTAGGGTTCGAACTATCTCAAACTATAAGGGGGATGAAGTGAATCACGAAGATGGTGATGGAGATGGTGCTGGTCTTGATGGTGGTGTTGATGGAGACTCCGGAGGGGGGATGGAGGAGCCTTCTGGAGGTGATTCCGGCGGCGTTTCCCCCTCCGATCTTCTCCGGCGGCAGCCTTCTGTCTCCTGTTTCGTGGTTTTTTGTTTCTCTCGCCGCCTCCTCGCGAAACTCCTCGGGGTCTATTTTTATAGTCGGTTTTAAGTCAAGATGAAGGCACGGAGACGAAAATGGACGGCATCGGAGCCACGAGGCCCAAGATGGAGGGTCCCACGCGGCCAAGGAATCTGTCTGTGTGGACCCACCTCTTTTGGTCCTCGGGTCTCTCTGTTTGTTCGCTTACTTCGCTCCTACGCTTCGTTCCTTCCAAAAAATGATCCCCGCAAAATATTAGGTCATTTGGAAGTCGTTTGGGTCCTTGAAACATCAAAATATAGAAAATAGGGTTTTCTGCCAGTGCAGGTTAATTTCAGAAAAATAGGAAAACTGTGAAATCTTCCCAAAATCCTTATAAAACAATGATATAACCCTTATATGATGCAAATATGATTGAATATGAGTATTATAATGCAAAGTTCATGTATGCATTTTACATGCATCAAGGACCGCACACAAGATTCTGCAATCCGGTTTTTATTGGCCCACTTTATTTAAGGATTCTAAAAAGGTTTGTTTCTTCTTGTGATGAATGTCAAAGGGTAGGTAATATTAGTAGACGTAATGAAATGCCTATGAATTACTCTCTTGTTATTGAACCTTTTGATTGTTGGGGATTTGACTTCATGGGTCCTTTTCCTACTTCACATGGTAATACTCATATACTTATTGCTGTAGATTATGTTACTAAATAGGTAGAAGCTATACCAACTAAAATGTTGATCATAAGACATCTTTAAAAATGCTTAAAGATATTATCTTCCCTAGGTTTGGAGTACCTAGATATCTTATGACCGATGGAGGTTCTTATTTTATTCATGGCACTTTTAGGAAAGTTTTAGCTAAATATGATGTTAATCATAGAATCTCTTCACCGTATCATCCTCAAATTAGTGGGCAAGTTCAATTAACCAATAGAGAGATCAAATTAATTTTGCAAAAGACTGTCAACAAGTCTGGGAAGAATTGGTCTAAAAAACTTAATGTTGCTTTGTGGGCTTATAGAACTGCTTATAAAAATCCTATGGGCATGTCTCCCTATAAAATGGTTTATGGGAAGGCATGCCATTTGCCTCTTGAATTAGAATATAAAGCTTATTGGGTCGTTAGACAACTCAATTCTGATCCTACTCCTGCTGGTGAGAAAAGATTGCTTAATTTGAGTTCTTTGGATGAATGGAGGAGTGAGGCTTATGAAAATGCCAGGTTGTTCATGGAGAAGGTAAAGAAATGGCATGATAAGAGGATTTTGAAAAGGGAGCTTAATATTGGTGATAAAGTATTGTTGTATAGGTCTCGTCTTAGATTTTTTTCAGGAAAATTGCTCTCCAAATGGGAAGGACCATTCATTGTTGAGGAAGTTTTTCGTTCCGGTGCTATTAAAATTAACACCCTCGATGGAGACAAACCTCAAGTGGTGAATGATCAGCGACTCAAGCATTATATTTCCGGTAATCCTATAGATAAAGATGTTCATATAATTCAAGTAGTCACTCCGGAAGAATTTATTGAGGACAAATACCGGAAGACTCCAGATTCAGAGAAAGAATAGGTAACAGTTTTGGTAAGGAAAGTTTCTCAGAAAATTCCAGAAAAATTATAGCGTCAGTTTTTGGAAATATGAAAAATTAGGAGGCGAAGCGGAGCCCGACACGGAGTCTAGGGGCAGGGGCGACCCCTGGCCGCGGTTGCCTTCCAGGCCGTGGCTAGGACCCGCCCCTGGCCTCTGGACACCGCCTTTGACTCTGCCTCGTCTTTTTTCCTTCCTTTTCACGCGAAACTTTTTGCTATATATTCCCCCGAATTTTTCGAGGAGCGTATCCTGTGTTTCCATCGTGTTCTTGTTTCGAGTTGTTTCGACCAGGTTTTAGAAGCTCCTCATCAACCCTAGCCGCCATGACTTCCCCAAGCTCCCCGAAGGATGATTTCTTCAAGAACGTCATCAACTCCTACTTGGCGGAAGTCAAGATGCATCTGCAAGTTCTTCAACTCAAGGATGGAGTGCTTCACAAGAAGATCTTGAAGGCCCCAAGAAGGAAGGAGACGTTAAAGAGAGGCTAGAAGAGATGGAACATGAGGTGTTCAAGTACAAGAAGATGGTTGAGCATGGGGTGTGTGCGATTCATGGTATCATCGCCGAGCTCATCACCATCCACAAGGAAGAGACTAAAGAATTAAGGGAGAAGATTTCCCTTCTAGGAAATGAGACCGCTCACCTGCAAACACCGATTTATGATCTGCATAATCAGATATGTGAGTATGAAGTTAGATTCAAGCGTATGAGTTCTGCTGCAAATTTCAGGACCAAAGAGACCCGTTCATCCTTTGTTGATGGGAAGCCCCTTCTGTGGAAATTTGGTGACAAATATGAAGACCCATCGCCACCGCGGGAATAAATTCGAGCATCTTGGGTAATGTCACCCACTTGGCTTGTTCCAAGCTTGGGGGGAGTGCCCCGGTATCTTTATCTTTATCGTTATCTTTTATGATTATGGTCGTGTGAGATATGTCTTGGTAGAGAAGTTATCGTGTAGTATGGTGTTGCAATGTGTTCTATCACTCCTTTAGAGTGCTCTTTGTATCCGTTGGTGTGTGGTTTTCTATAATGGAATATAAATGAGAAGTCCTCTTTTGCTCTTCTTCACTTTGTATTCTATTATGGCAATCTCTCTCATACGCTGGTCTTGTGGTAAGTGGTGATTTAACATTGGGTGTGAGAGTAGAATTTTGTTTGGTTCTAGCAAGCATAATTTTGGTTAACCGCAACAATGCTTTGATGCTTGAGTAGGGAAGAGGAATTTACATGCAACTATATTATCTTGAATATCTTACATGCTAGTGAATCCTCTAGTTTTATGCTCTTTTGATAAAAAGAATTATGCTGACAAAGATGATGGCTTAATGTTGCATGTTTGACTTATTGTTTAGATAGTATATTTGATTGTTATCTCTCAACACTTTATGTTTGCTTTTAAAGCCTTTGCTAGCCTAAAGCCTTGTACTGAGCGGAATGACTGCTCGTGCATCCAATCCTTTAACCAATCACCTTCCACTAGTGTCCACCATACCTTCCTACATGTGGTATTCTCAGCTACTCCAAGTAAATTGTCATGCACTACCTTTAAAACATTCAAAGTACCATGTTTTGTGTCTCTGTTTTTATCTCATGAGGAAGTAGTGAGGAAGTTTGTTATATCCTGTGTCAAGCAAGGTCATCCCCCCCCCATTTCACCTGGTGAGCGTGGATTGCGTGCTCACTTAAATTTGCCGAGAGCCGGCCAAGGGTTCCCAGCCCGTAGAATATAAATTCAACATCATTAATATCTCCTTCACACAATGCAACCTGAGAAATCAGTCAAACATTGGTTAGTGATAAACAAAGGAGAAAGAGGAATGTACTCGTTCCTCTATGGGAGCCGCTCTCACAAGTCTAAAGACCTGCTTGGTACGGGGGACTGATGGATTCCTTTGCTATAGATTCGTTGAAAAAGACACGCACCTCTCAAAATCATTTTATACCTTCTCTTTCAAAAAACTAAAAAAGCTCTATTGCATGATAAATCCCTGCTTCCCTCTGCGAAGGGCCCTTCTTTTATTTATTGTTGAGTCAGTACACCTACTTCCTCTATTCTCCACAAGCAAACTTAAAGCATTGACTTATGATATTATCATTTATGCTATTTGCAACACGTTTAATATGTTTCATTACAGTTATTCATTTTCTCCATTATGTCAGTTTTAATGCTTTTATCATTGGACTACAGCTTTGACTGTTTGCAACTCATGGAAAAGATGACTTAATAGTTGAAGCATATATTGGATCCTTCTTGAAATAAGAGTTTGATAAGTCTGATTGTTCTTAAATGAAACATAGTTTGCCATTGCTAAATGAGTTTCTACTTTGTTTTACCTTAACATGTTATTATTTATTCACTTATTCTCGAGAAGTTTTATGAGATTAGGTTGCTGTTATGGTTATATTAGTGTTGAGGAAGTAAATACTAATGCTTCATGTTCGTATTCTTTATTATCGACACTTCACTCTATAAATCTGTGGTCATGTTTACTGAGCTCAGTTTTCGCTTGGGGACAAGTGGAGTCTAAGCTTGGGGGAGTTGATACGTCCATTTCGCATCACTATTTTACATCATAGTTTATCTTTATTCATTGATATATTTCATATTGTGATACATTACTTATGCTATTTTACCTTATTTTGCATGTTTTGAATTTTTGGGAGATTCATCTGCCGGAGTCTGGAATCAACTGGAAAAGTACCTGACGTGCGAAGCTCAGAAAATTCCAGAAAAAATCAGGAGATATTATTTTTAGAAATAAGTCACGGAGCCAAAAGGGCGCATGGAGGCGAGCCACCAGGGGCAGGGGCGACCCCTGGCCACGGGTTTAGGTGGGGCCGCAACTAGGACCCGCACCTGTCCCCTGTGGCCCCCCTCCGGCTCCCCTTCGGCGTATTACTACCTTTTGACCTAAAAACGTCGGGGGTGTCCACGAAGAAATATTCCGCCGCCTCTGCGAGGCAGGAACCAGACAGAGAGAAGAAGAGCTCCGACAGGGAGAAATCTGCCGAGGAAATTCCCTCCCGGAGGAGGAAATCGCCGCCATCGTCTTCGCCACACGCCGGGCATCATCGGGATCATCATCAACATCATCTCCACCATTGGCACCTTCATCGCCATCATCACCCCATCTCATCTCGCTGTAGCTTTTGAAGTTGTGATTTGTTAGTTCGTCGGGATCATTTCTCGAGTGTTGATTACCTCTTGTAGTTGATGCTTGTGAGTTTTATCGGTGAATTACCGTTATGATTAATTTGTTGTCCATATTCATACCACCACTGATCATGATCTATATGATGTCTTGTGAGTAGTTCGTTTGGTTCTTGAGGACATGGGGAATGCCTAGTTGCTAGTAATTACATAATGTTGAGTAATCTTTAATGGTTTGATGATTTATGTTGTGTTGCTATTCCTCTAGTGGTATCGTGTGAACATCGACTACATGATACTTCACCTTTTTAGGGCCTAGGGGAATGCATGGTGTTTTTAGTTTGCTTATGGTAGGGGTGCCGGAGTGACAGAAACCTGAACCCCAATTCGCAAACTAGCGCACTAGGGAGTGTAGGATCCCTGAGTTTAAAGTTGCGGTTAGGTTTTTATCTTAATTAATTTCTCGTAGTTGCGGATGCTTGCGAGAGGTTTAATCACAAGTATGCATTTGTCCAAGTAAGGGTGGTGTGTTAGCATAGGTTCACCCACACAACACTGGTCAAAACGTTGAAAATTAATCAGCGGCGTGCAATGAAAATAGCTAGGCAGAAATCCCCATGTGTCCTCAGGAACGTGTTAATCATCATAAGTAATACAATCGGCTTGTCCTTTGTGCTAAAAAGGATTGGGCCACTCGCTGCAACGATAGTTGCAATATTTTATTTACTCGTTCTTTGTTTGTTTGCTATACCAAAAACCCATAAATATTTTCCTTTTAGTTCTTGTAGTGAAACCTCGCTAAAATCCACTTGTCAACACCTTCTTCTCCTCATTGGGTTTGACACTCTTACTTATCGAAAGGACTATGATAGATCCCCTACACTTGTGGGTCATCAGCCATTTTAAAGGATCTACCAAAAATGCTTTCATCGGGAGGTCTTGTTTCGGTATCATGTTTTAAAATGAAAAAGGTTTTATCCCTCTAATCGATAGTTCGATTGACATTTCTGTTTTATTGTTGACTTAGTCACGACGAGATTTTCGAAAATAAATCACATGTTAATATCTTCTTTTATAGAAAAAATCATCGATAATTGCCAAATTATTATAGTACATGTTTTCAGGGAGAAACGTTTCGGCTCCCGAGCTCACATGCTTCTGTATCACTGATTTTGTCTTTTTTGCACAGACCATACAATATGTCATTTTGTTTCGAAACTTTACAAGATTGTTGAAAACTTGCGTATATGTTTGTCTCCAACTGTTTTACATTTATTAAATGTTTAATTTTTTAAAATAACAGGAGCATGTAAGCTCCGGAGCATGTGAATTTCTGATGTTTTCACATTTACTTAGTAGTCAAGTTGTAATAATATATCTATGACGTTATTGCATATTATTTTAAGCTGGTTTTCGGAGTCTCATATATGGTTGGATTGGCTCCAAACTTGGTTTAATTGTTCCCTATTTTGAATACTTCGATTAGGTTCCCTGGTAGTCCTGGCCATGGACCGGCCTGGCCGGGCAAGAAAAAACCCGTAGTAGAAAACCTAGGCCCATGTCCGGCCGGACCCGGCTGTCGGGCCAAGAATATAGGCCAATCTTGGCCCACCGGCGGAAAATAGAGACGGTCCTCATGCCTTGGGCCGGGCCTCTTCCTTAAATCGTCCATATGTGAAGCCCGAGCCCGGCCCAACCAATCCTTCGGGCTCAAAACGTGGGCCTAGGCCCAACCCGCGTGCATCAAAACACAGGCCCATGCCCAGAAATTTCGGGTCGGGCCGGGCTTCCCATGGCCAGGACTATTCGCTGGTTTGAGATTTGGGCTAGTGAAGCATCAATTTTTGGAGTGGTTTTGTCAGTTCGGACTGCTGCAATTTCAGCACATAGCAGTTTTGGTCAGCGAACAGTTTAAGCATGCAAACAATGTCCGGTTGAGATCATACTTGGTGAGCATGTTGGGAGCACATATGTCTCTTGTCTTTTCGTGAAGTTTCGATATGTGGTTTAAAAGCAGTTTCCTGATTACCGAAGAGACTGTTTTCATGTAATCTTACCTCTTATGGTTGTTCTGGTTGTCGGTCGACAACAAGCTTAAGTGTGTTGTAATCTCTAAATATTCTCAGACTGCTCATAATTTTTTTTGAAACAATGGCAAAAACTTTGCCAATTTTATTAATTATGAGGAGTTTAATTTACAGAACCTAATCAAAATGGCTAGAGAAAAGAGTCTACTCTCGCGGCATGACAACACTCAAATGTTTCGCCCCCGCGGCGGCAGCCCAAAGAGCGGCATTCCGCTTAATGGATGAGAACTTTCTAAAAATCTTCGCGTTTCGCTCATTCCAAATTTTCCAAGCAGAGAGCATAAGTAAAGACGATAGCCCTTTTTGACACTGACCATTGACGCCGTGATCGAAAACCACCAATCCTCCACCGTGGCGAAGTTACTCCATTGCGAGGTGTCAAAATCAGTCAACCCAATCCATTCTCTAATGTCACTCCAAATGCGAAGGGAGTGTCTACGCTTAAACATAAGATGTGCCGCTGTCTCCGGTCCCCCCCCCCCCCCCCCCCCCCCCTACGGACAAGTCGGTCCGCCGTCCAAACACTTTTTGAAGGATCAACCACGCAAAGAATTTGCATTTGGAGGGGGCCTAGTTTTTTCAAACCGCCGTCATCATAGGTGAAGGCACACTTCTTTCCGGCTTCTAGGAGGGCTTCTCCGAGAAGCTCCCCTCCCCCGGCTTCTCCCAGAAGACCGACTCACAAATTCATTTATACTTCTAAATTAGTCTTGGAAAAGGTAGTTTGGAAGTCTAAATGAATTTCTGAGTCGGGCTTCTGGGAGAAGCTGGGGGAGAGGAGGTTCTCGGAGAAGCCCTTCTAGAAGCCGAAAAGAAGTGTGCCGAAGTCGGCACCACCTCAAACAGTTTGAGTCATATAGGCTGAGACCGCGGTGTATTTCCCGTCGCTAGAGAGACCACACAATTGAATCCCGGACCCCATCGGAAAGTTGGTTGCATGGACCGGTTAGTTAACAGCCGTGATCTTCCTCCTCGTGTTGAGAAGGTTTCCCATGTAAATCTTTCTCATCTATACATGTGATTGTATTTGTTACTTCCGCTACACATTCGTTGATTCTTTATCGAAAAAACATATGTCCTCAAAGTTTATAACGGGGTTACGTGTGTATCACCTACCGCCACCCCCAACAGATACAACTGTTTTACATAGCTCGGATACAAATTTCTATGGATACTACAGTTCGCCGCCGAATTTACGTCTGCATCGCGGGTTTCGGATCCTGGAAACTAGCTACATCGAACCCCGGTAATAGTAGCTGATGTTCAGGCAGCTTATCACGTCATGCTCGGCCGAAATGCAGCACCGCTTCCCCATGGCGACTTCTGACGCCTCGCCGCCGAGGCACTGGTCAGGCGCCGGCACGGGGCAGCGCGGGTGCACGTCCACCCGGCACGTCCCGCACCGGTATCTCCAAGCCCCGTCGATGCCGCTCCCGCACGCGGAGCACGTCGACGCCGCGCCGCCGTCCGACGTGTTGACCTGGACGAGCCACGCGTCGTGGCCGGCGGGGTGCGCCGCGGCCGGTCCCCGCGTCGTGGCCGGCGGACGCAGAGCGGGTGCACGACGACGGCCGCCGAAGCGCACGCGCCGGCGTCGCAGCCGTAGCACGCGCCCTTCACCGTCCTCCCCGCAAACTTCGCACCTCCCGCCTTGGCCGGCGGCGCTCTCGCGCCGTTTCAGCCTGTGCTTGGAGTGGGCGATGGACTTGAGCGACCTGGGGAAGCGGCGCGCGCACACCTCGTGGAGCTTGAAGCCGCAGCCGGAGTGGCCGCACAGGTACCGCGGCCCGGTGCCGGCGACCAGGCAGCCGTCGCAGGAGAACTCGGCGTCGTCGTCGGCGTCCGCCAGGAGCAGCCGGTGTTTCGGATCGTGGGCGAAGTAGGCGACGGACCTCCTGTTCCGAAACATTTTTGCTCTCCGTGATGGAACGAAGACTCCACTTCACAACAACGGCTCCTCCTGAGCTTATTTAAAGTGGGTAAATTGTGGACAGCTGATGTTTTTAAATGTAAAACTTGTGGAAAATGCTAGTCAAAACATGTCAAATCACAATCGCCGTTTGACTGAACTGTCCGCGTCTCGAAACAAAGACCGTTGAATCATCAACGATCGATGTACTCCATAGTCCATACTCCGAAACAAGCATGGGCGTCTAAATGGTGTCCGGCACCCTTTGCCTCAATTTGAGTCCCCTTTGGGGTGTCGGACATTTATCCGGCGTTTTTTTTTCGCCTCTCACATCGGTACTCCCAAAAGGTTGGACCCAAAGCAAAATTTGTCAATATTATAATTAATTTCATTCGATAAAAATAGATAGTTTGATACAATTTGATTTGATTTCGATATAAATTTGATACAATTTGATTTAATCTAAATTCTAAACCTAATTCTAGCAGCAGACTCCGAGACTTTCCCAGTGCGGAGGAGTCCGGGCAGAAGCTCTGAGCTCATCCTTGCCGGCACTGTTTGAGTTACTTCTTAGAGACGAATATTTCTCTAGTCAAGGGGCCATTTCGGGCTACGTCGATATCAATGATCGACGTAGGAAGTGGAGAAAGCTCTCCTTGACCAGAATCCTGAAAGCCCTTGTCTAGTAGGAAATCAAAATCAATGGTCACCGCAGCTTGGTGGAGGAGTAAGAGTTGGCTCCTCCTCGTCGGACACCGGCTCGGGTGGCTCGTTGTCGTCGTCGATGGTGCGAAAGTTGTGGAGGCGGCCGGCGTGCTCGCACCTCGCCATTGCGTCCCAGTACGCCGCTGACGCGTTGAACGGAGGCAAATTGTTCCGCTCCTCCTCTGTGACTGCGCCGACGACCTCCGCCTACCACACCGACTGTATGTACTCCAGCCTTGCCTGCCCGGTGAGGGGCGGCGCTTGTCGTGGTGGATAGCACGGCATACCCATCAGAGATGGGGAAGTTTGTGGAGCAAGGCAACGATGGTGTTCGCGCGGGATTGAGTAGCTAGCACGGCAAACACATGCGATGTACCCAGGTTCGGGACCCTCGTGTGGAGGTAACACCCCTACGTCCTGCACTTCTACTTTCTTATTGCAAGATCACAGGGTTCAGGCTACAATGGCGCTCCTGGAGCTGTTTCTGGTGGTGGCCGGCTTGGCACTCTAGCCGGCTAGAGGTTGAAGATGATGATCGTCGTGGGTCTTAGGAACCTGCCCCTCGCAGGGGGCTCCTGCCCGCCTTATAAAGGCAGTGGGCTAGGATTTGGGGTTACAAGGAGATTACAAGTCTATCTATCTCTGGGGATCCAAACCCTAGGGCTCCCTCCTCTGTGAGAACTCAGCCCGCTGCCCCGCTTTATATAGGCAGCGGGCTGGTGACCTAGGAAGCTTGGTGGAGGTTGCCTTTGTCACTGTCTTCGGGGTATCCGGGTATGATATCCCCGACACTAGCCCCCGAGCGCGTGGAGGCTTTGCTGCTTGCTGGGAAGGCTTCACGAGCTTCCCCTTGTCTTGATTGTTGTGGACGAAATGCTGAAGTCGGAGCTGGAGCCGGCTGAAACTGGAGTTGGAGCCAGCACCGGCTGAAGTTGGAGTTGAAGCCGAAGCCGGATGAAGTTGAAGCCGGATGAAGTTGAATCCGGATGAAGAGCCGGATGAAGTTGAAGCCGGATGAAATTGAAGCCAGATGAAGTTGAAGCCGGACGAAGTTGAAGCCGGATCAAGTTAAAGCCGGACGGAGTTGAAGCCTGCAGCCCATGGAGCCGGATGGAGTTGAAGCCTGCAGCCCGTGGAGCTGGCTGCAGAACTGTAGGGTAGGGGCGATGGCGATGTCGAGCCCCCGAGTTTCGCTAGGAGGGCGATGGCGATGTCGATCCCCCCGAGTTTCGCGAGGAGGGCGATGGCGATATTGAGCTCCCGAGTTTCGCAAGGAGGGCGATGGCGATGTCGAGCCCCCGAGTCGGCCCCACAGTGGACGCCAAATGTCGTGGTGGATAGCACGGCATACCCATCAGAGATGGGGAAGTTTGTGGAGCGAGGCAACGATGGTGTTCGCGCGGGATTGGGTAGCAAGCACGGCAAACACACGCGATGTACCCAGGTTTGGGGCCCTCGTGTGGAAGTAACACCCCTACGTCCTGCACTTCTACTTTCTTATTGCAAGATCACAGGGTTCAGACTACAATGGCACTCCTGGAGTTGTTTCTGGTGGTGGCCCGCTTGGCACATGATGCATGTAAAATGCATACATGAACTTTGCATTGAATCACTTATATTTCAATCATATTTGCATCATATAAGGGTTATATCATTGTTTTATAATGATTTTGGGAAGATTTAACAGTTTTCCTATTTTTCTGGAATTAACCCTGCACTGGCAGAAAACCCTATTTTCTATATTTTGATGTTTCACAGACCCAAACGACGTCCAAATGACCTGAAAATTTACGAGCATCAGTTTTTGGAAGGAACAAAGCGTAGGGGCGAAGGAAGCGAAAAAGTGGAAGCCCGAAGGCCAAAAGAGGGGTCCCACGCGGCAAGATTCCTTGGCCACGTGGGGCCCACCAACTTGGCCCTCGTGGCTCAGTTGCCATCGATCTTTCTTCCAGAATCTTCGTCTTGACATAAAACCGACTATAAAATAGTCCCCCGATGTTTTCCAGAGGGGAGCGCCGCCGAAACACCGAAACAGAGACCTGGAGCTACAGATTGGAGGGGAAAAACTCCGGCGGGGTGCTGCGGTGAAAGTGAGAGAAGTTTCCATGATGAAGAGGGAGTAGTCCACCCCTGGACTATGGGTTTGTGGAAGTAACTTATGTATCTCTCCTCTCTCTTGAGCTTCACTAATTAGCACCATATGAGCTGCCGAACATGATGATGTAATTCCTTTGTGGTGGATCTCTTTATGAGTTAATACATGTTTGAGATTGCAATTGTTTTGTTTCAGTTATGAAAGTAGATGCATATTATGTACCCCGTTCTTGTCTACTTGTTTTGATCAAGCATGTTTATGAGAGCTTGTGTGGGGGAACGTGTGCATTAGTTGGAGTAATGAGGGGGGTGGCTAGTGCGGTGAAAGTGAGAGAAGTTCCGCGATCCACTTGGGTATTTTTACCTTACTTTGTTGCCTCACTAGGGATAAAGAAAAATACCATGCTACCGGAGGTGTGGGTGTGACCATTGCCACTTCTCCATGACTAGATCAAGCATGTTCTTATTTTAACTTCATGTCATAAGACTTAAAGCTATACTCTGATTTATCTTAATTACCGAGGTGCTAAGATTTAGTTCACATCTTGGTGGAGTGTAAGAGAGATTAATAAACAAAAGATCTCTATGTTAGGACGTGATGCCCATATAATTAGTAACTTGTCATGAAACCTTTTTGTTGCAATCTCATATGTTAATTCTAGTGTTCCATTGTCTACCACTTTATTAAATAGAGAGTGCATTTGTGAAACCATGAACCCCGGTCCATTTTTAATCATAAGAAACACCTTTCCAACAACTTTTATCCATTTTCCATTTTCTGCCATTTAAAAATCCGAAAATACAAAAATACTTTTAAATCTTGCATTCACAATACAAAACCCAAAAATATCATCCATCATTGTTCCCACCATCCTTGCATATTTATTTCCTATCATTGCATATTTATTTATTGTTTTGCATTTGTTTTATTTTGATATCATTCTCACACTTTGTGCTTGACAACCACTTGGTGAGGTTTAGGGCACAAAACAATTTACTTTGTTTGTAGGTTCTCAAGAGAAGGATCAGAAGATAAATCTTTCACTACTGATTCCCCGAGAGTTCGATATTAAACCCTCGACTCACCCCTCGTGGGGAAAACTGTCTTTCCTATACTATACACTCTGCAGTTGGAGTCTCAACCTAACCCATATTCTTTTGACACAGGTAACTATGTCAAGGGCCATCAAGACAATTTTCTGACGCCGTTGCCGGGGAATCATTGCTGTAAAGATTTGTCCAAGGAGTATCTCACAACAAAGTCAACTTCATCACCAACTTGTGCTAACACCTAAGCTTAGGGAGGTTGCACCTAAGTGAGCATCATCTTATCCATCTTTACCTTCAAATCATTTTATTTTGTTTTGTTTTTGTCTTGCATATCATCTTTATATTTCAGTTTGCATATTTTATTTTCAGTTTTGCATTTTGTGTTGCATTTGTCATTTCAGTTTGCATTGTTTAGTGTCATTTTATTTTCAGTTTTGCATTTAAAAATAAAAATCACATAAAAATCTGCAAAAATGAGTGATAGAACTAAGTTGTGTGACTACCCAAACACTCCAAATGATCAATTTATTGCTAGGCCCATTGCCGCACCTGAGATAACAGCTGATAGTTATGAAGTAAGTCCTAGTTTGTTGAACTTGATAACTAGAGAACAATTTGGCGGTAGTGCTATGGAGGATGCCTCTATGCATCTTCATGATTTTGTTGAAATATGTGACATGCAAAAAATTAAAAATGTGGAAAGTGATATTCTAAAACTGAAATTATTTCTTTTCTCACTTAGAGGAAAATCTAAAGAATGGTTGCACTCACTACCTACTGATAGCATTAATTCTTGGAGTGATCTAAAAGAAGCTTTCATTAAGAAATATTATCCTCCCGTTAAAATTTTGCAAAATAGAAACAATATCTTTTCTTTTAGGCAAAATGAAAATGAACATGTTGCTATGGCTTGGGATAGGATAAAACTTATGCTTAGAACTTGTCCTTCACATGGGGTTAATGAATGGACCATATTACACTCTTTTTATAATGGTCTAAATTACATGTCTAGAAATATTCTTGATTCCGCTGCTGGAGGGGCTTTTATGGGAAAAACTATAGTAGAAGCTAAGAACATCTTAGAAAGTATTTTGCAAAACTATAGTCAATGGAATACTGAAAGAGCATCTAATCCATCTAAGAAAGTAAACTCTATAGAAGAAACAAATGATTTGTCATCTAAAATGGACACTATTCTTGCTTTCATTAATAAACAAAATATTGAAAATGCCCCTTTACAAGAACTAGTTGGTAATAATCTTGAAGGCGTTGATGTTAACTTCATTAGGAACTATGGTAATAATGGGTATGGTAACAACAATTATAATTCTTATAATAAACCCCCATATGTTCCTAACAACCTTCCTTTTGTTCCATATCCTAATACTAGTGATAATAAATGGAAGCCTATGCCACCAAGTAATGATAATCTTGAGGCTAATAAAATTCTTATGGAACAAGTTGCTAGTCATAATACCATGATACAAGAGTTGACTAAGCCTGTTGCTTCTATTAGTTCTGATATTAAAGGATTACAACTTCAAACTGCAGAACTAGACAAAGCACTTTCAAAACTAGCTGATAATCAAGCCACTTCATTGAGTATGTCTGCAGGGAAACCACAAGCACCACCTGTGGTTGGAATGAATTCTATTAATATTGCTGAAAATGTTCCTCTTACTTTGGAGGACACTCTTAATGAATTATTGAACTATCCTGAATATTTGTTGCCATTTATGTCTCAACTTGTTGGTTTAAAAGAAGTTAATGAAACTAAATATGATGAATCTCCTATTATGATAATGAAAGAGAGAAAAGTTGAGGAAGTTAAAATGCTTAGTGAAGTCAAGGAACCATTACTTGACTTAGATAATTGTAGCTTGCATGAATTAATATCTATCTTACAAAAAGTTGCAAGTGATCCTTCCATCAACTCTAACCAAGCAGGTTTTGGTTCTTATATTGCTAATCATGTTTTAAAAGAAAAGATTGCTAGGTACAACCAAGAAGCTATGATACCACCTAAGCTTGGGGATGTATGGATTCCCAAAGTACTAGTAACCATTGGAAAAGAGACACACCATGCTATATTAGATCTAGGATCTAGTGTCATTATATGAAGTTCTTGAATTAAAGAATCTTGAAAAATGCTCTATTGAACTTGCACTTGCTGATGATTCCATTAAATATGCTTTAGGAAAAGTAAGTGACGTTATGGTAGAGTTGCATATGACATTTGTACCTGTTGATTTTCTAATCATGGATATGGGGAATAAAACCTCTAGTCCAATTATTCTTGGAAGACCTTTTCTTCGTACCACAGGTGCTATCATTGATTCAAAAGAAGAAAATGTGAAGTTTCAGTTTCCACACAAGAAGTGCATGGAACACTTCCCAAGGAAGAGGGACACACCAAAGTTCAAGTTCCCTCATGAGCTTCGTCCACAATAAGTATCAAGTAAGAAGCCTAGCTATATGGCTATAAAGAAAGCGCTTTACGGGAGGCAACCCGGTTGTTTTTATTTTTGATTTTGTTTGTGTCCTCTTGCTGTAACAAGAGACTTAGTTTTTAGTTTTGTTTCTGGAATTTTTAATAAAGTGCCAAGTTTTACCCATTTTGGTATGAAAAAGTTGCTACTTGCATTCGGAGATTTTATTCCAGCACGAATCTGTGCATGGTTTGATTTTTCATTCCTATTCTATAACTCCTAATGAGCTTAAAATTTTACCGTAACTGCAACTTTTTATCCTTTGTATGCATGAAGTTTTTCAGAATTTTTAGACATGTTTAAGTCGGGTATAAAAATGTGTTTCGCTGCTGCTGTTTTTCTGGACAGATTTTGTCCCATTTTGTTTGATGCATTCTTTGAACTTTTAACTTGAATCTTTTTTATCCAATTGAGTTTATAAGTAGGCATACAACATTATACACTCTCTCGACATTAATATGAATTTTTGTATAAGGATTCTATGCAGCAAGTAATTCATTTGTCTATCACTACTAATGTCACCCCACAGAAAAGAAATGTGAGAAACAATGTTTTGAAGTTTTTTCACAGGGATTAGAGGAGATGCACCAAGAGTTATCCAAGGATGGTGAAAACCATAAGCTTGGGGATGTGAAGACAACCCCACTGGACCAACACACTCTCGGTTTGAACACGTCTAACTTCTATTTTTCGATCAATGCACTTTATCGCATAAACTTGGAGCATCTTTTATTTGTTTTTTATTTTAGTTTGATTTTTGTTTTGAGACCACCACTATCATTTTTATATGAGAGAGATACTGGAAGTTTGCTTTAAATTAGGTTGGATGCTATAATAAGATTGGGAAAGGGATGTTTGAGTTGATTTAAAACGACACATATAGTTCCATGATTCATGTGCTTTTTAATGAGTGTTAATTTGCAAGTGTTTTATCAAGAGCTATATCTTATTCATGTTTTGATACTGAATGTTAATTTACTTTGTTCAACATGGATTGGTTAGTTCTATGGACACTTGTGCATGCATTTAGATGGTCAACTTTCTCCTGGGACAAGAGGTACCCCAGTTGACCCTCTTGATGACGCTATTTTTACAATGAATTTTTACTTGAACTTGCTTTGTATCCCAAGTTGAGTAACACCATGGTGTAGGTACTCATATTCAAGGGGCATGAAACTTTGAACCATTGCTTTGTCAAGCACACTACTCATAATTGCTTTCACTTTAAACTTAATCATTAAACACGCTATAATAAGGGGTAATGAGAGCTTGACACCAATACCACATTGCAAACATTAACTTAACTAGAAGTATTTGGAAGTTAGATGAGACTTGTTCATGTTTTTACCTCTACTCATTTATATATCTTTCCAAAGTGTCCACCTTTTATATTCAGTTTTATAAGAGTACTCTATGACCATTATAGGATGTTTTTACTTTTCATTATGCATACATTTGGTCCATAGTACTTTCTTCTATGTTACACTTTGTGAATTATCATTAAACATCCTTGCATTGAGTAATTGATATCACTTTATAATCCATCTTGCATATTGCTATTCCTTTAAAGAATGAATCATTTTACTCTATGTAGCAATAATAATCATCTTTTATATCCTTTGATAATAATTAAATGCAAAGTCCATGTTGGTTTTATCACCTTCATACTTGAGGACGAGTATAGGTTAAGCTTGGGGATGTTGATGCATGTAAAATGCATACATGAACTTTGCATTGAATCACTTATATTTCAATCATATTTGCATCATATAAGGGTTATATCATTGTTTTATAATGATTTTGGGAAGATTTCACAGTTTTCCTATTTTTCTGGAATTAACCCTGCACTGGCAGAAAACCCTATTTTCTATATTTTGATGTTTCAGAGACCCAAACGACGTCCAAATGACCTGAAAATTTACGAGCATCAGTTTTTGGAAGGAACAAAGCGTAGGGGCGAAGGAAGCGAAAAAGTGGAAGCCCGAAGGCCAAAAGAGGGGGCCCCACGCGGCCAGATTCCTTGGCCATGTGGGGCCCACCAACTTGGCCCTCGTGGCTCCGTTGCCGTCGATCTTTCTTCCAGAAGCTTCGTCTTGACCTAAAACCGACAATAAAAATAGTCCCCCGACGTTTTCCAGAGGGGAGCACTGCCGAAACACAGAAACACCGAAACAGAGACCTGGAGCTACAGATTGGAGGGGGAAAACTCCGGCGGGGCGCTGCCGGTGTGGTCTCCATCTCCCCCAACATCATCTCCACCGTCTCCATGATGAAGAGGGAGTAGTCCACCCCTGGACTATGGGTTTGTGGAAGTAACTTATGTATCTCTCCTCTCTCTTGAGCTTCACTAATTAGCACCGTATGAGCTGCCGAACATGATTACGGTCATTTATGTAATTCCTTTGTGGTGGATCTCTTGATGAGTTAATATATGTTTGAGATTGCAATTGTTTTGTTTCAGTTATGAAAGTAGATGCATATTATGTACCCCGTTCTTGTCTACTTGTTTTGATCAAGCATGTCTATGAGGGCTTGTGTGGGGGAACGTGTGCATTAGTTGGAGTAATGAGGGAGTGGCTAGTGCGGTGAAAGTGAGAGAAGTTCCGCGATCCACTTGGGTATTTTTAGCTTACTTTGTTGCCTCACTAGGGATAAAGAAAAATACCATGCTACGGAGGTGTGGGTGTGACCATTGCCACTTCTCCATGACTAGATCTAGCACGTTCTTATTTTAACTTCATGTCATAAGACTTAAAGCTATACTCCGATTTATCTTAATTACCGAGGTGCTAAGATTTAGTTCACATCTTGGTGGAGTGTAAGAGAGATTAATAAACAAAAGATCTCTATGTTAGGACGTGATGCCAATATAATTAGTAACTTGTCATGAAACCTTTTTGTTGCAATCTCATATGTTAATTCTAGTGTTCTATTGTCTACCACTTTATTAAAGAGAGAGTGTATTTGTGAAACCATGAACCCCGGTCCATTTTTAATTATAAGAAACACCTTTCCAATAACTTTTATCCATTTTCCATTTTCTGCCATTTAAAAATCCGAAAATACAAAAATACTATTATATCTTGCATTCATAATACAAAACCCAAAATATCATCCATCATTGTTCCCACCATCCTTGCATATTTATTTCCTATCATTGCATATTTATTTATTGTTTTGCATTTGTTTTATTTTGATATCATTTTCACACCTTGTGCTTGACAACCACTTGGTGAGGTTGAGGGCACAAAACAATTTACTTTGTTTGTAGGTTCTCAAGAGAAGGATAAGAAGATAAATCTTTCACTACTGATTCCCCGAGAGTTCGATATTAAACCCTCGAGACACCCCTCGTGGGGAAAACTGTCTTTCCTATACTATACACTCTGCACTTGGAATCTCAACCTAACCCATATTCTTTTGACGCAGGTAACTACGTCAAGGGCCATCAGCACTCCAGCCGGCTAGAGGTTGAAGATGATGATCATCGTGGGCCTTAGGAACCTTCCCCTCGCAGGGGGCTCCTGCCCGCCTTATAAAGGCAGCGGGCTAGGATTTGGGGTTACAAGGAGATTACAAGTCTATCTATCTTTGGGGATCCAAACCCTAGGGCTCCCTCCTCTCTGGGAACTCAGCCCGCTGCCCCGCTTTATATAGGCAGCGGGCTGGTGACCTAGGAAGCTTGGTGGAGGTTGCCTTGTCACTGTTTTCGGGGTATCCGGGTATGATATCCCCGACAGCGCTACCGGGACGTTGTCCAAGTTGAGCAGCCAGCCGTTCGGCAGACGACGGTTGGCAGGCAGCGGGTGGTAGTCGCGCACGAGCTGCTACGCCTCCTCGGCCATCAGCAGACGATGGTCATCAGACCCGTCGGCCTGCGGAGGTGGAGGCGGAGGCGGTGGTGGAGCGGAGGCGGTGGTGGAGGCGGCGCCGTAGCCCTAGCCGCCACAATCCGGATCCCCTAGATCCGACGTTGCTCGTTGCGGCGTTGGCAGTGCACCCACGAAATCGCGTCAAGCCGGCGGCGTCGCTCGTGGTCCTCCTCCGTCGGCTGGTAACCTGGCCCGTGGCTGTGCATTGTAGCTGGGCGAGTGGAGGTGGAAGGAAAGGGAGACGATCGGTAGTGGAGTGTGTCAGACGAGAGGGCTAGTGGTGCCTTTTTAAAGCCGGTCGAAGGAGTGGAGATGTTGTCATCATTAACGCCAAGACGGCATGCACGCCGCTGCGTGGGCTCTGTGGCGCTGCATCGAGGACATGCTGACTGCACCGCCCACCTAGCCACTAAAACGATGCGCCGCCTGATGGCCCGTGCAATGATGCAACAACTCGCCACTAAAACGATGCGGCACCCGCATCACTGAATCACTGCCGCGTGCCTACGCATCGACGCGTCGTTTCGTGTGTATGACAGGCGGGCCAACCCTGTCGGAGGCGCGGGACGGACACTGTCCGGCACCACGAAGGCAGCCCCCAGAGTTGGAGGCCCGGTTGGCGGTGCCGTACAGGTTTTGGGCCGGACGAGATCTTTACGACCCCCCGGTGTGGCCGATTTTTCTGTCCGGCACCCCAAAGGGGCTTTACGGACCCTTTTACCACCCCCTGGTGGAGATGCTCTAAGAGCCAACGTATTCATGGATAATATGAACAGAGACGGAACACCGAAACAATCGTGACGTTCCGGACTAAAAAAATTAAAAATAATTATGCACGCGAAACTGTGGAATTGTCAAAGGAATTTTGTAGGGTTTGGAATCTGTGGAAATTTTCCTTTCAACGGTGTTTGATTCACAGGATTCCAGCCAGTAGGAATAATTCCCATAATAACTCCGTAGTACATTTTTAGAGGGAATCTAACATGAGGTCAGACCTCATGGAAAAAAATCCTATGTCTTGTTCCTATACCCATAGGATTCTACTGGTTATGACTACTCAATCCTATACAATTCCTATTCCTTTACGTTTCCTACTCTATGAATCAAAGAAGGCCTAGAGCATTTTCAGTCGTGTCCCATAGCCCTTCCAATAGTGTTATTGGCATGCCGGACATAAAATCTTGCTCAATCGTGCCCTCCATGCACGGATTATGTCCAACGCTACCAGGCCGACACCGTCCCCGTAGTTCCCTATCGTTCTGCTAATTGGTGGTGTGTTGTCGCGTAGGTTGTTGGCTTCGGTTGTATGATCTTTATATGTCTTTTGCAGGTCTTTATTAAACAATTGCAGAAAAAATGGATATATGCACTGCTCGATGTAGAGGCCGGGTTCAATTTTCCTCTTCAAAAAACATTCTTATCAAATTTGTTATAGAAAACCTAGTATAGGCTCAATTGTTTTTTAAATGCTTTGGAATCTCTCTCTCCCCCTTTCTCCCTCCTTTGGAACCCCTTAAGATTGTAAAATTTTGTCACGGATATTTTTGTGATGTCCATCCTTATAAAAATTCCTATACGGCCACTAGATCATAGGATTGAGGTTCTCCAAATTCAAAAGAAATACATTCTTGAGCTCCAACTTCAAAAGAATCGTAACAGTAGCTCAAACATCATTTTATTTTATTTTCCTTTGGTTAGTCCATCCATGCACTCTCTTTCTATTTATGTAGATTCTCCTCTATTCAACTACCCAATGCTTGTATTTTCTTCTTGTGCACCGCTAACATGAATCACCTGTAAAATTCTAATATTTTTATCCCATATGAATTTTCTCAATCATTTTTTCTAATACGTTCTACCCAGAGAGACCATCATACTTGATAACCTTCTATTTTTTTGTGTGATTCTTAAAAGTTATGCGATGGAAACATGTCATGTGAAAAAGTGTACTCCCTCCTTACATAAATTGATAATTTTGGACAGCAATTCTTTCAAATATTCAGTACTTTGACTCCCAGATTCATTTTGAATATTTATAGTAGGAACTTGAAAAAGATATTCGATCTTTCCGGAAAATTATTTTCAAAATACTATAGCCATATCGAAGTTTACCCATATACTACAATCAAAATTTGTGATTGAAGATCATATCAATATTGGAAGCATCATTTCTCATAATCTAGAATGTTCAGGCTCTGTTTGGCGGTCTAGTTTTTATTAAATCTAAGTATTATGAAAAATTATTATTTTCATGCCAAGGCAACCAATACTTCAGTTTTTTTTTTTTTGGTTCGGATCTCTTTTTCGTATGTTCCAAAAATAATAATGCAGTATCATGCATACTTTGGTATATAAAACAGTAGTTTTGTAAAACCGAACACCGCAAAGTATTTAAAACTCCTGGTATTTCCAGAAACCACAGTATTCTTCAAATACTTTTACAAAAACTATGTCGTCAAACTCACCCTGAGAAAGGAAGATGTGTAGTTTAAACGCAAGATGAATTTCTTTGCATAATGGTCAGCCCAGGCCAGCCCAGCCGACGCACGGACGAGCCTAAGCAGAAAGCCCACACGTACCCGGTGGAATACTGGTCCCTTTTCCTCAAGATTATTTTTCCGTGGATAGAGCGGCGTCCAAACGGCCAACCAACGGCCACTCACTTCGGCTGGCTCCGAGTTCCCCAGCCCCAGCAACACAAAACCAAAACCAAGAATCGAAGCCAAGCACAGGCCAGCCAGGACATCGCAATTATCATTCTCATGGCGCTCATCTCCATCCTTCGCTCGTCGCCGGTGGCCGCCCCCGCGTCCTGTTCTCGCCGGCCGCCGCTGCGCTCCAACCACGGTGCCTACCTGCTACGCGTCAGCTCCAGGGCCGCGGCGCCGTCTCTGTCCGTGAGGTGCGAGCAGAGCAGCAAGCCGGGAGGCAGCGTTGTCGACGTGTGGGCGAGCCGCCTCGCCATGATGAGCTTCGCCGCGGCGGTCGTCTCCGAGGTGTCCACCGGCAAGGGCTTCGTCGAGGTAAGCGCCCACCGGCTGTTGTGTGCCTTTGCTGTGCTGCCTAGCTAGGTGCTCACGACTGACCGCTCTGCCCGTTTCGACGTGTTGTTGTTGTTGCAGAACTTTGGTGTGGCAACGCCGGCGCCGGCGTTGGCTCTGGTGGTGACGGCGCTCGTCGGCGGCTTGGCCGTCCTCTTCATCACCCGGTCCGGCTCGCAGAACTGACGGATTAGTTGTGTTTCGTTCGCAACCGCATCGTGAGCTCGAGATCCATAATCCTGGAACTTCAGATGTTTCGCTCTCCTCATGATGTACTTTCAGACTCTGTCCAAGTTTAATACATCGGAAATAGTTCGTGCAACATAATACTCACAATACTTTTTTGTTTGTTAGCCAAGCTCGAATCACGAACCAATCTTTTCAGCCTCCGTGGGCTAATGGCACAATTGTCCACTTGTGGTTGCACATTTCTGAAGAACGAACATATGTAAACCATTTTTTGTCCGCCGATATATGCAGAACATTTTTCAGCCTTGTAACATGCTATTTGCCTACATTTTTCGATTCCAAACATAGATAGTTTGGAATACCAACATGTAATTTTCACGGTGGTAATTTGACTATAACATTCAAACATTAATTGGGTCGGAGTAGTATTTTAAATTATAAATAAGGGCTAACAACATTCTCTTCTTTTATCCCCGACCACCTAAGACTTCTCCATCCTCTCTCCCTCCACTTGTCCCTCATTCTTTCCACTTGCTCCTCCTTTCACACGAGCTTCGTCGTAGATATATGGCTACTCATTCTCTCGGTTGATAACAACATCTCCACCGGCGCGCCGGATAGACATTCACATCGGTCCAACGAGAGCCCAGACACAAAAACGTTTTTGGAGCTCCTTTATTCGGATCTCTTCGAAATTCCATCATATGATAGTTCTAGTGGTAATAAATATTATTTAGTGATTGTTGATAACAATTTAAGATATATATGAGTTTATTTCTTTAAGAGGAAGAGTGAGACCGAACAAAGAGTGATCAACTTTGTCAATGAAGACCAACATCAACACAATGCATATGTATTACCTATAAGAAGTGACAACAGCTTCAAGTTCGAAAACTACAGCTTGGATGAGTTCCTTAGGGCAATTCACCCAGGCTGACCCAAACGGACACACATATTTCCGCTTTAAGTCCGTTTGGGTGGCCACGCGGATAGGCATCTAGCCCTTCTCCGCCCTTCCCTGGCTAGGGCACCCAACGAGGGACCCATTTCAGTTTTTTTTCTGATTTCATTTCTTTTTTTACAACTTAAATCATGCATAAACTGCCATTTTTCATTCAAAATTAAGATATATTTGACATTTAAGATACATTTTACATACTTAAAAGAAATTGAAACTAAAATCCTGAATCTACTACCACTCTTCCGGCAAGCGGCGAATGGAACTTGTATGCTGCTAGCCGACATCGATGTCAATGGCCGAAGTAGGCCGGAGAAAGCTGTCTTAGAGTGTCAGGATCTTCAATGTTGTGACCTAGTCGGACTCGATGTCAATAACAGGCGCAACCGGCGATGGTGTTGGCGGCCGTGGCAAGGGCGCGTCGATGGCTGCCTGCATGCCGGGGTCTCCGGCCACTCCTCATCCTCCTTGTCAGTGGAGATCTAGTTGCCCGACGTATAGTACCCGACTGCAGCTCCATATATGCGGAGGTGGGGAAAAAGCTGTCGAGGCGGATGTTATACTCCGCCTCCACTTTCTGATCCCAATAGGGCGAGGACATGTTATACAAGGGATCGTGCCGCATCTCCCACGTCATGGCCTGCCACGACCACTTATTGTAGGCGAGGCGTGCTTCATCGCTGAGTTTGGGCACCATCGGAACACGGACGATGTTCGTCACCCAACCGTTCGGGAGCCGGCAATTGGCCGACAGTGGCCAGTTGTTGCGGATGTGCTCGTCCTCCTCATCCGGAGTCAGCAGACGGTGTGCTTCCATAGGGGCGGTGGTGCGAGGGACGAGCTCGGCTCGACGCTGCTTCATCACGGCACATCGGCGATGATGATCTGCCGGGGCCGCGGTCTGCTCGTGGCGGCTGGACATACCAGAGCAGGCAAGGGGGGAGTGGAGTGGGCTAGTGTTTCTCTGTCAGTGTCGGGGGAGAGAAGAGTGGACTAGATAGGGACGAAGCCCCCCGTGGCAATAAAAAAGACCGAAGTGGGTCGCTGACGAGTGGGCCCGGGTGGACACGAGGCGGACATGGGACAAACATGTGAATTGTCCAAGGGGATGCAATGAAGGCCAAATTTGTGCTGGAAATGGGTTCAAGCGGACAACAAAACGGACATCGGTTCGTTTGCGTCGCCGCGTTGGGCCGTGGTTTCTGTGCCTGCGGGCATGAATAGATGCGAGCGGACAAAATGCGCCGCCCCGTTGGAGTTGCCGTTAGTGCCGAGGGGATCAAACGTCAATATTTTGCTGCATATACCCTCAACAAATGGTATAAAAGAGAGGACGAACCAAACACTTATGAATTCGACAAGAAATATGATGGCCGAGTTGAACTCTCCTTATAATTTTTTGACCGAAGCCATTAACACCGCAAGATCTTGGACAAGACTACATATGAATAAGCCCAACTTATTGTACTTCCGGGTGTACAGTTGCGACCGTTTCATTCTCAAGAAAAGTGTTTGTTTGTCTTAATTGTAAACTATAACCATTGAGGGCATATTTGTTGGATAGGCTTCAAACTCTCATTCCTATAGAATCTACAACAAAACGATTGGGTAGACTGAAAAATCTTGTAACATGAAGTTTGATTAGAATCATGGCTCCCAAGTGAGGCAAATTGATCCCAATGATGTAGGTGATATAATTCCGTCTCAAGTCATAAGAAAAATGTGTGCGCGTCAATTCCTACTCGTTGAGGAACCCCTTATGGTGGAGGGAGAAATACAATGTTCTATTAAAGTGGAACCATCATCTTCACAAGATCTACAAGTAACCCCAAAAAATAAGAACAAGGCCATCAATCAAGTGAGCAAGATCAAGTACAGTATCATCCAAATGTTGATGAAGATAAACATAATGGTGTTGGTCCTCCAAATGTTGTCCTTGAAATGAATAAGAAACGAATAGCTCAAGGTTATCCATTTTATGTTCATGCTCATAATTAGAGAAACCCCCGTGATATATCTCTATATATTTGTAAGACGACTAAGATTATTACAACTCCAAGTCCTAGCGTAACCCAACTCGTACATAATATTCGACACAAATACAACACATACTGAACTTAGTAAAAGAGTCTCTTTTGTAAAGATAAGAAAAGTTATGAAGAAACTCTGAAGATATCTCATTCAAGTGATGTAAAAATCGGTGGTAATAGACTATAACAAAGACATCCACACTACAAGAATAATCAATAGTGACCTGATGTATTCTCCTTTTCTTGATCTCCCCACGTATTGTTACTATGTCACGTTCTGCGTAAATTGACATCTTGTATGAGAGACGCTCAACCCTCATTTCTTCAATTGAGAAAACATGTCTTCACATCCTCAATAAAAAATATTGACTAAAGTAATACAATTAGAATTTTAGACCAATAACTACAATAAATATAACTTTCGCATACGAAATTATCTTTTATGTATGACCACTCAAATTGTTCAGAATAAATCGTACATCTTACATTTTCGTAAAAAAAAGTCCCTACCTTGCCTCAAGGGGAGCTCCGCCCCTGGTTCATCTCACCATGACCATCCAAACTAGATGGCATGGTAGGAAGGAGGTTGCCGTCGTACGATCAAACGCATTCAGCTGTGTACTACATGGCATGTAGCTTCATCGCCTTGTAGTACGACCGTACTGCATATGCTCTCGGAAGTAGCATGATTCACAAAGGCAGGCAGGGCATCTCCATTATTGAATATAATCCAAGTATAAGGCATAGTGCATAGTATAGTTATTAGGCTGAAACAATGAGTAGTCAGTTATCACACATGTGTGATGTTGTCAGGATATGATTGCGAACCAAATATGGCAAGCATAACCCGGTTTTGTTTAATCCATAAAATCACCACATCATGCACTGCAGGAATATATATTACTAGCAAAATGCCCGTGCGTTGCAACGGGAGTGAAAAACTAAACATTACATATATTTTGACATCATATAATTTTGTTTTATTTTGCGATTTATATGATATATAACATATACAGTGATATATTGTACTACAATATTTGTATATGTGTCTCAAAATGAGATAAGAGAAAAGAATGTATATTTCATAAGCCACCCAAAAAGTTGTCGAATAAACCCAAGCATAAATCTACATCATGCATATACAACTGAATCATACACACGAAGGTCATATGACCTATGATATAGAATAAGGGTAGATGTACTAACTTATTATTCTGTTGCGATATATGCAGGGTTCACCATCGCAATTGATTCTTTACATGGTGTGTTGCGTCTAAACTCACGATTTGCTCTAATTTGCTCTAATCTAGCTTTCTTTTGTTCTGGCTGCATATTTGCATATTTCTGCCTTTTTTGTGCGCATTGTTTTGTCCTTTGTTCTTGCTTCAAATCTGCATATTTCTTTGTCTTTTTAATTGATTTGTTTTTCTTATAAGCTTCACGACGTTTTTTCAGTTTTTCCTGCTTTTCTTCATCGGTCATCTGTGCATAGCGCTCTCTATCTCTTTTTCTTCTTTGTTCCTTGACATCCATGACTTGAGATTGCAACCTAATTTGCCTGCATGAGATTTTGCATTCTGTAAGTATCAAATTTGGATAATATAAATGATAAGTCCATATCTCATCTAATCGAAATGCCTACATGAAGAACATGTGAATTTTTATCTGTCACATTATGGAGAGGTAACAGGTAGTCAGAGACTGCTTTTCCAACCCATGCTGACGTAACATTAATCAATCATAGAATGGTGGGGAGGCCGGATACCTGCCGAATCGAATGCGTCGTCGGACGAAGATGAGTCGTTGATGTCCGACATGTTTCCTTCCTCCTCAGGTCGCCGAGGGCGTACTCCGCTGTGTACCTAGTAAGCCGCGTATGTAACACTATATTTTACCTATGCTATGTATTGAGTATCTCGCAAGCAGAAGCTATGGCGTTATGATTTATATTGTGTGACAAGTCCACGCGTGCATGTATATATGTATTGTCTTGCACGTCAGAAATCAATCCGATCCTGATGGTACTCAGCCTTGCACGTATTTGTCTTCCGACTATTGTTGAATGTCCGGCCGTACAACAGCCAGTATTGGGCCTTGATCGGATGGCCTATCGAGTGGAGATGGGCTGGATACGTTGTTCCGGGAGATGGAATTATAATTTGAACGCGGACAACATCGGGAGACCGATCGATGCCAGGTTTCTTTAACGATCCGATCAGCGACCGAACAATGTTCCGCTCAAAAAAAAAAAAAAACCACCGAACGATGTACGAAACCAACTAACGACGAAGGAAAACTTAGACAGAAGCGATCCACGACGTACCAAACGGACGAAGAGAGAAGCTTAAGCCGTATTATATAGTAGAGATCCTCTTGGCACGCACGCTGGTGCATTTGAGGTATTAGGAACGCCCAAAATATTCAGAGATGAATCACGAGTCTGTACAGAACATGACCGTACTACCAACAGATGGTGGTTTCGATGAACTCTGGACAGGAGTGGTTTTTATAAGAAGTTGGAGAGCTGGTAGATGGAACACCTCCTTGCTAGGAGTAGTTGCTACCAAGTGTGCAAGAAAGTTCATGGACATCGGTTCAGAAAGTGTTGCATAGTTCCACAACACACGCTACAAATACCGGACCTTGAACGGTTCTGATCTCGTCGCTGTGGATAGCTGATCGTTGCTATTTCAGTTCGTCAATAATTCAGGCGTGCGCCATCCTCCCCCGCCCCCTCCCCCCGGTATAAATAGGGAGCGCCAACACAGGAGCGGCGGTGGTGCCAGCCAGTCAGCCGAAATTCCAGTCCGCGAGTCGTCGGAGTAGCGCAATCTCCCTCCCTCAGGTTCCTTTCCGATTTGCCTTTTATCTAGGTTTTACTTTCCCAAATAACGATCTTTGAGGCCGTGTGCCAAGAAACTTAGGAGTACTAGTCAAAGCCGTGTGCCAAGAACCTGAATCGAGGTCAAACGGCGATCGTGTTCTTGTAGGACTCCGATAGCACGTTCTTGTAGGTCACCTTCTCGTCGGCCTTAACACAGAACCCGAATCGCAGGTTTTGGAGTCCATCGGAGGAGGAGCAATGGACGCGGAGCAGGAGTCGCGGTGGGCGGCGGCGCAGGGGATCGGCATCGGCGAGGACCTCATCCCGGCCGCGCTGCGGCACCTGGACTTCCTCGCCGCCGTCGACCGCCGCCGCTGGCTCTACGAGGGCCCGCTGCTCGACAGGGCCATACGCAGGTATCCCCATCCACCTTCCTGGCTTTTCGACTACGCAAAGAGGCGTTTGCTTTGCTTGCGTGTGGAAATTTCATTCATCACGCCATCTTCTTCTGTCGGGGGATGGTTGGGGAAGAAACCCTACGCTACCCTATAGGGGTGCGTTGGGGATTTTTTGAACTGACTCTTGGATTGAAAATTCTGAGAAATCGGAATTTCGATGAACTCTTGGGGTGAATTTTCATGAAAGTACTCTTGCCCAGACACTATTCAGAATAGTTTGTATGCCTTAGACCCTGATGTAAAATCGGATGATATAAACGCCACTAGTTTAACTAATACTACCTTGATGTGAGTTGACGAAAAGTTTAGTTCGGGAATGATTGGATTTTCAGTTATGAGGAATGGCATACACAGTATTTTCTGAAACCATCTTCGGACATGTGCTTGAAGTTAAATGTGGTGCTAGAGACTTAGAGATCTGGCCTTATCTTGAAATTTTCACATGAAAAGCAGGCTGCCTATCGCCATTCGCAGTTGCTATCATGCTGAAATCAACTAATTTCTTTTCTGGTGCTATATAAACTTTGACACATTGGTTTTGTTGTTGTGCTAGGTACAAAGCTTGCTGGCTTCCCCTTCTTGCCAAGCACACTGAGGCTGCAGTTGTAGATGGACCTTTGGTTGTTCCTCTTGATTGCGAATGGATATGGCACTGCCATCGGCTTAATCCGGTAGGCATCTTAATTTTAGATGATCATGTGTCATTCAGAATCACCCAATACCTAGTATATAGGATTGTTACCAACACCCCATTAGAGGACTGTTTGCATCTCCTGAAATAAATAAAAAAGATTATCTTTCAGTGATGCCTGTGCTGAGAAAAGTTTATCTTTCAGGCTCAATACGTAAAGGACTGCAAGAGGTTATATGGCAGAATATTGGACAATAACAACGTCGAGTCCTCCATTCAGGCAAAGTCCAAGGATCAGGCTGCGAAAGTTTGGACTGAGTTATTATGTCCCGGCGAGCCCTTTGAGTTAGAGTACACAAGTCCTTCTAATGATTCAATATACGCGACCAATGGAGCTGCAGGGGGCATTTCCTATGATCTGGTCTCAGCTGTTAGGAGACAGTCTTCTTTCGGCTACCAGGTACTTACACACTGATCTTATGTACTACGTATAAGGCACAGCACTGTGATTTAATACCCATGATGACTCAAGGACTAATCTAAAAAGTTATTCCAATTGAAGTTTCACAAGCAGATTGCTGCATGACTTAATTAGCCTAGCAAATGCTGGTGATAAGTAAATAACTGATAACTTCGTGATCCATACATATGCGAGAAATACATAAATATGCACAGACAGTGAGGAGTTGCTTTGTTTTTGGCAGGTTGGGACACCAAGCATGCATGATCGCCGTTTTCTTGAAGAAGCTTTAGCTCGATACAAAGGGTTTTTGTACGTGATCAAGGTGAATCAGGACAAAGGATTGAAGTTCTTTCGTGTGCCAACCTATGATGTGGATCTCATGTGGCACACTCACCAACTGCATCCTGTTACCTACTACAGTGACATGATGAATCTCCTTGGGAGAGTTCTGGAGCATGATGATAAAGATGATGATCGATCTGAAGGAAAGAAGCTCGACACCGGATTTTCCGGAACCACTGAACAATTCGAGAATAACTTTGGTCTGAGATACTGGAAGGTTGGTGCTATGTACCGTGGAAGGTTGCCAACTCCTGTGACATCCACTCCTCAGATATTTAGAACTGAGGATGATAACGGTTTTGGTATCGGTAAAGCAGAGAAGCATCTTACTATTCTTGAAACAACAATGCTTGAGGTATGCTGCTCTATTTACATCTTATTGTTCCTGAAGTTCCTTGTGATCAAATAATATAACCTAAAATGTGGAATGTTATATTATTAGATACTCTTAGTACCTCAGATATTAGTACCTAAAATGTGGAATGTTATACTAATATAAGAGTTCTATTAAGTCTGAGGTAATCACTTCTTTTGCAAATAAAATCCAGCGGATTTATTGACTTGAAATATTTCTATCCTCTGCAGTTGTATTTGCAAATTGTGGACATCAAGAATTTACCATCTTCAATTCCAGAGAAAAGCGTGTATGTATGGTTCACCAAGAGTCAACCAGATCTGTTTATCAGCGACGGTGGCAGGTTAGATATTTCAGCGAAAACAGGGAAGAATATAGGAGCTGGTTTTCAATGTGAACCTACTGGAGAAATCATTCTGACAGTAATGGTTGATCATGCCTATTTTGGGGCGTCATCATCAAAGAGATCAGAACCACTAGGGAAGGTCTCAATCTCTCTTCAAGAGCTTGCACAGCCCAATTCCAAGCTTTCCTTCGAAAGATGGTTTGAACTGAAATCTCATGGTGGATATGCCGGCTCCCCAGCCATCAGTGTTCGTGTTGCTGCATCTTCTACTGTCCCAAGGCGGGCTCCACAGGTGCTTAGCATGATCAATGTTAAACCTTTCTCTCTCAAGGCCTGCCTATTGCCACCTTCCGCCAAGGATCAACAAATGAGCTCCTGGACTCGCTTCGTGTATGACTGCGGTACTGAACTAGTTCGTCTTCAGATAAGGTAGTTTTTTCCCTAGTGTTTTGAATCAATACTGTGACTTCGTAGTAACATCAATTGAATGATTGAATTTGTGTGCTGATTATTATTACATGATACATACATGTACTTCTTGCTTAAACCATGGTACTTCTATATGATAACTAATACTTCTAAGAGTATATGGTATTGTAATTGTGACATAATCATTGCAGATGCAAATTGGTATTTGCACTTTGCAGTACAAACTGGTGTTTAAATTATGCGGCAGTTTTAGGGTCCTTAAAAAACATATATAATTCTTTTTCTTAGTTGAAAGCTAGAAATTTTTTCTTCCAAGTCCTAGGGGATTTGTTTAACATTTATATATCAAATGCATCCCGTATGAAGCCTTTGTGCTAATTAAAGATTACCCCCCTTTACCCCAGGGAGAACAAGGCAAAGAGTTGCATGGTCATTCAGGAATTGGTTGGAGTAACGAAGTCATCAAAAAGGCCATTTCAGCTTGCAGAATTCAAGGAAAATAAATGGTCTTTTATTGACTCCAACTTATCCATCACCAATGACCTCAAAATGACCCAGGATGGCTGCATACTCGAGATCAAAGGTGATAACAAACTGGTAAGAACAACTGCAGTCTGCAGCTCACGTTCATAGAGACATCATGTTCGCTAAAAATTTGAGCATAACATTAAATTATATGCTACATAAAAAATTATGCATGTAGCATACTCAAAGTTCTTACACTTCTTTGAACAAAGCAGATCAAACTATACAGGGGAAGGAGACTAGCATATGAACTGAAATGCTGCAGTCAGCATGCTGAAGATACTACAGCAGTTACTGCTGTGAAGTTCTCTGCTGAACACCCCTATGGCAAAGCAGTCGCACTACTTGACACTGAATCAGAGTTTATCACGGTACGTGCAGTTCTAATGTCATATCCTTCTATGTAGACAAAATTAATTTCCTTGCATCTCAAATATATTCATGGTGTTACTTCTTACTCTCAGGTGGATGAGGATTGGTTTCTGCTTCCCTGGACTGCAATATCGTTTTTGTTCCTGAATGCCACTGGCAAAGATGGTGCGAAACTCATTGAAGGGGCCATGGTTCAGAAGGGTGCAATTGTTGAGCGTGATACTACCATGGATCCTGAAATGGTGAAAGGTGGAGCAGCAGGCGCCATCGTTGCTCCAGCGCAATGTGGCACCTGTGGCACGGCCTGTGGCGGTGACTTGGTCATGGCAAGTGACAAGGATGGTCATGCTAGCTGTGATGGCGCTGTCGCTTTAAGCGGCAAGGTGGCTGATTCTAAATGTGGTGGTTGCGGATCAGGCTGTGGGGGTGGCTGCGGTGGCTCCATTGTCACCATGAGCTCCAAGGACGCTCAGGCAAGCAGTGGCGTCGTCGCAAGCGGCGTGAATGGACATCTTGAATCTGCTGGGTTTGGATCTGGATGCGGCAGTTCCTGTGGTGGCAACATGGTTATTGAAAGCTCCATGGTGGAGGGGAAAACCAGGTCAGGTGGCTGTGGTTCAGGTTGTGGTGGAGGAGGAGGCTGCGGTGTCATGGACATTGAAGGCTCCAAGGCCGGCATTGTCAAGTCCAGTGGATGTGGCTCTGGCTGTGGGTCGGGCTGCGGTGGCGGTTGCGGTGGCATGGTGATTGAAGGCTCCAAGACCAGCTATGCAAAGTCTAGCGGCTGCGGTTCGGGCTGTGGCTCTGGCTGTGGTGGCGGCTGTGGTAGCATGGTCATGGAAGGTTCCAAGACCGGCTGTACTAAGTCGGGCGGTTGCGGTTCGGGCTGTGGAGGTGGTTGTGGCGGCATGATCATGGAAGGCAGGACCGGCCACACAAATTCAGGCGGTTGTGGTTCAGGCTGTGGCGGCGGTTGCGGTGGTTCGGGCTGTGGCGGCATGGTCATGGAAGGCTCCAAGACCGTCAACACTAAGTCAGGCGGTTGCGGTTCTGGTTGTGGCGGCGGTTGCGGCGGCATGGTCATTGAAAGCTCCAAGACCGGCCACTCCAAGTCCAGCGGCTGCGGTTCAGGTTGCGGCTCCGGCTGCGGCGGTGGTTGCACCTGAATGGTCAACCCGGGCACCAATGCAAGCAGCAATCTCGGGCGCCCGTTGTGCAGTTGCAGGCGACGACATGTAGTGCCGATCTTTCGTGGAATAAGAAGTACGCTCTTGTGGTGTGATGTGAAACTGTATGATCTGTGACTAGTTTGTGTATAAGTATCCAATTGTCCATTTCATGCTTGAGTATGTGAGTATATCCTTCATTTAAATGAATTCTCCTGTGAGGAAGCATATGCAGTTTTATATGATCACGTCTTAATGATTCAAGAAAAAAGCTGGGATTTAATGTTTCAAGTTGCCCCTTGTATAAATTTCCAATCGAATTTGCTAATTCTCAATGGAAGGCGACGTGAGAGCGGTCTGATCCGTGCGAAGCAGGCACGTTGTATATTTGCGCACGTGAGGCAGAACGGCCTGTTTTGGGGAGAGGCCTTCTGCTTCCAGGTTTGAGCTTCTCTCTTATTATTAGTCTTTTGCCCGTTTGGGCTGACGTGAGCCTTTTTCTTGTTTGCTTGTTTTTTCTCTAAACCTTTGTTTGCTTGTTTGTGAACTATGCTCTATGGAGTTCCTTTTCTTTCATTTTTCCTTTGTCGGTTTGTTTGGATATCTCATTGAACAAAAAACACTTGTGTATGCTTTTTATGTGGTTCAGTGCCTACATTCTACTTACTAGTATATCATGCAAACACACGTTGTAAGGCCGTTCAGCCCTGGCAGCCGCCCGGGCTTGTCGATGGTGCCATGGCATGAATCAGGTGACTTTCTAATGATTTTTACCCAAAAATAGCTTGGTCTGTTACTGATTGTAACCATGTCTTGGTGCCATGGCATGAATCAGGTGGCTTTAAAAAGTTTCTTGGTCTGTTACTGATTGTAACCATGTCTCGTTTGCACACATGTTATAACTGTGTCCAAGATGCATATTATGTGCAACTGTATCTCAATTGCACACGTGTTGTAATTGTGTCCAAGTTACACATCGCATGCAATTGTACCTTAGTTACACACTGATTGCAATTGTGCCCCAAAACATACACAAGGTTTGTAACCATGCCCCATGGCAGTAAAATATAACTCGGTTGTCCACGAGTTGCAGTTGTGCCCCTAAATGTACACGGATTGTAACCATGCCCCATGATCGTAAAATATATCTCAGTGGCACATGGGTTGTAACGGCGTCCAAGGTGCACATCATGTGCAATTGTACCCTAGATGTACGGGTTGAAATTGTGCCCTAAAGAGTATACAAGATTTTTACCGTGCCCCGTCATAAAATGTACCTCCGTTGCACAAAGGTTGAAATTGTGTACGAGTTGTACACGGTGATAAATGTGTCTCAGGTGCACCATGTGCAACTGTATCTTAATTACATACATGTTGAAGTTGTGTCCTATTGTCCTTCATCGCCCAAGGGGATCAAATCCTCATGTAATGAGACCAAACAACGTGGTTGTCAGTCCCCTTTAAAATCCATTACTTCAAAATAAGGATTTGTATCCTACTTAGGCAACAAGCTAGCATAAAGGACACACAATAAAGAGTAACATCTGGTTGCGATTGGTTTGGGATTTTTGGGAAGTGTTTGATTCCTTTTGTGCGTAATCATAATTATAGAAATTTTGTATAAGACACTTCCCTATTTTGGATATTTTGTGCGTAATCATAATTATAGAAATTATCTTGTTGCGATGAATTAGTTCAATTAAAACCTTAGATTCATACTAGAGCTACGATGATTGAGTCTCAAGCTAAACAAGTTCCCAATAAAATCAGGTGGTATTCCCAAATATCCAAAAGGAATCAAACACTTCCCAATAAAATCAGGTGGTATTACTTTCCTGCTTCGAACTGAACTGCTTGCAGGCCTTACAGAAAAGTTTTGTATAAGACAACTAGCTTGACAATATGAAGTACTAAGTACCATGGAACATGGGTATGGATAGGATTTCTTAACGGGGTTAGATCATTCTCATTGGTTTTTTAATTGAAAGGGCCAATTATTTTTCACAACGAGTGTGCCGCACCATCCTGCCAAAAAAATATCAAGTTGGCTCATCTGTCTTTCGTCCTTTCCCTTATGCCGGTCTTTAGAGGCCTCTTGACTTTTCTCTTCCCTATTTTGGATTTGTTTTTTTTGTGCGTAATCGTAATTATAGAAATTATCTTGTTGCGATCCTATGAATTAGTTCAATTAAAACCTTAGATTCATACTAGAGCTACGATGATTGAGTCTCAAGCTAAACAATAGGCAATGGTTCTTCGAATAAGAACCACCATCCAAGCGCGCGGGTGCACACACCCACACACTAAATCCTTAACCGAAAGATGGATGCAACCTATCTTTATCGTTCCTCTTGGCCCCTATATCATATAGTCGAAGATCCGTCCGCGTGCATCGAAAAAAGATTATGTCACCAAAACACCGAACATAAACCATTGCCAGATCCTTTCAAGACTAGGTACGCGTAAACTGGTTTTTACTACTAAAAAGCTTCCCTGCGCAATGATGCTTTCTAGTTCTTATATGCACCTACATTTAGAATACATCCTATTCTTGATAATGGGAATTACAAATATATCAAATAGTTCAACACGAATATAGAATTGAACATATCAATTATGAAGACATAACAAAACAGGGTGGATATAGCTCAGTCGTGGATAGCATTGTAGATGTTGCTCCGAAATTATGACTCACACGTAACAGATATTATGGACAAGCTTGCTCACGATAAAGCAATCACCTAACTGCAATAGTTCTTGCTTAACAAGTGGATACTCAAATTTTACTTTATAATAAAATCAAATTGCGATATGAATACATAGAGTTTTCTCTTAATAATTCATACTTCCATGCCAAGATGCTACTAAATAATTTTACTTGAAATGACCAGCTAATACCAACCTTCTTTGTGGAGATCCATAGGTGGGAGACATGTCTAAGCAAGAGGATAATTCGGCCGGCCTATCCACACTATAGAGGCAAGCGAAGTTGGTGAGCGGTATGACGGAAAACTGTCTCCTACGGTTCGGAGAGACTTTAATTTGAGACTTTGTATATCAAAAATATTCTTTTAAACTAGAGTTATATTTATTATTAAGTCAAAAAAGATACCTCGCATCTCCTCACTAAAAAAAGGTAGGCCGCGCCTCTCCTCGCTAAAAAACTGGACGGTGAAATCCCCTAGCAACGGAAACCACCGCGTGAATTATTGAATCTGTTGGAGGCGCGTGGATGACTAGGAAGAAGCGGAAGGCGGAGGATGACGGGGAAGAAGCGGAAGGCGATGTACGCCACATTTCGGAGGCGACAAACTCGTTCTCGCAGCTCTACATGCTCGCCATGGGCGGGCAGAAGCTTTCCTTACTGCCCGGCGAGTGAAACGCCATAGCACGTGTGGACCCCTTCGTCATCTGTCTCTCTGACAGTGTGCGGTTACATGCTGATTGATTTGTGCGTTGCACGCCTCACTATCCCATTCTGTAGGTAGTCACAACTCACAATCTAGCGAAGAAAGAACCGCTCAACCCCCGCGTCGTCCCCGCTTGGGCGACTCGGGGACTAGGGTTTCGCCGCCGCCGGCCGCCCCTCCTCGCACGCTCCCCCTCGCCGCTATCGCCGGCGGCCACAAGCCTGCTCGCGGTTGCGGCGAGGCCTCCTCGCCTTCTTCTCCATCGGCCTCTCTCTCCCCCGCGCTGTCCTCTCCAGGTGCCTAGATCGCGGCGGCTCAGATCTCCTCTTCGCCGCTCGTGGCCGGCTCGTCTTCGGTGGGGCTGCTCTCCATGGCGTAATGCTCGGCTGGATTGGACCAGGGGGTCGATTCTCAGCCTGGGACGGCGGCCGACCAGATCTTGGACGTTGTTTGTGACCTTTGTCGGTACCACGGTGGGGATTGGGTCCCCGCGGTGGCATGGTTCTGGCAGCACCGTTGCCTGCGGATCTAACCAAGGGGTTCGACCCATGGCCAGGGACGGTGGTCTCCGAGCTGGATTTGGTTCTCGGGCTGTGGAGCATCATGGTTGCTCTCGCTTGGGAGCTTCGGTTTGTGTGGTGTGGATACTGGTGGTGCGCTGGTGTGGCAACGGGACGGCCTACTGCGTGCCTGCGGCCCGCCTCGGCTCTAGAGGCGGGTTTGGTTGGCTTCTCTCGGATGCCGGAGCGGCGGCTCCGGATGGTGGACGCTTGGGTAGCTCACCGGCAAGCCCCGTGGCGGCGGTGTTGGTCGTTTTTCGATAGTCGTGAGGGTGACTTGAGTTTCGACGTTTGGAGTTCCTGGCAAGGTCTGGCGCGGGCGTCGTTCCTTGCCCAGATACTGATCTGGAGGCTCTGTTACATGCATGTTTTCCCCTGCCCTTCGCGTTGGGGTTGGTGTGGGTGACCCTTGACGATGCGTAGGTGGGTGTTAGGCTGAGCGAAAACTCAAGTAGTCGGTTGACGCTGGTGTCGGTGACGCCCGTGGGTGCCGATTTTCCCCTTGGGGACGACGATGTGGCTCCACTCCACCTCCCTCGTGTATGCTCCGGGTGAAAACCCTGGTCTTTTGACCCGACAGTGGCGGCGCTTCTGCGTCGTGACCTCCTTGGTGGTACCGTCTTGGAGCAGGGCTCTCCCGGCTACGACATGGTTGTTTGAGTGCAAAGTTGGTGCCTTTTCTCAGCCAGCGATCTGAAGTGACGTTGTCTAGTTCCTGTGCTTTGGTGGAGGCACATCTCGTGGACACGGTGGTCCATTCCCGCTCCTCTGGTGGCTGGCCGTTTTACGCAAGGGTTTGGTGCTCACCGTTGTCGGTGGTGTCCGATCCCGCCCTTGTGGTGGCTGTCCGTTTTACGCAAGGGTCTAGTGCTCGCCGTTGTCAATGGTGTGGTCTCCGCTCGGCGCTGTGATGCTCGGCATCCGCTGCTTCGGGCTTGACGTCTTCTGGAAGCTCTGATCTTTCGTCTCCTGCTTTCATCTTCGTTATCAAGCTTTGTGCTAGCTGTTGGGGTCTCTTCGCTGGTGGTCCGTCCTTGCCCCTCCTGGTGGCTGGACGTTCTACGCAAGGGTCTGGTGCTCGGCGTAGTGTAGCCCCTTTTCATGTTTTAGTTTGATCTTGCTCTGCTTTGTAAGAGGTGCTCCTCAACACCTTGTACTTTTGCCGTTGTAAAACTCTGAGATTTGTTAATTCAAAACTGGGCATTATTGCCTGTTATCTAAAAAAAACTATCCCATTCCCTGGCTCTGAGCAACACAACACTTTCTCCCTTCAGGAATCTAGACAAGCCGAGCTAAAAAGGGGCACACCAAACTATATGCGACAACATAAGCGGGCTCACAAAAGAAGAGGAATCCACATTTCAAATTTTGATTCCAGAAACAAAAATGATTGCAGACGAACTGAAATAAGCTTGCTGAGAAATAGCCCGCCAGATGAAATACTATGATTTAGAGATCACCGAGCTAGCTCACTGAAGACATAAATTTAGTAGAGCTTTTGTTTTTACCAATGCGGCATTTTCTTTCAAGTACTCCAATGTGGTGTGTTTACCACTCTACCTCAACAATAATATAGCAGAAGTTACTACTTCGTAGGACCATCTTAATTGTCATGTGGTGTCTAGCTTTTATTGATGAATCCGCAATATCATGTCTCAACTAGACTCCTCGACTCGAAATTATATATCGACCTAGAATGTTCAACCTCCACCTCCCATTAGTTTGTCTACCTCTACCATCTCACGACTCGCTGCGCTTCAGAAGTATAGGATGCGTATGCTTGTTTTGCCGGAGTAGATGCAGGTTAGGATTATGAGATATAGGATCTCTCTTGCTCTGCAATATCTATGCTCGTCTATTTCTCTACATCCACATGTATTTAGGAATGAGAGATTTCAAGAATATAAACATCACCAAATGGTGCTCTTAGAATGGTCGCAATGCTACATGTTGTACCGTATCTAAACCATGCCATGTAGATATAGAGCTGACGTGGAGGCATAATTAAGGAAGAGAGAGCGCCATCATATCCTCTTGACGATACGAAGCTCCAAAACCAATGCGAATCAATGCACCCAGCGATCCCATGTGACCCTTCCCCCGCATCTGGTGTGCGATCAAATAGCTCTTCTATTCCCCGGTTGGTGGTTTCTGCTCCCTTTAATCCATGCCCATTGTTGGTTTTCTTGCTCGTGTTTTTCTTGTGTAGCCGACGAGGGAGCTGGATGTTTATCGATTCCTGTTCTTCGCTATACCAGCTCTTTTGGGGGAAAATTGATTCTTGTTGTGCTTAACGTCTTGTGGCAGCGAGCAATCTAGATCCAAACCATTCTCTCCGCTCAATTCATCTACTAGTTTTTTCTTGACCAGTTCATGTTTTCCTTTCGTTCCAGTTCAACTGAATCTGCATGTCCAATGTTAGTCCGTTCCTCAAAGCCATCTCCGTGGAAACCACAAATCCGCTGCTCCGTACTCCACCATGCTGGTCAGGAAGAAGTGGTAGCGTTTTCAGTTAGTAGTTTAAGTGAAGTTTGGTTCAAGCTTGTGCAAACTGAGTAGTTATTTGTATTACCACAAGTAAAGACTAATCCCAAAACATATTAAATGAATATGATACTATTCATATACTAATATCATGCATATGATACTAGTGTATGATATTATCTCTATAATGCTTAGTATCATGTAGTAGTGCTCACTCCGCCCCGTTTAAAGGGTATGCATGACTTCTCTGGGCCCTAGGTATTTGTTGATTGGGCTGAAATCTTGTACGCATTGGTGGAGAGAGTAAACCACCCAATAACTGAAAGAGAATTAATGCAAACGAGTCTAAAAGGTGGGAGGATTTTGTGACTGCATGATTTTCGAAAGAGATCCTCTAAACCGGAACGGTGTAAAAATATGTACAAGATTTATTTGACACTAAATTTTCTAATTCTACGTGTTATGATACAGAGTATCATCTCTCTCATTATTAATTACGATAACACGTCAACATTTTACATGCATGAAACTCATGATAGTACCTACAATACCCTCATTGTGGCTAGTCTTAGATACAGTACTAAAATATGGTGCATTGGAGGAGTTGTATATAAAAAGACGAGGAAATTGCACAAACCTCCAACAATTGGGGTCGTTGTTGCAACAAATTACAACTATTGAGGCAAGTTGTAAAGAACTACAACTTTTGGGTACATCCGTTGCACAGAACACAAATAACACAATTAAACCAATCTTAGCACACTGACGTATAGGCCCCATGCTGTCAGTGCCAACCTGGAGTCTGACGTGGCAGATCCATTTTGTTTCTCTGGTTACACTGAATATTCAGTTTTGGAGGATGAATACACCTGCAGTAAGCACTTGGTGTTGTTTATACTAATGTTCAGGTTTAGAGAAACAGCAAACAAGAAATAATAGTTATGAGACCACGCAACAGCATACAAAAAAATATAACTGAACATCCATATTCCTTCCAATCTAAGCATCCAAAAGAATTGCATTAATGTGCCACGGCCACGGCCATTACAAATACGTCAACATAGAATGAATGTGCCATCGTCAAGTATAGAATGAATGTGCCATACGGCCATCACAAAAACCAAAATGGTAGCCTTCCGGTCTATTACATGCAGGCATCACTTCTTAATACATGCAAGCATCAATTTCCCTCTTCTCTATAACTTTGCGCATTACCTACACTAAGGTAATCCTGTTAGATCCCACTTGAAGCATCCACATGTTCTCTCAATTAAATTCACTGCATAAGTTCTCCCATCATTTGTTACTTGCCAAAGCCATATTGTTGAGCATACAATTCGAGTGTTCCATCTGGCATTCCTCTTCTCCCACTCTAGCTTCTCGACATTAGTGGGAGTTATACTCCATTTCACATGTTCTACTCCTGATCTTTTTGATGCATATCTAGACATTAGCTTAGTCCTAATTGAATCAATCATGGTCACTATTGGCTTATCTCTTACATCAAGTATGTATGCATTGAACAACTCAGTAAGGTTATTGACCACTAAATCGGTCTTGTAATTAGTATCTAATGCAAACTCAATCTCGTATGCATCCAACATAACCAAAGGATTTTTTTAAACTGCAAATCGACGTCGATCCGAGGCAATTTGTGCAGAGGAAGAAACCCTAGGTTTCTATACCGGCCAAGAACCCTAATCAGAGGGGGAGAGGGAGATAACAAGGAGCTTAGAGATAAGGGAAACATTACGCTCCTGACAAGAATGGCTGATTGAAGTCCATAGCCGCCCCCGCCCTCCAGCTCAACAGCGCCGCCGGCCACCGGTGCCTCCGCGGTCGCCCCTTCTCTCGTTTCTTCGCTTTGAGTTTGGGGAAGAGAAGCGGATGTGGTTCAGCCAGACCTGGATCCGTAAGCCTTGTAGAGACATGGTCTGCCACATATGAGTCCAAGTTGGCACTAACAATGCGGTACCCCTATGTCAGATTGGTTTAATTGTGTTATTTGTGTTCTCTGCAACGGATGTACCCAAAAGTTGTAGTTCTTTGCAACTTGCCTCAATAGTTGTAGTTTGTTGAAACATCGACCCCAATTGTTGGAGGTCTGTGCAATTTCCTCCTAAAAAGACAATTAATGCTCTAGATACAATAGTAAGATACAAGGAGATGACTATCCAGCGATGCCGTATAAAACATGTTTTCATGCGGTGGTTCTATAAGTGCATTGATGTAGGCGGACCCACGTCCATCACCATGTCATGCGCTCCAACGTACGCCAAGCCACCAAGGACTTCAAAGGGTGGCAAGGAACTCCATGGACTCCAACCATCCAAGGCCTGCGCTTGGAAAAGGAGGAGAAAGCGACAAGAAGGAAGAAGAGCTTGCAGCTCCAGGCAGCGGTACTACCGCTGCGCCAGCGGTACTACCGCCAAGTACCAGGATCCGGTAGTACCGCTAGGGGTGCCGAGGCTGGTACCGGGGAGGCCCCGAAACCTTCTGTAGACCCTCCCGGTACCCAGCCGGTACCTACCTCGTTCTACCGCTGGCAAGGAATTCGGACGAGCATTGACGTGGAGCTCCCGGTACTACCGCTGGGTGAGCGGTACTACCGCTACCTTCCCAGGAGCGGTACTACCGCTGGCTCACCGGTACTACCGCTGCCTGCGTGCAGTAAAGGGAATATTCCCTGTATCTTATCCTCCCACCTACCCCCTTAGCCTTAGACTATAAATACCTCCCTCCATTTCAGATCTAGGCAGAGATGAATGAACTAGAGAGTTGAGCGTTGCTCCTTCCCGTGATGGGGTTCCTCCGTGGAGGATGATGATTCTTGTTGTAGCTACTCTTTCACTTAGGTGTCTCTAGTAGTGCAAACCAATCTTTCACTGCGGTGATTCTATTGGATCGGTGGACCGGCCGGTAAGAGGAATCGGTTTCAACAAGAGTAAGATTGGCTTTGATTTCTCGACTCAAAGGCTACTATTTTGAGGGTTGTTGTTGGGTGGGTATCTTTGCAGGTTTTCCTAGTTATCTTCCCACAAATTTGGCCTTTCCCCTCGTGTTCTTCGTTTCCACCTCTTTGTTCTTCGTGTTCATCCACTTTTCCCCCTCAAATCTGTAATGTCCCGGGGTTTTCCCCAAATTAGATTTTGCTTGTTTTTCTTTTTGCATCATCATGTCATCATGCATTCAATCACCTTGCATTTTTGGCGAAAGAAAAATCAAAAAAAATATTATTTTTAGCTAAACTATTTTTGATTTGCAAATTAATCCTAGGGTTTAATAAACCCACCCCTCTCTCTTTCTATACCCAATAATCCCAAAAATATAATTGAGAATATTTTACAAACTATTTTTAATTATTATAAAAATGCTTGTAAAACTCCCCTCCTTCTCTTCCCTCTTTTCCTTTCCTCTCTTTTTTCTCTCTTTATCTCCCCTTTTTCCTCTCTTCATCTTTATTTTCTGGGAATTGCAAAATTCCAGGAAAATTCCTTAACAGGGTTGGGGAGCAATTCAGCCTATCTTACCTTTCCCTGGCCGGCCGAGGCAGCCCACCTCCAGCCCACCAGCCAGCCCAGCCCACCTCCTTCTCCTTTGTTGTCGTCTTCCTCCGTACAGGGAGCACGCCCGGCGCGTGAGACACCACTGGCCAGCGCCTTCCCCTCCCTTTTCCCCTCCTTAAAGACTCCCGTTGAGGCCATCCAAACCCTAGCCTCTTCCCTCTCCATTCCCTCCAGCTGCCACCGCTCTCTTTTTCCTCTCTGTCTTCTCTCCACCAAAACAACCGTGAGCTACCGCTGAAGACCGACGTCGCGCCGTCGCCATGGCCACCAAGAAGGACATCTGAGACTGGGAATCGAACCGTAGCATCATCCGCGTCAAGATCGCAGAAGGAATCGGGAGCCGGAGCAGCCAAGAGCGTCTTCCCCGTCATCGACTACGCCCGCCCGAGAGGAGCGCGCGTCCGCCTCATCTTCCTCGAGCCCGTCTTCCTCGACAACGTCCGATCCGACGCTGCCAAGAACTTCCTCGATTACCTCGTCCCCCGGTCGTCGTCCGGCATCCACCAGCATGTACAACGACGAAGGAATCCTCACCGTGAGCTCCTCGACCGTTCCCTCCTCTTCTCTATGTCCTCCTGCATCGTTGAAGCCCGTCCCGGTTCACCTTGAAGCTGTCCGCCATGGACGCCTCGAGCTACTCCTGCTGTTTCCTTTGCTGCACACACACCGCACTACAGCACCCGATGCATACCAGCAGCCCATCTAACTCCTCGGCGGCCTCCAGTTCGTACGCGTGCCAAGGAAATCGGCTGGTCTCTCTGCAGTTCGTTGCCTCGCACCTGCATCCAAAGTCTGTATCTTTTTCCTGATAAAATTCAGTTAACAGAGCCCTCTTTGCTTCATGTACAACCCGAGGCTCTTTCTTTCACAAACCCGAATTCAGCCCAGTGGTTGTGCTCCTGCTGTCCTACCGAATCTTTCAAGTTCAATCCCCAGCCACCATCCTTTTCCACCCCTTTTTTTGTTTTATTTTCCTTTTTGCAAATTATGTCCAAAACCATATCTTTTAATTGGTAGCTCCAATTGCACCATCCATGCTCATGTTTGCATCATGTAGTTTGCACTTTAGTTGTATTTTGTATAACACCTAATTAATTGAATATGGAATGTGAAGGGAATTAATTTAATTGTTGTCCCTATTCCATTTAATTTTGATTAGCTCACCCATGTCTTGTTCATCTTTATTAAATCAACATTTAATTTTGATAGTTAGAAAAATAAGTTGAACCATTTAATTTGAATGTCGGAATCTCGGTTCCATTTAACTTTGTTAAAGTTGCATCTTCTCATGTTTTGCCATGTCATGCATGCTTTGCATCTACATGCCGATTCTTTTGCCGTAGTAGTAAAATGCATCTTTTGCGCTTCCAGTGTTCGTTGCTTCTTCGGGATAGGCCGTTGAGTTGATGTGAGCAACGACAGGTTCTGCTACCTCTACCGGATTGCAGGCAAGTGATACTCCCTTGCTATCTTTGCTTGTTTTCTGTCTCTTACTCCACCTATCTTTTGTTCCTTGCTAGCCTTATGTTACGATGCTTGTGTCACGATCCTATTTGCATGTTTACCTTGCAACCATGATAAGCCACACCTCCACATCCTTTTTAACCTGTTGTTTGTTTACCTTGTTAGCCTTGTGAGTCCTAGTGCATGCTTAGGTGCTTTGCTTGAGTCATGTTTTCTCTTTATCTATTCTTGTTGATAACATGATAGCTAGGCTCAACTAAAATGGTAATCTTTACTTTCTGTTGCGATGGGAATAACTTAATAAAGATAAGGCACCGGCGGAAGGCCAATCGTGGTGATTTGTTCTGCTAGTGTCGCCTAGGACCCGAGTTCTTTTCCGCTGATCCAAGACTGAACGCACTAACCACATGTGGGAGTTCTATGGGCCTCCCCGCAATCTATTACCGGATCCTCAAACCTGTCCAGGAGCCACAACTTAGTTCGGGTGTTTCCATTTGCGCGTGTACGATGATGATGATGAGAAGGTAAGATGATGGTGGATACGTGGTTACATTACGGTAGGGTTTGCGGCATGGGCGTTTACCGCATGTGGAAGGAGGGCAATCGTATGAGTGTTCCTCCCGAAGCCGTGCGCGCAACGGTTAGGCCCACCTCGAAGCTTCGGCCGGACTCTCAAGGTGGATCAGACCTAGCTAGGTGGCTCCCTGGACTTGTTTGTAGAGAAGGGAAGTATTGCGTCGAACGCTCCACCGGTACACCTCTAAGCGAGTGTTTTGATGCGTGTGGGTTCATTGGTGCATCCCTGCAGGGTGAAATCTTTTCGAAAAGCCGCGTCCGCGGTTATGGACGACTTGGTGAAATGTGCTGGCTAAAAAGATCATAGATGTCACATCCCGAATTTTGGCCCTATAAAATTTTCTTTGACAAAACCAAAATTTGGATTTGGATTTGGACCTTCTGATCTTGGCACCTCTATTTTATTCCACATTACCAAAACCCTCAAGGTTCACAAAATATTTGTCTTTTCTTTAATACAAAAGGGACCTAAACCCTAGCCTTCCAAAGGAGCTATATCAAGGGTGACTTCAAAAATTCCCCAAAAATTCCAGAGTGATTATCAGCTAGGATAGAACCCATTTATGCAAAAATATTGGGTGACGTGTTAAGAAAATAATTGACTTTTTCCCTGATTTATTTTCTGCCCAAAATCCCAAAACCCTAGCGTTCCAAAGGAAGTAGGTCAAAACTCTCTTCAAAAATTCTACAAAAATTCAGGGAGGATCTCTAACCAGTGTATAACCCAAATCTGTAAAAATATTTGATACCTTGTTAAGAAAATATTTGAGTTTTTCCCTATTTTACTTTCTGGCCTAAACTTGTTATTTTTTGAAACCCTGACAAACCTTTTCCCAAAATTCCAAAAACCCCAGGGTAGATGCTCCTAACCAACCCCTACCTCTGTGAATTTTCCTGGCCAAATATTTTATTTTAGTAGCCCAAAATCCAATTTCCCTTTTCAGCAGAAGGTGTTCGATGAAATTTGTGTATAGGTAAAGTTTGGATTTTGGGAAAACTTTGTTCTGCAAAGCTGTAGAGTGTTGAATTTGGCACCGAGTGACGCGAGCAGCTTCCCGTTTGGTGACCTAGGATGAGAGATAGATCTTGATGCCGATGTCGGCATGGTCAGGTCATGAACCAGAACGTGCCCGACGGCGCCGCCAGTTCTTGGTCGCCGCCGGTGACCTCCCCCGCGCCTCCCCTCGTGTCCTCCAGCACCCACACCTCCTGCACGACCACCACGGCACCTCCCCGCTCCTCATCCCTTCCCTGTGCGCCATCGGCCGCAAGCCGACGCGCCGCACCCACAGTGCCGCCGCGGGACCCTTCTCTCCAGTGCCGGCACTGCACGCCCGTGCCGTCGATCCTATCCACCGCCCCGCGAATCCCGTCGACCATGTTCCTCTGCTGCTACACCATCAGCGCGCCGCCCGTCGACTGCCCTGCCCCGGCCTCCCCGTGTCGCCGCCCCGCCACAACAGCCCGGACCCCCCTACCGCCAGCAAGCACCACGCCACCCCGTGCTCATCCACGACGTGCGAATCCCGCCGTCCAGCTCCGCCCTACAGCTACACCGACGACGCGCCGCCCGTCGTCTCCCACCGCCCGGCCATCCTCGCCTCGACACCTCACCGCCAGCCCGCCCGGACCCCCCCCCCCCCCACCGTGGAGGGCTACAAAAGGAGCCCCCCCCCCCGGCAGCAGCCCAGCATCGCACCACCCTCCCCTCCTCCTGAGCCTCCTCTACACCCCACACTAGCTCCCGGGGAGCACCGGAGCGCCGGCGACGAGCGCGTCTCCGCCGCTCGGTCTCCGAGAAATTCCCCACCTCCAGAGCCACCCCGCCGCCAGAACCTCACCCCTTCCCCAATCCAAGTTCCCCGGAGCCCGTAGCTGCCCTCAACCGAGCCTAGGATGACCTAGAACGTCGCCCCCGTCCTCGACGGTGAGCACGCCGGTGACGGCGACCCCCCTCCCTTCCCTGCTTCTGTTTTTTTCGCGTACCGTTTCGGGTTCTGAAGAACGGGACCCACCCGTCAGGAGTTACAACTTTTGAAACGTTTTCTTATTTTGATTCTTTTTTTCTCTGTTTTGGAAAAACAGATTTTTAGGGTTAACTTTGGGAGGTCATAACTCTCTCAAAAAAATTCAGAAAAATGTGAATCTTTTTGCAGTAGCTTTTTTTTGAAATTCTCTATCCAATGGAACTGGTTTTGAAATATTTGAAGCTTATTTGCTTGGGAAGTTGTTGAGAAGCTTTTGAAGGGTTTTTAATGCCTAGTTTTGATTTCTTTGATAGATTCCAACCATTTTATTGAAGGAGAAGTTGATCCAACACCAGAAGGCAAGCCATCAGCCCCCAACCATCCGTTTCCAAGTCATCGATGCCTTATTTGACTTGTTTGTTACTTGTTTGTGTGATAGTTGCATCCCACATGTCTTATTTCATGCCTATTATTTCATGTGACCTAATGCTACCTTTACTTTCTGCAATACGATAAACTCATGTTCCGTGAGTTGAGTTCCGGCCGGCGACTAAATACATGTCGGGCACCGCCCGCGTGGATTGAATCTTGCCTACTTTCAGTACTATTATTCCAAGTAACTTTACTTTCCTGCAATACGATAAACCCATCAAGTGTGGGTTGAGTTCCGGCCGGAGACTAAATACATGTTGGGCACCGCCCGCGTGGATTGAATCTCGCCTACTTTCAGTATTAATATTTCATGTACCTTTACTTTCCTGCAGTACGATAAACCCATCAAGGGTGGGTTGAGTTCCGGTACCCCGTCTAAATACACGTTGGGTCCTGCCCAAGTGGATTGAAGCGGCTACTTTTCCGTAGAGTTGTGGTGTTGCGTTGGACGGTACCATGCACCACTCCCCGTTCCAGCGACGATGGACTGGGGGAACCGCCGCAGTCAATGGAATGGTGGAACGGGATCGCGTGGACGCCTCCACTAACCTTGTAGTCGATCTGTGCCTGTCACTGGCCGGAGGTATCTCCGCCATCGCCCGATTGACGCTAACCGATTGTTTTACTTTATTTTCTTACTCAACCCGTGGCTGCTACTGGCCGGAGACATCTCCGTCCTCGCCCGGTTGATTTTGTTATTTTATCTTCTTACTCGACCCGTGGCTGCTACCGGCCGGAGACATCTCCGTCCTCGCCCGGTTGATTTTGTTATTTTATCTTTACCCAACCTGTGGCTGACACTGGTCGGAGGAAACTCCGCCATCGCCCGGTTGACCTTATTTTACCTTGCTGAACTACTATATGATTATTTGATGCTCATGTATATCTTGTGGACTAACGTTTGCTGCTGTCTTATGGCTGAGAATAAAAATTGACTAAAAAGATAACCACCTCCGTCGACTAGATTGAGTCAAATAGTGCCACTCGCCAAACACACCCGCACAACCATGTGTCGTTGAAATGGGAAGACCGTAGCTTAGTAGCCTACCAAACCTCTTTTGATGCTACCCACTTGGCAAGTCTAGTCGGATACTGCATAGTTGTGGTCGGGGCTATTCTTGTGAAGGTTCCGGAGCTAGGCGTTGCTCATGACTTGGGGACGTGCCGGATTCACTTCGTCATAAGACTTAGCCCGAGTGGTAAGTCGGTAGCTATACAAGGAGTGTCTTGGTAGAGCAGACGGCTACGGGGGAATAGGTTTGTGCGGCAGGTACCGGCTGTACAAGCTTAGACCCCAACGTGTGGATAAAAGTTGCAACCTCTCGAGAGTGTCAAATCTAGAATCTAGTATTGTTCCTACCCAAGGAACGGTGTTGGGTCCAGTCACACTAGAGTCAGTCCAGTCGAACACGGGGAAATAAATTCACCAAGCGGTCAGAGTTGGCCAAAGCTGAATGAGCAGAAACGTGGACCCAAGTTGGTCAAAGCTAAGCCTCGAGGTGGACCATAGTTGGTCAAAAGCTGAGCTCGGGTTGGACCAGAGTTGGTCAAACTTGAGAACCGAAGTGTTGAGAATGTTATTGTGTGTGGAAATGAGACTCGTTCTCATAAGCCACGGTTTTCGTCACAGGTAAGTAGGTAAGTTAAGTCCAACCGTTAAGCTTGGACTCGCACTTGCACATGCCATGCCATATAGGATCGTTGGTTACGGTTGATTGTGGATTGATGTCTTGCGAGTACATTCCATGTACTCACCTAGCTTTTCATGTGGCCAGATCCTCCTACCCCCGTCGCCGAGTACCCCTTGTACGAGAACTAGATCCGGTATCCAGGCAGAGCCCTGTGGAGTTAGGCCCTCTTCGTCGCACGCTTCCGCCAAACCGCTGACGCCCTCTGATGAAGTCATGTTCGATAAATAATGTACAAACTGTGGTGTGCGCTAGGGCGCAGCCTTGTAATGAGACCCTTGTAATCCATCGTCGGTTCCCGACCCCTTAATAAAGTGGTTATGTTCTGTTATCAAGTTGTCATATATTCAGTGCTCCTGGGACTGATATATGGGGTAACTCGATCTCCGGATCGGGGTGCCACAGAGCTTGGTATCAGAGCCTAACTGCTTGTAGGATACCCTAGTTCTAAACGGAGCCTTAGATAGCGAACGTTGCTTTGCTTGCTTTTAATTGTTTCTCTATCTGTTTGTGTTTTTCTAACCTTGCAACTCACATTTTTGGCTTCTAACTTTGGTACAGATGAAGTTTGAGCTACCCGTAGAAACCCCCGCCTTGAACGTTCCCGGCATGCCGCAATTCCTCCGCGAGATTTGGCCACACCTCTACCCATCCTCCCCTTCTCCGACCTACCGCGTGCTATGCTCCCGTCGTGATGGGACCCACTCGGAGTTTATCGCCACCGTCTACTTGTGCGCCTCGCCCGTGGGCCAAGGACACACGTACACCCTCTCCTCCGGCGTCCACCCCCAGGAGACCCGAGCCATCCAAGAAGCCGCCGCAGATGCCATCGTTCTTCTCCGCACCCACGACCCTATCATGAGGAGGTGCCCCCTCTATACACACCTCCCAAGGTTGGATTGGGGCAACGGAGATGTCCTCTTTCCCAACCCGAGGAATCTCTCTTCAAAGCTCACCGCCCTTCTCCGGTACACATCCTACCTCCACCAGTATCTGCACTACACACCTTCTCACGCCAGCATGGCTGCGGTTGAAGCAACAAGGGCGCCAGGACTTGGTCCTTCCCACAGAATCCCTCCGTACCCAACCCACCTTCCCCGTACTCTTGACCAGCTTAGAGCAAAACTCGCTTCTACTCCCGCTCGAGCCACCGCGTTCCGTAGTTCTAGTGCCCCTCCTCGCTTCTTCACTGGATGCACTCAAGAACCTCAGGCCCAGTGTCTCCGCGTCGACATCGGCACACCCTTCCCCTCGTACACCCCCAGAACGCTGGGAAGGAGCATCAACGACATCGACATCATCGCACCTGCTACTCCCCTCGAGATGTAGTTCTAGACGCTAGCCTCAAGAGCATTAGCGCTTGCATCCTAGTTGTGTATCATAGTCGACAATCGCGTAGTCCAACGTGCACGTGAATAATGTAGGAGTAATGGCTTGTTCCTCGCACAATATTGTGTACCATGTGTCATGTAACCCAACTCTCCATTGTATAAAAACGCCCTGGTTTTATCTCTTGCTTTTATTTGGATCTTCTTGGATGTTGCATTTCTTTCTCCCCTTATGGAAGCTCATGGCACCCGTCAACCCCACCTTCAACCAACCAGGATGAGGCCCAACACAGGTACAAGTGGCAGCCAAGGAACCCCAATCCGCCGTTCAGCCCGACAAGCCGGCATGGACCCAATGCCCCCACAGCCGCCAACCCCACAGGAACCAACTCCAAGCCAGCTATTGTTGATGATGGATGAACGCCACCAGCTGTACATGACCCAAATTATGAGAGAATTTGGCACCTACATGCAAGCACAGAACGCCCCTCGCCCGACCCGTTCCAAGCTGCAAGACTTCCAGCGCACCCGGCCACCTCAGTTCTCGCAGGCCACCAACCCTCTCGAAGCAGATGATTGGCTCCGTACCATGGAAAAGAAGTTAGAGATCGCTCGTGTTGATGAGCAGGATAAGGTACCTTTCATCACTCACTATCTTGAAGGACCAGCCGATGTGTGGTGGGACAATCAGAAAGATATGAGAGGAATTGGAACCACTGTCACCTGGACTGAATTCCAAGAAATCTTCCGTAAAGCCTACATACCCTCAAGTCTTATGAAGATGAAGCAGCAAGAACTCCTAGCACTCACTCAAGGCAACTCAACTGTAAGCGAGTACCTGACCAAGTTCAACGACCTTGCCCGCTATGCCCCTGATGACGTCAACACAGATGAAAAGAAGAAGGACCGATTTCTCCATGGAATGCATCAGGCAATCAAAACTCAGCTCAGTGTCCTACAGTTCTCAGATTTTCAAGCCATGGTAAACACCGCACTGATTTCAGAGAAGGAACACCGCACCATCTATGATTCCCACAAGAAGAAGTTTGAGTCTCGCAAGCACCAGCCAGAAGAAGCTCACAAGAAGCCACGTACCTGGCCACCCAACGCACAGGCCACTACACCTCCAACCACTTGGACCCCACCCAGAAAGGAAGGGTACCCCGCAATGAGTTCTACCACAAGCGTCCGCTCGTGGATGACTGCAAGAGGGAAAATTTCTGCTTTAAGTGCGGCAAGAAGGGGCACTACATAGCGGATTGCCCGTTGACCAAGAACAACAATGGCAGTAACAACAATAGCAACCTCAACAACCCTCCCGCCGGAACAATGAAGCCACCTCAAGTCGCTCGTGTCCACCACATGTCCGCCGAAGAAACCTACGAAGCTTCAGATGTGACGCTTGGTATGTGAACCACCAACGCTAAACTTGCAATAATTTTAGTTGACCATGGAACTCCCCATTCTCTCGTCAGAAGGTTTCGTTGCAAGGCACCGTTTTATGTTTTTCCCTAGACTTGGACCTAAGCCACGAGTTCACGCGTGAGGAATGTTCCCTTCAAAGTTTGGACAAGCCAGAACGCCACACCCACAGCAGAGTCACAAGGATAAATAAGGAAAAATAGGATAAACCCACCAAAGAGGAAGCCCCCTGGAAATGAGAAAATTCTTGAGAGCGGGATAACCATACCTATTCCATGAGCAACTCGAATCTCGGGGACGAGATTCATTTTAAGGGGGGAAGGTTTGTCACATCCCGAATTTTGGCCCTATAAAATTTTCTTTGACAAAACCAAAATTTGGATTTGGATTTGGACCTTCTGATCTTGGCACCTCTATTTTATTCCACATTACCAAAACCCTCAAGGTTCACAAAATATTTGTCTTTTCTTTAATACAAAAGGGACCTAAACCCTAGCCTTCCAAAGGAGCTATATCAAGGGTGACTTCAAAAATTCCCCAAAAATTCGAGAGTGATTATCAGCTAGGATAGAACCCATTTATGCAAAAATATTGGGTGACATGTTAAGAAAATAATTGACTTTTTCCCTGATTTATTTTCTGCCCAAAATCCCAAAACCCTAGCGTTCCAAAGGAAGTAGGTCAAAACTCTCTTCAAAAATTCTACAAAAATTCAGGGAGGATCTCTAACCAGTGTATAACCCAAATATGTAAAAATATTTGATACCTTGTTAAGAAAATATTTGAGTTTTTCCCTGTTTTACTTTCTGGCCTAAACTTGTTATTTTTGGAAACCCTGACAAACCTTTTCCAAAAATTCCAAAAACCCCAGGGTAGATGCTCCTAACCAACCCCTACCTCTGTGAATTTTCCTGGCCAAATATTTTATTTTAGTTGCCCAAAATCCAATTTCCCTTTTCAGCAGAAGGTGTTCGATGAAATTTGTGTATAGGTAAAGTTTGGATTTTGGGAAAACTTTGTTCTGCAAAGCTGTAGAGTGTTGAATTTGGCACCGAGTGACGCGAGCAGCTTCCCGTTTGGTGACCTAGGATGAGAGATAGATCTTGATGCCGATGTCGGCATGGTCAGGTCATGAACCAGAACGTGCCCGACGGCGCCGCCAGTTCTTGGTCGCCGCCGGTGACCTCCCCCGCGCCTCCCCTCGTGTCCTCCAGCACCCACACCTCCTGCACGACCACCACGGCACCTCCCCGCTCCTCATCCCTTCCCTGTGCGCCGTCGGCCGCAAGCCGACGCGCCGCACCCATAGTGCCGCCGCGGGACCCTTCTCTCCAGTGCCGGCACTGCACGCCCGTGTCGTCGATCCTATCCACCGCCCCGCGAATCCCGTCGACCATGTTCCTCTGCTGCTACACCATCAGCGCGCCGCCCGCCGACTGCCCTGCCCCGGCCTCCCCGTGTCGCCGCCCCGCCACAACAGACCGGACCCCCCTACCGCCAGCAAGCACCACGCCACCCCGTGCTCATCCACGATGCGCGAATCCCGCCGTCCAGCTCCGCCCTGCAGCTACACCGACGACGCGCCGCCCGTCGTCTCCCACCGCCCGGCCATCCTCGCCTCGACACCTCACCGCCAGCCCGCCCGGACCCCCCCCCCCCCACCGTGGAGGGCTACAAAAGGAGCCCCCCCCGGCAGCAGCCCAGCATCGCACCACCCTCCCCTCCCCCTGAGCCTCCTCTACACCCCACACTAGCTCCCGGGGAGCACCGGAGCGCCGGCGACGAGCGCGTCTCCGCCGCTCGGTCTCCGAGAAATTCCCCACCTCCAGAGCCACCCCGCCGCCAGAACCTCACCCCTTCCCCAATCCAAGTTCCCCGGAGCCCGTAGCTGCCCTCAACCGAGCCTAGGATGACCTAGAACGTCGCCCCCGTCCTCGACGGTGAGCACGCCGGTGACGGCGACACCCCCTCCCTTCCCTGCTTCTGTTTTTTTCGCGTACCGTTTCGGGTTCTGAAGAACGGGACCCACCCGTCAGGAGTTACAACTTTTGAAACGTTTTCTTATTTTGATTCTTTTTTTCTCTGTTTTGGAAAAACAGATTTTTAGGGTTCACTTTGGGAGGTCATAACTCTCTCAAAAAAAATTCAGAAAAATGTGAATCTTTTTGCAGTAGCTTTTTTTGAAATTCTCTATCCAATGGAACTGGTTTTGAAATATTTGAAGCTTATTTGCTTGGGAAGTTGTTGAGAAGCTTTTGAAGGGTTTTTAATGCCTAGTTTTGATTTCTTTGATAGATTCCAACCATTTTATTGAAGGAGAAGTTGATCCAACACCAGAAGGCAAGCCATCAGCCCCCAACCATCCGTTTCCAAGTCATCGATGCCTTATTTGACTTGTTTGTTACTTGTTTGCGTGATAGTTGCATCCCACATGTCTTATTTCATGCCTATTATTTCATGTGACCTAATGCTACTTTTACTTTCTGAAATACGATAAACTCATGTTCCGTGAGTTGAGTTCCGGCCGGCGACTAAATACATGTCGGGCACTGCCCGCGTGGATTGAATCTCGCCTACTTTCAGTACTATTATTCCAAGTAACTTTACTTTCCTGCAATACGATAAACCCATCAAGTGTGGGTTGAGTTCCGGCCGGCGACTAAATACATGTTGGGCACCGCCCGCGTGGATTGAATCTCGCCTACTTTCAGTATTAATATTTCATGTACCTTTACTTTCCTGCAGTACGATAAACCCATCAAGGGTGGGTTGAGTTCCGGTACCCCGTCTAAATACACGTTGGGTCCTGCCCAAGTGGATTGAAGCGGCTACTTTTCCGTAGAGTTGTGGTGTTGCGTTGGACGGTACCATGCACCACTCCCCATTCCAGCGACGATGGACTGGGGGAACCGCCGCAGTCAATGGAATGGTGGAACGGGATCGCGTGGACGCCTCCACTAACCTTGTAGTCGATCTGTGCCTGTCACTGGCCGGAGGTATCTCCGCCATCGCCCGATTGACGCTAACCGATTGTTTTACTTTATTTTCTTACTCAACCCGTGGCTGCTACTGGCCGGAGACATCTCCGTCCTCGCCCGGTTGATTTTGTTATTTTATCTTCTTACTCGACCCGTGGCTGCTACCGGCCGGAGACATCTCCGTCCTCGCCCGGTTGATTTTGTTATTTTATCTTTACCCAACCTGTGGCTGACACTGGTCGGAGGAAACTCCGCCATCGCCCGGTTGACCTTATTTTACCTTGCTGAACTACTATGTGATTATTTGATGCTCATGTATATCTTGTGGACTAACGTTTGCTGCTGTCTTATGGCTGAGAATAAAAATTGACTAAAAAGATGACCACCTCCGTCGACTAGATTGAGTCAAATAGTGCCACTCGCCAAACACACCCGCACAACCATGCGTCGTTGAAATGGGAAGACCGTAGCTTAGTAGCCTACCAAACCTCTTTTGATGCTACCCACTTGGCAAGTCTAGTCGGATACTTCATAGTTGTGGTCGGGGCTAGTCTTGTGAAGGTTCCGGAGCTAGGCGTTGCTCATGAGTTGGGGACGTGCCGGATTCACTTCGTCATAAGACTTAGCCCGAGTGGTAAGTCGGTAGCTATACAAGGAGTGTCTTGGTAGAGCAGACGGCTACGGGGGAATAGGTTTGTGCGACAGGTACCGGCTGTACAAGCTTAGACCCCAACGTGTGGATAAAAGTTGCAACCTCTCGAGAGTGTCAAATCTAGAATCTAGTATTGTTCCTACCCAAGGAACGGTGTTGGGTCGAGTCACACTAGAGTCAGTCCAGTCGAACACGGGGAAATAAATTCACCAAGCGGTCAGAGTTGGCCAAAGCTGAATGAGCAGAAACGTGGACCCAAGTTGGTCAAAGCTAAGCCTCGAGGTGGACCATAGTTGGTCAAAAGCTGAGCTCGGGTTGGACCAGAGTTGGTCAAACTTGAGAACCGAAGTGTTGAGAATGTTATTGTGTGTGGAAATGAGACTCGTTCTCATAAGCCACGGTTTTCGTCACAGGTAAGTAGGTAAGTTAAGTCCAACCGTTAAGCTTGGACTCGCACTTGCACATGCCATGCCATATAGGATCGTTGGTTACGGTTGATTGTGGATTGATGTCTTGCGAGTACATTCCATGTACTCACCTGGCTTTTCATGTGGCCAGATCCTCCTACCCCCATCGCCGAGTACCCCTTATACGAGAACTAGATCCGGTATCCAGGCAGAGCCCTGTGGAGTTAGGCCCTCTTCATCGCACGCTTCCGCCAAACCGCTGACGCCCTCTGATGAAGTCATGTTCAATAAATAATGTACAAACTGTTGTGTGCGCTAGGACGCAGCCTTGTAATGAGACCCTTGTAATCCATCATCGGTTCCCGACCCCTTAATAAAGTGGTTATGTTCTGTTATCAAGTTGTCATATATTCAGTGCTCCTGGGACTGATATATGGGGTAACTCGATCTCCGGATCGGGGTGCCACAATAGACAACTTGCACCTAATGATTATAACTTGATTAGTAAGATAGATTACTTGAATAATAACCCATAAAACTTGTCCACCGTGTGAGTTGCCCTGATTGCTTCCTCGTGGGTGGTTGATTGAGGGAGTAATACTTGGGCGGGTTTTTGATGTGGTGAGTAGTATAGTGGGTTTCTTATGCGCTCTCTTACCTTGTCTCTGGTAGACGAAAGTTGTAGCGTGTCCCTATAAGTTGTTAGTGCTGCTTGCCGTCTCAATCGCTAACCCTCTTTACCCGGAATTCCAGCTTTGATATCTTGTGAGTATTACTTGCCAGTACTTCTACTAGTACTGACCCCTTCGGGGCTGCTGTTCCAATGCAGCCGACAGGTTTGAGTCTGATGACGTTAGCTTGGGAATCCCTCCGGCTTGGCCTGGGCAGGGATATGGTGCCTTCGTTTATCTTCAGGACTCTTAGTCCAATTTGTTTCTTGTCCGTAGCCGGACGCTACCCGCTTCCGTTATTATTTTGGATCTTTCTATTGTATCTTTGCTCTTGACTCGGTGAGTCATTGTTGTATATATGTTCTTTTGTGGGTTCCATCGAGAACTGTTGTAATGTTATCACAATTTCACCCGCATAACGTGTGTTGCGGCATGCACGTTATGCCTGGTGGGCGTCCTTTAGGATCGTTATTATGCGGATTTGGCTGGAACGCTAAAATCTGCAAAGTACCGATCTTGGGGCATTACAAAATCCGTGAAGATCGGGCCAACCCTATATCATATGGTATCAGAGCAAGGGTTGCCACGGATTTGCCTTTGTTATCACCCCCAAATCCACAAAAAATTTCTTTGATTTTGTTAATTTCGAAAATTTCCACCAAAAATAGCCCCAAATTGCTTTTGGATCGATCTGAGATTTGAGTGCGTTTTGGTAGGTTTTGATCCGTGGATCCATTGCTATACTTGTTGATCTACCTCCCTTTGCATTCTCATGGCCTAATTCCATCATTTGCACCTCCGATTTGCTGTTTTCCTCCCCGTTCTTCCGCCCAAATCGCGAAAATTTTCGTCTCGGGTTCAGATCTGGAAATCCCGCTGCTAGCGGTACTACCTCTGGCCGAGCGGTACTACCGGGGACCTGGGTCCAGCGGTACTACCGCCCCTCTCAGCGGTACTACCGCTACCACCCAGAAACAACATTTCAGCATCACGGTTTTTGGCATAACTTTCACTTCCGGACTCCGTTTTTGATGATTTTCATCTCTAATCGAAGCTACGGACAAGCTCTACATCACCACAGCAGTTGATCCATCATCTATTGCCACCAAATTTCGTGAGCAAGGAAGGGACATTCCACTCCAAGGTTGAAGATCGTCGGCAAAAGGTATAACATCCCCAAATCTTCTCCCACCTTGCATCACTTGTTAGCCAAGCCTTTTGTGCCTATCTATCCTATTGAGACTTGCTCATCTATGATTGCTTGGGCTTTGCACACTTGATACCTCGTAGTGTTCCGAGCAAACGTTGTATGCGCTAGTTGATATAGTTCTGGTTGGCAAGCAAAGTGAGAGGCAAAATAAAGGCAAAAGAGAAATAGAAAAGAATTAAAAAAAAGAGGCAAGAAGAAAAGAAAGAGCCTCAATGACATATCTCTTGTAGGTCGCGAAAGCTCGATGAAAAATTCATAGGTGTGGTATCTTTGTGCAAATCTTGTAGCCCACCAATAAATTGCAATCGAGTTGGTTTCTCTTGTACTTGTGCGACTTGAGCTTTAGTCTTCGCTAGGTCCATCACTAGCTCATTTTTGGTTGCACAAGTCCCACTTTTCAAAGCGTGTGTTTGTATGATCTTCACTCATATCCTTTGAGACCGACTTGTATTTGCTTTGTGGTCATCGTGGTTCTCTACTTGCCTTTATAATATCTTGGTTTCCGGTTGTTCCATTTGCTTTCCACAATCCATACCTATCAACTCATAAGCCGTTGATGCATGTAAAATGCATACATGAACTTTGCACTATAACACTTGTTTTCCATCCATATTTGCATCATATAAGGGGTATATTACTGTTATTTAATGATTTTTGGTAATTAATAATGATTTCCCCTTTTATGGAATTAATCCTGCGCAGGCAGAAAACCCCTATTTCTTTCCTTATTTATTTCAGGGCCTTAACGACGTCATAATGACCTGCAAATTTACGGGGATCATTATTTTGGAAGGAGGAAGACCTAGGAGCGAAGGAAGCAAGCGAACGGAGGCTGGAGGGGCAAAAGAGGGTGCCCCACGCGGCCTGGTACAGGGGCCGCGTGGGCCCACCTCTTTTAGCCCTCGTGGCCCCGTTTGCGTCGATCCTTCACCCTGAAGCATCCTCGTGGCCTAAAAATGCCTATATAAAGAGCCACCCGACGTTCTTCGAATGGAGGGCCGCCACACGAGAGAAACAAGAAACAGAGACCAGGAGGCTGCAGATTGGAGGGGGGAAACTCCGGCGGAGCGCTGCCGGAGAGGTCTCCTTCTTCTCCATCGACATCTCCACCGTCTCCATGATGAATAGGGAGTAGTCCACCTCTGGACTATGGGTTTGTGGCAGTAGCATATGTATCTCTCTCTCTCACTCTTGAGCTTCACTAATTAGCACCGTATGAGCTGCTGAACTTGATTACGGTCATCGTTGTATTACCTTTGTGGTGGATCTTTTTATGAGTTAATATATGTTGAGATTGCAATGTTTATTTCAGTTATGAAAGTAGATCCATATTATGTACCCCGTTCGTGTATCCTTGTTTTGATCAAGCATGTTTATGAGAGCGTGTAAGGGGGAACGTGTGCATTAGTTGGAGTAACGGGGGGTGGTGATGTGATAAGCTGACAACTTAATATCGCGATCCATTGGGTGTTTACCTTACTTTGTTGCCTCACTAGGGATAAACCAAAATACCATGTTGCAAGGTATGAGGAGTGACAAGCCTCTACCTATGACTAGATCCAGCATGTTCTTATTTTCACTTCATATCATTAATCTTAAGGCTATACTCTGAGTCATCTTAATTACTGAGGTGTTATGATTTAGTTCGCATCTTGGTGGAGTATAAGTGAGACTAATAGTCAAAAGGTCTCTATGTTAGGACGTGATGCCCATATAATTAGTAACATGTCATTAAACTTGTTTGCAATCTCATATGTTAATCCTATGTCTACTTATTTGCCACACCATATTAAAGAGAGAGTGCATGTGTGAAACCATGAACCCGGTCCATTTTTAATCATAAGAAACAACTTTCCAACCACTTTTAAGCATTTCTACATTCAGCCATTTTAAAATCAGAAAATACAAAAACACTTGTATTCATTGCATACACATATAAAAACCCCAAAAATATCATCCATCATCATTACTATCATCCTTGCATTACTACTTACCATTATTGCATATTTATTTATTGTTTTGCATTCATTATTATCTTAATATCATTCTCACACCTTGTGATTGACAACCACTTGGTGAGGTTGAGGGCACAAAGCAATCTACTTTGTTTGCAGGAAATCTAGAGAAGGACAAGGAGATAAAATCCCCACTACTGATTCCCCGAGAGTTCGATATTAAACCCTCGAGTCACCCTCGTGGGGAAAAAACTTCCACTTCTACATACTCTGCACTTGGAGGCTCAACCTATCCCATATATTATTTTCCTTTCAGGGTATCAAGAGTGCTTGTTGGCGTAGTTGAGGGAGAAACACTCTCATCAATTCCGTCATCACGTGTTTTTTCTGGCGCCGTTGCCGGGGAATCATAGCTGGAAGGTTTTATCCAAGGATATCACAACAAAGTCAACTTCATCACCAACTTGTGCTAACACCTAAGATTGGGGAGGTTGCACCTACTTGAGCATCATCTTGTCCATCTTTACCTTCAAGCATTTTATTTTGTTTTGTTTTTGTCTTGCATATCATTTATAGATTTCGGTTTGCATATTTTATTTTCAGTTTTGCATTTTGTTTTGCATTAGTTAATTTGGTTTGCATTGTTTAGTATCATTTTACTTTCAGTTTTTCATTTATAATCATAAAAATCCAAAAAACGAATGTGTGTTAAAATATGGAGAAACTTTCTGGAAGCTCTATACCTAATGGTTATGTCAAAACTATGGGAGCTTACTATGAATATCGATCAACCAAAGAAGGAAATAGAATGCTTGAATTACTTGAACATCTCAATGATATGGCTATTGAGTTTTGTGAATTACATGATGTAACTTGCTGCTTTAGAAAAGACTATAAACACTCTCCCTATCAATGTAAGCACAACAGTGATCCTCTAATTGCTTGTTATCGTGAAAATAAATTTTCATGCCCTGATATAGAACAAGTTGAGAAATATATTGCTTATGTTGCAGCCCATGAAATAGACTTTCTTATTGATAATTTTTTTGCAACTAGTCATGAAGCTCGTGTAATGAAAGGACACATTTCTATTATTCTCCAACTTTGCAAAAAAGAATTTAGTGACAATGTTTATGTTAAAGAAAGAATTCTTGCTTCCATGGAAAGTACTAATATTTTGCAGGAAGAGGATGTTGAAAACATAAGCTTGGAAGAGGAAGAATGTGAAGAGGAGATTGAAATGGATATGTCCCAACCTAAGCTTGGGGAAGAGTTGGATCTCCCAACTTCACCATCAACATTTGATAGTAGCACTCAAACTCAAAAATCTTTTGTTATTTATGATAACCCATGCTATTATGATAAAACTAATAATGCTCCTTTACTTTTTAATGATGCTACTAGTGAACTTATTGATGATAATGAGGAGTGTTGTTTAAATATGCTATATGATAATGCTTTAGATGATGGTCCTATGCTTATTGATAATCCTCAATGTTTAGAAGTTGTTACAAATTTATGTGAGGATAAAAATGATATACTTGCAGTTTGTGATGGTACTCTTACTCATGAGAGTCCTACTTTGTTCTTAAATTCTCCTAGTTACACCATGGAGGAGAAATTTGCTTATGTTGAGAAATACTTATGTGGTTTGCAATTATCTTTAGTTCCAAATATTTGTTGCAACAATGATATTAAACTTTATATTGATCTTAATAATTATTTTGAAAGGGGGAAGCATGCTAATGAATTCCAAAATAAATTTAATGATCCTCTTTATGTGCCTATATTATCTAAGTTGAATGATTCTTGTGATTCTATGGTTGAATTTATTTCTTCTACTTGCAACTATTATAAAAGAGGAGGTAATAAGAACCCTCTTTATGCTACTAATAAATATATGCTGCAAGTAACTAATGTTAATATGCATTGTGAAATTTCTATTTATTGTGATTCATTCATATACAAAATGCCAATGCATAGAAAGAAAGTTAGACTTCGTTGTTATTACTTTTGTGTTTTGTTTTTCTCTTTACTAGGTTTCAACTTGACTATTATTTTGATTGGCATGAGAGAACCATGGGATCCTGGTATTTGCATGAAAAACTTCCTAGGGAAGAGGGACATACCAAAGTTCAAGCTCCCTCATGAGCTTCATCTTCGGTAAACAACAAGTAAGTAAGCCTAGCTATATGGCTATAAAGAAAGCGCTTTACGGGAGGCAACCCGGTTGTTTTTATTTGGATTTTATTTGTGTCCTCTTGATGTAACAAGATATTGTTTTCTTAGCTTAGTTTCTGGAATTTTTAATAAAGTGCCAAGTTTTACCTATTTTGGTTTGAAAAAGTTGCTACTTCTATTCGGAGATTTTATTCCTGCACGAAGTCTGTGCACGGTTAGATTTTTCATTGCTATTCTGTAACTCCGATTGAGCTGAGATTTTAACTGTACCTGAAACTTTTCATCCTCTGTATGCCTGTAGTTTTTCAGAATTTTTAGATGAGTTTAAGTAGGACATAAAAATACGTTTTGCTGCTGCTGTTTTCCTGGACAGATTCTGTCCCATATTGTTTTATGCATAGTTTGAACTTTTGAGTTGAATCTTTTTGATCCAATTGAGTTTATGAGTAGTAATACAACATTATACACTCTCTGATCATTCATATGAATTTTAGTCCATGGATTATATGCAGCAAGAAGTCTATTTGTTTATCTCTACTAATATCACCCCACAGAAAAGAAATGGGAGAAACAGTGTTTTGAAGTTTTTTCACAGGGATTGGAGGAGATGCACCATGAGTTATCCAAGGATAGTGAAAACCATAAGATTGGGGATGTGGATAACATCCCCAATGAACCAACATACTCTTGGTTTGCACACGTCTAACTTCTGTTTTTCATTTGAAACATTTTATCGCATAAACTTGGAGCGTCTTTTTGTTCGTTTTTGCCTTGATTTTTATTTTGGGAGACCACCACACTATCATTTATATATGATAAAGCTACTAGAAATATGGGTTGAAATATCTTGCATGCTTTTGTTGTATTGGGAAAAGGGATGTCTAAGTTGATTTCTAATGACACATATAGTTGCATGATTCATGAACTTCTTTATGAGTAATAATTTGCAAATGCTTTATCATGAGCTATCTTTTATTCATGTTTTGATGTTGTATGTTATTTCACCTTGTTTGACATGAATTAGTTAGTTCTATGGACACTCATGCATGCATCTAGATGGTCACCTTTCTCCCTTTTGCTAGCCCAAAAATTTCAACAAGTAAAAACTTGTTTCCAACACCCTCAGCCCAAGTTTTTCCAGTGAGTCCACCATATCTACCTATTAGCTTTATGCTATTCCAAGTATGTTTACCATGTTATTTGTGTTATCTATACCTCTAAATGAAAAAGATTATGTTATTTATTGTAATGGAAAAGTTGGTTAAAAAGCTCTCGTGAACTTGATGCACACTTTATTTTTATTGCATTTAATAAACATGAACCATTGTGATTAATATTATGATGATAGTGGCTTGATAAATGTTTAAGGTTGGGAGTTAGCCCATATGTGTTGTCACATGCAAAGCTTTCAACATGTTCCATCATTTATTTAGTTGATCATGTACTTTTGTTTATGGATGCCTATCATGGTGAAATAATGTGGAAATAGAGTAAGTTTAAATGAGTTTGTATAAATGGTTAGAGAGAAACCTGGGCCGCTAATCTAAGCCATGCATCATTCATGATGGAAATTTACTTACATGGTATTTTGAACTTTCTGTGATACACCCTAAAATAAAAAGCTATATCAAGTGGTAAATAAAAAGGGTGTTGAGGTTGTTCATTATGTTTGTTTGTCTTGTTGTTTTGATGTGGGCTTGATCCATATCATGGGACAAGAGGTACCCCAGTTGAGATTCTTGATGATACCATTATTACTTACAATGATAGATAACTTAAACTTACTTTGTTTCTCAAGTTGAGTAATCATGGTGTAGGTACTTGTATTCAAGGCGCATGAGACATCTAACCTTTACTTTATCAAGGCCACTACTCATATCTGCTTTCACAATTAACTTTAATCATTCAAGATGCTATGATAGGGGAATGAGAGCTTGACACCAAGTATTACCATTACAATCAATAACTTAAGTAGAATAGTTTGGAGGATAGATGAAACTTATGCATGTTTTAACTCTACTCATTTATACATCTTTTCCAAAGTGTCCACCTTTTATATTCAGATTTTCATCTACACTCCATGGACCACAAGTATGCAAAAGTAAGAACGTCCATATTACTATCTTTTATGTTACACTTTGTGAACTATCATTGAACATCCTTGCATTGAATACTTGATATCACTTTATAAACTGTTTGCATATTGCTACTTCTTTGAATTAATGAATCATTTGACTTTATGTAGCAATAGCGATCATCTTTTATATCCATGTTGTTATTATATTGCAAAGTTCATGTTAGTTTTATCACTTCCATACTCAAGGACGAGCATGAGTTAAGCTTGGGGATGTTGATGCATGTAAAATGCATACATGAACTTTGCACTATAACACTTGTTTTCCATTCATATTTTCATCATATAAGGGGTATATTACTATTATTTAATGATTTTTGGTAATTAATAATGATTTCCCCTTTTTATGGAATTAATCCTGCGCAGGCAGAAAACCCCTATTTGTTTCCTTATTTATTTCAGGGCCTTAACGACGTCATAATGAGCTGCAAATTTACGGATATCATTATTTTGGAAGGAGGAAGACCTAGGAGCGAAGGAAGCAAGCGAACGGAGGCCGAAGGGGCAAAAGAGGGTGCCCCATGCGGCCTGGTACAGGGGCCGCATGGGCCCACCTCTTTTAGCCCTCGTGGCCCCGTTGGCGTCGATCCTTCGCCCTGAAGCATCCTCGTGACCTAAACACTCCTATATAAAGAGCCCCTCGACGTTCTTCGAAGGGAGGGCCGCCACACGAGAGAAACAAGAAACAGAGACCAGAAGGCTGCAGATTGGAGGGGGGAAACTCCGGCGGAGCGCTGCCGGAGAGGTCTCCTTCTTCTCCATCGACATCTCCACCATCTCCATGATGAAGAGGGAGTAGTCCACCTCTGGACTATGGGTTTGTGGCAGTAGCATATGTATCTCTCTCTCTCTCTTGAGCTTCACTAATTAGCACCGTATGAGCTGCTGAACATGATTACGGTCATCGTTGTATTACCTTTGTGGTGGATCTTTTTATGAGTTAATATATGTTGAGATTGCAATGTTTATTTCAGTTATGAAAGTATATGCATATTATGTACCCCGTTCCTGTATCATTGTTTTGATCAAGCATGTTTATGAGAGCGTGTGAGGTGGAACGTGTGCATTAGTTGGAGTAACGGGGGTGGTGATGTGATAAGCTGACAACTTAATATCGCGATCTATTGGGTGTTTACCTTACTTTGTTGCCTCACTAGGGATAAACCAAAATACCAAGTTTCAAGGTATGAGGAGTGACAAGCCTCTACCTATGACAAGATCCAGCATGTTCTTATTTTCACTTCATGTCATTAATCTTAAGGCTATACTCTGAGTCATCTTAATTACTGAGGTGTTATGATTTAGTTCGCATCTTGGTGGAGTATAAGTGAGACTAATAATCAAAAGGTCTCTATGTTAGGACGCGATTCCCATATAATTAGTAACATGTCATTAAACTTGTTTGCAATTTCATATGTTAATCCTATGTCTACTTATTTGCCACACCATATTAAAGAGAGAGTGCATGTGTGAAACCATGAACCCCGGTCCATTTTTTATCATAAGAAACAACTTTCCAACCACTTTTAAGCATTTTCTACATTCAGCCATTTTAAAATCAGAAAATACAAAAACACTTTTATTCATTGCATAGATATATAAAAACCCCCAAAAATATCATCCATCATCATTACTATCATCCTTGCATTACGACTTACCACCATTGCATATTTATTTACTGTTTTGCATTCATTATTATCTTAATATCATTCTCACACCTTTTGCTTGATAACCACTTGGTAAGGTTGAGGGCACAAAGCAATCTACTTTGTTTGCAGGAAATCTAGAGAAGGACAAGGAGATAAAATCCCCACTACTGATTCCCCGAGAGTTCGATATTAAACCCTCGAGTCACCCTCGTGGGGAAAAAACTTCCACTTCTACATACTCTGCACTTGGAGGCTCAACCTATCCCATATATTATTTTCCTTTCAGGGTATCAAGAGTGCTTGTTGGCGTAGTTGAGGGAGAAACACTCTCATCAATTCCGTCATCAGCCGTGTGTGTTTTGGAGTTGCGTTTGGATCTTTGAAACTCAAGTCACCCGCATTCTTGTGTATCGGTTTCTCTTGGCATGGTCCACTAGTTCCAATACTATCTACTAGGTGAGCATGTTGATGACGAAAGCGATGACATCATTATTTTATCTTTATTCTTAACCTAAAAAAGATTTATATCTCAAACCGTTAATGTGATTGAAAATCCGTTTTCATCGTTAGCTTAGTCACGACGAGATCTTCGAAACTAGTTCTCATGTTGCTATGTTTTGACAACTTTTTTTTCGTCGGTAGTTACCCGATTATTATCACTAACTTACCAGATTGTAATAACTTGGTTATCATATTTTAGACATGTCATTCTACACCAATGTAAGGCTGATGGTACTAGTTTCAGTGGATTGATATCATCTCTTAGGTCTTGCAAAAGTTGAAACTCTTACTCTCTAGCTATGCATATCATTATAAATGTCTAGAAACATATAACAAATTATTATGATTACTGCTCGTTGTTAATTTGGTAACCGTAGTGTTATAATCTGGTAGCTGGTGTGATGGAAAAAAGTCACACCTGATATGTAATTGTGTTGCAATGTCCACAAAATGTCAAAACTTATCTAGTAACCATATAAAATTATTGTGGTAACTGTCTGTTACTAACCTAATAGCTATAGTATAGTAATTTGGTAAGTGGTGTCATGGGAAAGAATCGTCGAAACATAATAATATGGGATGTAGTTTTAAAGCCCTCGTCGAGACGAACTTCGCGGTGTATACGAATCACTAACCGGAATAACAGTTTAAAAGATAAATAATTTCAAATTTCCGAATTTGACAATTAATATGATGATGTCATCAATGACGTGACAAACTCCTATATGCAACCATGTGCTCTACCTTATAGGGTCTACCTCCACATGAGGAGCCTTTTGGTGCAGGGCTTTTCGTTAGCTTTTCCCACCTATAATGCATTTTGAGTGCCCTTGTTGAACAAGAAAACCTAGATTGATTACAATTAGTGCCAAGATATTGGGAGGTTGTACTCGTGGAGACACTTAGTGTCTGTTTGGATTAGTACCTCGAGCTGGCCGACCAAAAAATTGGCGTTGACTGAAACGTTAGTTGCTACTTGGATGGGCTCCAAATATTTGGCTCGCCCAAGTCCATCAAGCTTTCCCAGGTCACTTTATTGCCAAATCATGGGCGAGCGAGATGTAGGCGGGCGATTTGCTCGCCAATTTTTTTTTGGCGTGCCAATGGTTTACCGAGGCCACCATGGGCGACATCCAAATAGACCCTCAATCTGTTCGGAACAAGAACAATCAGCCAAGTTAGTCCAGGTTTAAATAACTGTTCAGTTTGTACGAAGATTTGACCTATAGCACTAATAGACAACCGTTGGTGGTTCACATATTGCATGTCTTGATCCACATAGAAGATTTGTGAGCGGATAGCAACACATTGGTCTGTAATGATGAATTTGGTAACTTAAAACGGCTACCTTTTGTTCCGTGTGTGCATGTTGTATGCTCCGACAATCACTGCATAAACCTTGCGCTCGAGGCGGGCGATGAGGGCGTCTTGTATGGCGCACAACGACTTTCGAACAGCGACGCCGTTGGGTGCGGCCAAAGGACTGCCGCGGAGGACTCTGACCCCCTTGACCGCCTGATGGTGTGTCACATGCGTGAGCTCTCCCAAGGAGGAGGCCCCATCTCTCCCCTCGATTTTCTGCTTTGCTGAGGCGGCAATGCCTTCACCGTGGGTCACGAATCTCAGCACGGGGACAGAACGACGTGGCTCTAGTCACGGACATTGAGCCCAAAAATACGTGACTAGGGTTTATTCCAATGTGAAGGACGGGTATTGCGCTACTTCTTTTAAACTATGGAGGAGATCGTCCCGGATGTTTGTGAGATTTTGAACCCAGAAACTAAAGCAAGAAGAACCGTCGCCCAAGCTCTCGACAATGGGGTTTGGATCGACGGCATAAAAGGCCCAATTATGATTAATATTTTCATGCAGGTTCTCGCCATATGGGAAGAGCGTCAAGAGGTTCAGTTAAATCCTACTGCAGAAGACGATTGGAAATGGACTTGGGATAAAAGGGGTGTTTTCTCCACCAAATCGGTTTATCTAGCCCACTTTACGAAAAAGACAACCTGCGAAGTGGCTGAGGCAATTTGGAAATCATGGGCACCGATGAAATGTAAATTAGCAATGTGGTTATTCATCTTGGGGAGAGTATGGATAGCAGATCGGTTGGCTAGAAAGGGGCTACCTCACAACGACAAATGTCCTTTCTGCAACATAGCTGAGGAGAATGTTCAACACCTTTTCCTTGGCTGCGCGGTCGTTAATATTATTTGGGGGCATATGTTGACTTGGTGCAAATTTACAACAGCTAACTCCAATCCCTCAAGATAATCTGGAATGGTGGGTGCATGCACGAAACACAATAGATGGGAAGATCAGGAAGAGGTTTGATTCTCTCGTTATGATGGTCGTTTGGATGATTTGGCGGGAGAGGAATAACAGGGTCTTCGACAAAATCGTCAAGTCAACCTATGTCCTCATCGAACTCATGAAATAGTAAGCGAAGCAATCGGCTACGACGAGCACAGGTTGTTTCACTTTTGATCTAGAATAAAATTGTTACTATGTTTCTTTCGGTCGACTAGGTCATCGAGGCTTTTCTGGTCGTTTGTATAGTTCTAGGTTGTTCTCTCCTCCTTTTGGCCGGAGGCCACTTTTCTCTATAAGACTACAATTATTGTTTGGCTTTCTTCTTCTATCTATTAATATACATGTAGTGCTCCTGCATGGTTCGGAAAAAAACCGGTGGTATTCGTGCGTGGATGGAAACTTAGAATCATATTCATGAAAATCTTATATTGCGCTGAGGAGTTAAAGTTTAGATCGAGGTTCGTAGGCATGTGACTCAATGTTTAGCTTCCGGTTATTTTACGGATGGTTCTATTTTTCGGGTATGAATGGGTATATTAGTGTAACTATTTCGTTTTATTCGACCTTTTCATCCATGATTCGTCTCTCGGGTGAAAATGATTCATATAATTTTCATCCTTATTCATGTCTCAACCGTACAATTTACTCAATTATTACTGGCTGAACTCGTCGCGATTGGAAAAAAAAAACTTTTTGGGAACAGCCAACCAAATACTCCTTATATTGTGAGTCATACTACCTCCGACAGTTTTTATGGATCTGAGGAGCAATAAATTTTGTATGAACCTGGGCTTGATGAACGAAACCGTTTTGCGCAGGTTCGATTCAACATCACCGTGTATCAGTTGGGGCCTCTAGGTCTAGCCTCTTTGAGAGCATCTCCAGTCGGGGTGCCAATAAGGACGTCAATACCCCTATTGGGCACGTCGGACGAAATTTGGCACCAGCCGTGGCGCCAATAGCCCGTTTTCGTCCGGCGAGGCTCAATATCTTGTCCGGTACACCCAGCCCATGCCCTCTATGGCTCGAGCCGCTTGGGCGCGACGGACGAAACTTCGCGCGATGGACGAAACTTCGCGCGACGCCGAGACGGGTGGGTCAGCCGTGTCATCCACACAGGATGCCGAACCGCCCCGGTAAAAGGCATTCATGATGCCGTAGAGAGTTGTCGTTTCACCTCTACTACATGGCGGCCTCAATACGCGCGCAGTCGTCGCAGCGAGCCGTCGCGTCGACTGCGGCGAGGTTAATGTGTTAGTTGACCGGAGTTAATGGACGGAAAGCCGGCTATATCATGACCCCTTCCCTGTTCGTCACCCGCATTCCTCCCCTCGCCTCCACCTCCATACTAGAACACCATGGATTGCCATCAGATCGATGAGGCTTGCCGCACCGCTGATCATGCTACGCACCGACGCATCCGCCTGGAGCTGGTGAGGCGGCGCGGGGAGCGTCGTGCCGACCAAATTTTGAGCGCCATGTGAGAGGAGGAGAGGCGCGAAGGGGTGGCGAGCCTCTCAGCGAGCGCCTCAGCCGCGACCTCCGTAAGGCGGGATCCTCCAGGGGGGTGGTGCACCACAACAACCCCCCACTGATGGTGCCGCCAGAGGTGAGTCGTCATCACACCGAGCGGCCCCCTCGTCCGATCCTTGGGGATAAAGGAAGGAGGTGGCCACACCTATGGGACCTGCTCAGGAAGGAGGAGGCACTCGAGCTCATCCGCACCAATGCGTCAGTGTTGTCGAACTGCCTCATCCCTGAGGGATGGGAGATGAACCATATGACTGGTGTCTCGGTGGCGGCATGCCTCGCCGGCCAGGCACGGCTCGACTACATCGAGCATATCCTGGCCGTAGGCCAGAATTGCAGGATGACCCCTGGTTTGCACCCGTAGCGCCGTGCTGGGACGGGCAGGTGGAGACGGAGTACCAGGGGCCACTCAACAGCTTCATCCCAACCATCGACTTTATCTCCGACGACTCCCTCCCCTCCGACGAGTGGACGGAGCCAGAGGGCCTGCCATAGGACATGCAGGTCGCCATCGAGGCATCGTTGGCACCGCCACCTCCCAAGCAATGGAGCAAAAAGAGCCGGAGTGTCCTGAAACCGAGTGGATGTTGTAGGACATGCAGTTCGCCATCGACTGGCACCGAAGGAGTCAAGTTTCCCCAATTGTTGCTGTGACAACTGCCGCCGGTCGCCCATACCTACGTCGGCGGGAACCTGCCTGAACTATGAGTGCTCGACTTATCGCCTTTTTAGAGTTTAGTTTCTTAGTTCATATGAATTATGGTAAGTTTAAATGAACTATGTACTGTTTGAATCGAGTTTGAATGAAATGTATCTTATTTGGAGTTTCAAAAAATTTCTATTGACGCCACAAGTGGGGAGCAACGACGCCAATAGACGTCATCTCGTCCGGAACGCTCATCCGGACGTCGCCGAAGACCTGAGAGCATCTCCAATCGGGGCGCTAATAGGGCCGCCAATAGTGCTATTGGGCGTGCCAGACAAAAAAAATGGCGCACAGTCGCGGCGCCAATACCCCGGTTTCGTTCGGCCAGGCCCAATATCTCGTCCGGCACGCTCAGCCCACGCCCTCCGCGACGGGAGCCGCTTGGGTGCGCCGGATGAAACCGAGGGCGATGCCACGTCGGATCCCGACGGGCGGGCCAGCCCTGTCATTGGTACATGATAATCCTCCAGGTCGTCGTCCACATTTCCTGCTCGTTCCCATCTCCATTCCCGTTGCTGCCACCTGCTCGTCGTCCCACCCCGCCTCCCACACCTCTTCTGCCACTAGAAAACGGAACGCCGACCAGTAGCGTCGCACGCGTCACCTTCGTAGCCCCGCAGCAGGCCGCCTCGCCTCGCTGGCGCTTCATAGGACAGAGACCGTAGGCGCCCTCCCGTGTCCACCTTGCACGGAAGGTGTTCGACGGACTGCCTGGTAGAGCCACTTTTCTTAATTTTGGCCGCCTCTGGCTCATCGGTTGATTGATTACAAAAATTGTTTCATTCCACCAGATTATGGACATCAATGATGAGTTGATGGACAATCTTTTGATGGATGAAGCGGCCGACATCAAGGACGAGGAAGAGGAAAACATGACGATCCTTGCTTGTCTGCTGCAGCTACAAGCCGAAGAGGACGCCAATGCTGCAACCAAACGAGGAGGTTCAAAGCGTGGAAGGATGAAGACCAAGCCGAGGCAGAGGATGAAGGGCCATTGCATGCTATACAATGATTAGCCTTCATCCCAAAGGATTTTCGGCGGTGCTTTCGGATGAATAGGGACTTGTTTCTTCGGTTCAGAGATGGCATGAGGGAACATGATCCCTGGTTCAGATTGAAGAAATACTGCGTGGATTTGGTTGGGTTCTCATCACTTCAGAAATGTTCTGCTGCTATGAGGATGCTTGCATATGGAGCCCTTGGTGATATTCAAGACGACTATCTACGCATGTCTGAGTCAACAGCTATCCAGGCAACGTACAGATTCTATAGAGCGGTGGTGGCTGTGTTTGGAGCGCAATATTTGAGAGCACCAAATGAAGAAGAAACAGCTCGTATCTTGGCCGCGAATGAAGCAAGGGGATTTCCTTGGATGCTTGGAAGCATCGATTGCATGCGCTGGAGCTGAAAGAATTGTCCATTTGGTTGGCAAGGGTTGTACAAAGGTGGCCACAAAGGGTATTGCAGTGTGGTACTTGAAGTTGTAGCCGATCATGAAATGTGGATTCGGCACTCTTTCTTTGGCATGGCAGGATCACACAATGACATCGACGTGTTGCAGCGCTCTCCGGTGTTTGCGAGTCTTGTTGAAGGCAATGCTTCTCCAGTCAACTATGTGATCAACGGCAACGAATACAACAAGGGGTACTATCTAGCCGATGGCATCTATCCAAGGTGGACGACATTTGTGAAAACAATCTCCAATCCTCTAGGCAACATACAATCTTGGTTTGCCGCTCAACAGGAGTTGCAGGAAGAATGTCGAGCGGGCATTTGGAGTCCTTCAGCAGAGGTTTGCAATCGTCCGGTACCCTGCTGTGACATGGTCGAACGAGCAGATGTGGGAGGTCATGAATGCATGTGTGATCATGCACAACATGATCATCGAGAGTGAACGCGCAAATCCAGTGGAAGATCCTTTTCCATATGATATGAGTTCCAGGGTCCTCTAGCCGATATTGATCACAACGTCACCACGGATTTTGGTGAATACCTCGCTATGCATACGGAGATTCGTGATGAACAACTTCAACATGATCTAGAGCATTTGTGGATGCCCAAACGATTGGCCGCTTGAGTTAAATTTATTCGTGATTGTTGAACTTCAATTTATTTTAATTTCATGTGTTAAAAACAATGTAAATTTTGAATTATTTCATATGTATGTTTAAATTTGAGACGAAATTCAATATATGCGAGGCATCTATTAACGCCGCGACTGGGGAGCGGCGCCGCCAGTAGGAGCCATCTCATCCGGACGGCGTCAATAGATCTCATCCGGGCGCTAATTCGAACGTTGTACTGATGCCACAACTGGAGATGCTCTGATACACGTCGGGAGTCGTAGGTGTCTTCACCCTGCTTGGCGGCAGCATGCGATGCGATGCGATGTGGAGACGACGCACCGCTTGGCATGTGGACATGTGGTGAGCGAGTGTGAAAACATACGAAAATGACCTACAGACGAAACTTAAGCCGAAAATAAACCTATTCGCAAACTTATTTTAAAATTAACCCTTCTTGGTAGCGCCTCTACCGACGGCGCTACTCGACATATCGGGCGGGCCGGCGTTACCATCCTGCATTAAATGATAGGATATTACACTAAGCTATGCATTGTGTACCACATACAATAACAAAATCTAACTACTCATTTTAAGTCTAAATCTAGCCATTAAGCACTAACCCTAACTAAATCTACCTCATTCACTAGATCTAACAAAAAACCTACAAATCATAGCACAACCCTAACTAGATCTAGCTCATTAACTAGATCTAACAATAAAGTCAAGCAAAAACCACACATTTTACCTCATATTCAATTTTTAGGGTTTCCAAGTTCTACACCAATGCCAACAAATTGGGAGATTTCAATTGGACAAAAAGAAGTAGGATGGGGGAGAGTACCTCTTGCCACGTAGGGGAGCCGAAATCCACGAAAAAACTTCACCCAAATGGAAGGATTTGAGGGGGAGGTGAGTTGAGGGAGAGAGAGGGCTTCTCTGGCTCGGGACGAACAGAAAACTGGCTTCTGGTCGCGGGTGAGGAGCTCACTCACGACCAGAGCCAATTAACTGATGCGGAGGGGGTAGCGCCGCCACGAAGGGAGTTGAACTTGTAAGTTCAACTTCGGCTTTGCCGGCGCTACATAACCGGGGTCTGGGCCCCATCTGGCCACGCTGGCAACACCATAGCGCCTCGCGAGGCGGCGCTGCCCTATGTTGCATAACTCCCCTCGTGCGGGCGCTAACAAAAAAAGTTAGTTTTGAAAATAGTTTCGGAATAGATTTATTTTTTTTGCTGAAGTTTCGTTATTTTTGGTCATTTTCACTGAGCGAGCAAATGGAGCAGCTGGAGCGCAGCAGAACATGCGTAGTACTCCCTCCGTTCCACAATATAAGATGTTTTAGATGTTTCACATGTTGTCTAGATTCGGACTAAAAAAATGGAAAGTGGGTGAACACATACACTAAAACATGTCTAGATACATGTGGTACAAATATGAATGTAAAAAAAGTCTAAAACATCTTATATTATGGAACGGAGGGAGTACATAGGATAGGACCAGGCCGCGCCGCCTGCAGCAACACCGATCAAGTCAGGCAAGACGCCACGGGCACGGGCACCAACCCCAAGGGCCAAGGCCTCCTCCTCCTCCTTCCACTTCCACACCTCTCCCCCACTCTCTTTCTTTCTACACACACGAACGCTCCCGCTATCCGTGCCCAGCCGCCGTAGAGAGAGAGGAGATCGTTCGCGGGCAGAGGCCATCATCATCCATCGCCCGCGAAAAAGAAAAGGAAAAGGCGCTTCTTCCCGGGCAGAGCACAGCAGAGGAGCAATAAAGCCGGACGAAAAGATAATAAAGAATCTCGCGCGTCGTCGCTTTACAGTTTCTCCGCCGCGAGATTTTGATTCGCTTCCCCCCCATCATCCACCAATCATCGTCGTCGCAAGGTACGTGCGTCCTTCGCTCTCGCGGTTTCGCCGGTCGTCCCCGTGCCGTGTTCGTCGTCCAGATTTTGTCTTGCTTTAATTTGCTCCGCGAGTCACGCGCATGTCTCGGTCGCCCGATCCGTTGTTTCAGGCGACGACGACGACGACGAGGGAAGGGAAACCGCGCCGGCAGGAAGAAACAAGTCAACGCCGCCGCCGCCGGTGAACCCTCCCTCGCGCCGCAGATCCGCTCTTTGAACGGCGGGCGGCGGCTGACCGACCGACCGATGGGGTCGTTCCAGGGGCACGTGCTGCCGGGGACGCTGTTCCTCGTGGTGGGCTTGTGGCACGTCTGGTCCGCCGTGGCGCGCTTCGCGGCCGACCCGGCCGGGTTCCGCCTCCGCGTCTGGAACCCCGTGGGCGCCGGGTCGCTCCGCCACCTCGAGCTCTACGTCGTGGCCGGGGGCGCCTTCCTCGACATGTGCGTCGAGGTGCTCTACTCCACGCACCTCCGCATCTTCGCACCGGGGGGCGGGGTCAACCCGGCGCACCTCAACGACCTCGAGCACGGCGGCATGCTCCTCATGTTCTTCCTCCTCGGCGCCCTCGCCCTCATCTCCAGAAGACAAGGTCACCATCCATCCCATCCATCCCTTGCCATCTTGTTGGGTTGCACGACAACCTCCACTGATTGCATCCGGAATCTGTTCGTTCGTTTTTCCTCGGAGTATTTTTCTTTTCCCATTTCGTTCTCTTTTCACTTGATGATCATCTGAATCAAATGTCTACAGTTGATTTGCAAATATCGATCGATCAACTTTTCATTCAGGATGAACAACTCGACTAATCGTACGTACACTCGTAGTACTGCTAGACATCTGCGAATCTGGAATCTGGAAACACAAGGGGGAGATGGTTGTTGGGTTAGGTTGGTGTTTTTGACTACTCGGGTGTCGCATCTTGAATGTTATGCTACACAAAGGACAGGGTAGAAGGAGAAGTATTGCCTGGTCCAGGCTAACCCATGTGGTACTCGTGACTCGCAAAGCTCGTGTCCAACTTGGGTAGTGCAGTCTAGCCTTCCAAGCTAACGATGCGGGTTCGATTCCCGCTACCCGCTCCATTCTCTATAAAAGGAGTAAGTATTCTTTTTGTCTAGACATGGTAAAAGCCTGTATTCAACCTTTTTTCGTTCGATGTCTGCTCGTTCTCCCCTCTTCAATTCCCAATGAACAACATGATCTTGAGCTATCATTTGTTCAATTTGGTCGATCTGATACTTAGTTAAGTGCTGGTGTTGGATTCATTGTAACACAACTCTGTTTGCCAAATTCTGGGCTGCGTTTACTTCTAGACATTTTTTTTTGTTTGCGATTGTTTACTTCTAGAACCTAGACCAGCCTTAGCTTGATCGACTGATGAGTCGGCACTTGGCAGCAGCAGCTTATCATGAATAAATCTGTTCTACATGCACGTAGCAAAAAGCTAGCTCATCATACTTTACCTTGTTGACAGAAAGACAAGTTCCGCTCATGCTTTTGATTTCTTTAGGAGTTGGAGGTGGGGGCCAGGGGCCATTTCTGTCATTTCTTGAGTGAATAGATAAACCAATAGCGGATATGCAACCTGACTCTGTTTCACATTCGATTGTACTTTGGGCAGGGGTCCTACCTTGATCTCAGTGGAGTTTCTGTGTAACCTTTTTGCCCTGCAATCATATTTGCCGTTTTTGTTTCATCTTGTCCGTTTAGCCATTGTTAACAAAATAAACAGTGGTGTGTCTCATTGTAAAAGTACACATCAATCATCACCCAAATCGTGCAACCATTTTGGTTTCTTAAAGTACAAGGATTTAACCGAATAGTGAAAGATAAAACTGACGAACTAGTGTGCAAATGGTTCCTTCCCGCCGTAATCTGTTACCAAAAGTTTTACTTTGCATCTTCACATCTAGTTCGCTGCTAATTTACACCTTTAAAGTTCTTAGCAGTTCATTCCAATCTGTAAGCATCTCAGGGAGCTAACTGGAGCTTTGGTTACCGATCTCTGCAAGCAGGTACCTGCCCTTGACGGAGGGTGCGTTGTGCCTGTTGGCGGCGACGGCGTTCACCGCAGAGTTCCTGCTCTTTTACTTCCACTCTACCACCCACATGGGCCTGGAGGGCTACTACCACTACATCCTCGTTCTGCTCGTTGGGCTCTGCATCACCACCAGCGTCCTCGGTGCACTCCTCCCGGAGAGCTTCCCCGCCGACCTTGCCAGCGGCGTGCTTATCACCCTGCAGGGCCTGTGGTTCTACCAGACTGCGTTCACGCTCTACGGGTCGATGCTCCCTGAGGGGTGTCACCGGGACTCTGACGGACACATCGATTGCCATGGGCATGCTGCCGGGGAGCGCGCGGAGCAGCTCGCCAACTTCCAGCTCTTCGCATACGTCTTCCTCGTGTTCGCCTACACCCTAGGCTGCTATGCCGTCGCCGCGACGAGGTACGGCCACCCGGACCTGAGGACGATGTATGGCACAGCCTTGGAACGCCGAGATAATGGCGCCGCCAGTGGTGGATCTGTCAGCAGCTCACCGCTGTCGCGGGAGCAGGGTGTGATCTAGTGACCTGTCAAGTTCTTCTGCACCGTTGTGGTCTTGGTTTTGGTACAGGATACAAAGCACACGCACATATGGCTGGGCAATTTGGAGCTCACATCATTGGATACAAGGAGAGTAGGGAAGGACTTGTATATTGGGGTTAATTACAGAGTCACAGATCAACTTTGCTTAGTTTACTGTGAAAATTACGGCACTATTTTACAAGAGAGGATTAACATAAGAGTTCCTCGCATAATTTTTTCTTACTAGCATTTTTTAATTTGAGAGATAATACTAGCAAATTGTGTTTGTATACTAGCATTTTTTAATTTGAGAGATAATACTAGCAAATTGTGTTTGTACACCAGGTGTGGAATTAGCTGGGTGTAATTGATATTAGTATATTCCCTTTATCGATAAAAGGTGTGGAATTAGCTGATCAGTGTATATCCATTTTGGAGTACATGGTACAAATTATACTGTATCATCTGTTCACGCGAATGAGATGAATCTGCATGTCACAAAAAATACGTGAGAGGTTATGGTTATGTGACACTCGTTGCAACTACAAACATGAGTATAGTTCAGCCGTAGCTATAGAGTTTTTGGCTTTTGGCATTCTTATTGCTATCGTTGTTGTTAGAGCATCTCCAACAACATTCTTATAATATAGGAAGGCCTCAAAATAAATTTTCCAAGACAAACTTGGTTTAGGAAGAGACATTCTTATAATATAGGAAGGCAAACTGGTTTAGGAAGAAGAGAGAGAATGTTTAGGAACGCAAAATGTTTTGAGCTTTTCAAACCTTACTAAAACTGTATTCCTAAAACTAGATTGCTAAGTTTGGAGCTTCATACTTATCAGATGAAAGTTAGCCAGATTAATCCAAAAATAATTTTGAACAAGTTTAGTAAAATTTCAAAAAGTAAGAAAAATACAACAAACATAATTCTAAACATACATAGTTCATCTCACATGACTCAAATGATAAACAACATAGTTCTAAACATACATTAGAGCCCATTCGGTTTTGCAGGACCATTCTCAGGAGACGGAATCGAGATATTGCCTAAGTGTTGTGTCCTTCGTCGAGAGATTTTTATCAGGCCCTCGGAAAAATATATTATATGCCGAGCGCCGGCCAAAATTTCCCCGGCAAACAAACCAAACTCTGTATACATGCCACACAACACTCGGCAAAGGTGAACGAAAGCTCACGATAAATGCTCTCATGGACGATAAATGACGTGGACATGTGTCCTCATCCTTGACGGCGAGCAAACAACACAACATGTTAGTGCTTTGTCGAGTGTTCCCTGAGTGAGACTCAGCAACCCCATGTGTTAGAACCATCGCCTCGATCTCATGTTTGTCTGTTAACTTTGCTTTACCGAGCACCCTTATTTGACATTCGGCGAAGTCTTTGCTAAGTAGCCGACAAAATAGACTTGGCAAAGAACGGCGTTGCGGGTAGGTTTTGTCAAGCCCTTGCACTTAGCAAAGCCTTTTGCCGAGAGTCCCTAGCACACGACAAAATGTTGAAGTCTGGTAGTGATTTAGGAGAGAGAGAAATTATGAGAAAGAGGCAAATTTGTGTCCTCATATGGTTAATAAAAGAGAGTACACTTCCAAAAATAGAAGATTTAGGTGCAATTTTGCGGAGAGAAATTAACTATAAGTGGCATATTCGTGTCCTGTTCACATGGTTAATGAGAACGTGGTATCCTAAAAAAAATGGAGTTGATGAGTGGCGAAAGATTCAGGTGAATTTTGTGGATAGAAATAATTACCAAAAGGAGAAGATTCCATTGCAAAATTTACGGAGAGAAACTAACTATGAGCAGCAAATTCGTGACCTGCTCACATGGTTAATGAGAGTGTGCTACCCTTAAAAAAAGAGTTGATGAGTGACAAAAGATTTAGGCCCCGCTTGGAAGTCCGTATATTTCCGCCCTGGTATTTTTTTCACGGACATTGGCATGTAACGGATTCCGTCGTATTTTACGAAAGGAACTGCCATCCAAACGGGGACTTTGATGTGAATTTTACGGATATAAATTAGAAAAAAGAGAAGATTCCGGTGCAAAATTCGTGAGAAAAAATAAAACTAACGACACCTGAGAGATTCGAACTCTCGCGGGGAAACCCCATGTACTTAGCAGGCACACGCCTTAACCACTCGGCCAAAGTGTCCATGTTGTCTAGGTGAGTATGGTTGCATATATGTCGTCTTGTGGTGGGAAAACTTTCTGCATTTGGCTGGATCTGGGGCCGTTGTGGTTTTGACCATTTTAATTCAAAATTTCCAGACTGGGATAGCACCTTTCACTCTTCTCCTTATTTTCGCTCGTTGTCATGAATTCTAATGGGAGCGACTGGAGCTCAGGCAACTGAGAACTCAGTCACGTGATGTAAGCTGACGTTTGCTGCTATATTTGTCCCGCGTGTCCTCCTTTGCTTTTTCCTTCTTCGGGTTGCTCTGTAATCTGTAGTACGTTATTTGCTTACGACGCAGCCATGCAGCCACGTCACAACCCATTTGCAACTGAAAAATGTCAGTTTCAATCCAATTACAAACAGGAACTAACTTAGTTACAACTCACTTGTAACTGGAAAAATCTCAATGGCATCTCAGTTGCAACCCACTTGCAACTGGAAAAATCTCAGTAACAACCCACTTGCAACTGAAAAAAATCTCAGTTTCAACCCAATTACAAACCGGAAATAACTCAGTTACAACCCACTTGCAACTGAAAAAATCTCAGTTGCAGCCCAGTTACAACCCACTTGCAACCCACTTGCAACCGGAAAATGTCAGTTTCGACCCGCTTGCAACTGAAAAATCTCAGTCTCAACAGATTTGCAAAACGAGAAATCTCAGTGACAACCCACTTGCAACTAAAAAAAATCTCACTTTCAACCCAATTACAAACCGGAAATAACTCAGTTACAACCCACTTGCAACTGAAAAAATCCCAGTTGCAGCCCAGTTGCAACCCACTTGCAACCGAAAAAAGTCAGTTTCGACCCGCTTGCAACTGAAAAATCTCAGTCTCAACAGATTTGCAAAACGAGAAAAACTCAGTGACAACACACTTGCAACTAAAAAAAATCTCACTTTCAACCCAATTACAAACCATAAAACTACAACAGCCTAGGACTTCTCAGTTATAACCCGTGTATATAACTTAAAAGTAATAAATACGCGCTTACTGTCTTGCACCGAGTTGCGCACAGCCGCACACAAGCACACAAAAATTCTCGGTAACAAAAAGAGCTCCTCCAAACAAAACAAGAAAAACCAAGGCGAAAACGCCACAACACAAACCAGGTTTTCGTTAAAATAGGGAACACAAACAAAATCTACAAGCATTCTACTCTAGTTTACAAAAAAAAACAATACGTGCTCTGCTCAATACATGTGGGATGACAAAAACCAGCCCATCTTGACAAAAAAAAAAGGCAAAGCTTCACGTTCCAAAAGCCTAGCCAGCCTAACCAAAAGCCCACCAACCCAAGAGGGGTCACATGGCCTCGCTAAAACAACACGAAACATATCAGGATCACCGAACGACCCAGCTTGTCAGAATCTCAACGCTGCATGCAAGGGCTCTAAACCTGACTGAGATCTCACGAGCAGGCGACTGAGAACTAGCAATTCTGAATTCTAATCTGGGTGAGTGCAAGTGCTAAATTTTCTTGTAAAATTGCAAAAGCTAAAATCCAAAGTTACATTCCAACAAACACATAATCCTATTTTGACATGTACACAAGATTGAATAGGGTCTAGATAATTCACACAAAGTATGGTCGTTAATTCCATCCTCCAACTAGAAGAAATTGTTGTCTAAAGGTCACTAGAGATGTAAAAAGGAATTTTTACCCTCGATCTGGTCCTGATTTGCTCTCCTCTTTTTACAGATTCAGACCAGTTAATTCACACACAGGCCAACCAGACAGACCCCTCGCCGTTTCCCAAACGTCAAAGCCTCCTCAATCTGATTACCGGCCACGGCCAGGATTCCGTCACGTTGGAGCTAGACGATATGCATGGGCAATCTTGCATCACTGTCACTCCTCCCATCCCATTGCACCGGCGAGCACTGGTCACGACGCGCCGGCCACCTCCTCCACCATCCTCGCTGCCTCCGCCATGTTGGGCCGACTCTCCGGCGCGGCCTCCGTGCACTCGGCGGCGATGCGCACCAGCTGCACAGCGGAGGCCCCGCCAGCGGCTGCGATGACGGGGTCGAGGAGCTCGCGCTCGCTACCATCGGTGACCGCCGCAGCCGCCCAGTTCACGACGTCAGTGCCGCCGCGCGCGTTGAGGAGGTACTGCGACGGGAACCTCCCCGTGACCAGCTCGAGGAGCACGACGCCGAAGCAGTACACGTCGGACCTGGCCGACACGCGCTGCTGCTGCTGCTGCGGCTGCGCGGCTGCGGCCTCAGGCGACCGGAACGCGAACATGGCCGTCGCCAACTGCGGGGCGTTGACGAGGGGGAAGAAGCCGTAGTCCACGATGCGCGGCTGCAGCTCGGCGTCGAGGAGGATGTTCCCGGACTTGAGGTTCCCGTGCGGCGGCGGTGGCGGCGGCGCGTCGAAGTCGGCGCCGCTCATGCTCACCAACCGCATCGCCGGGATGCCAAGCTTCTCGTGGAGGTACGCCATGCCGCGCGCCACGCCGACGGCGATCCTCAGCCGCGCCGGCCAGTCCAGGATCACCCTGTTCGGGCTCTGGTCCCCTGCATCATATCCATCCATCCATCCATCACACGCACGCGAAATGATTAATTAATTGATTGACCAAGTGATCACTAATTAGTAATTAAGGTGGTTACTAGCGAACAGCTTAGTACCGTGGAGGACGTAGAGGAGGCTGCCGCGTGGCATGAACTCGGAGACGATGAGCTTCTCCTCCTTGCGGTAATGGTAGCCGAGGGGCGAGAGCACGTTGGGGTGACGGAGCTCGCCGATCATGCGGATGTGGTTCTCGAACTCCTCGCGCCCGACGCGGTTCATGTCGCGCATGCGCTTCACGGCGACGGTGATGCCGTTGCGCATGGCGGCCTTGTACGCGGACCCGAGGGTGCCGTTGCCCAGCACCTCAGCCGACGCCTTCATCATGTCCTGCAGCCCGAACTCGCCGCTGGACTTGCTCATCAGGACGAACTCGTCCATCCGCTTGCCGCCGGCGCCGGCGCCGCTGCCGCTGCCGCGGCTGCTTCCGCCGCCGTGACTGGACGCACCGCCGCCCATCTCCATCGCCGCCGCTGCTGAGGCGCGTGGCTCGGTCGTAGCGGTGGGCTTGGGTGGCAGTCCGGCCCCGGTGCTGACGGTTTCGTAGTACGGCGGCGCCACGTTGTTCCGCTGCTCGTCCTGCTGCAGCATGAGGACCATGGCGCCGGAGACCAGCGCGATGACGAGCAGGATGATGCCGATCACGACGACGATGCTGGTCTCCTCCTCCACGACGAAGTAGTCCGACGCCGACATCGGCGGCGTCGAGGGCTCCGGCGCGGCCACCGCCTCGCACGCCCCGGCCTCGCTTCCCGGCGCGCCGCACAGGTCGTGATTCCCGGCGAACGCCGATTCGTTGAAGCGCTTGACGACGGCGCCCGGGAGCACGCCGGTGAGGCGGTTGTGCGACACGTTGAACAGCCGGAGAGACGCCGGTAGGCGCTCGGGCACGGGGCCCTCGATCTTGTTGTGCTCGAGGTGGAGCTCCTGGAGGCGCGGCGCGCCGGCGATGGCGGCGGCCGGAAGGACGCCGGAGAGGTCGTTGTTGTCGAGGTAGAGCTTCTTGAGCCACCGCATGTTGGCGAACACGTCGCCGGGGACGGGACCCGTGTAGCCGTTGTGCGACAGGTACAGCGCGCGGAGGCTGCGCACGGTGGCGAGGCTCGCGGGGAGCGGGCCGGCGAAGTTGTTGCGCTTGAGGTTGATGGAGTGCAGGCCCGGGAGGTTGGCGAGCGCGGCGAAGTCGAAATCGCCGGACAGGTTGAGGTGCGCGAGCCGGAGGCCGATGAGGCTTCCCTTGTAGCACTGCACCCCGGGCCACGGATGGGTGGCATTGCACGGCACAGGCGGCGAAGACGGCGACCACGCCTCTAGCGCGTTGGCCGGGTCCTTGAACGACGTCTTGAGGCGCAGGAGCGCCGCCGCCTCGGTGCCCGGCGGGGAGGCATTGGGCTCGTCGGCGGCGGCGAACCGGCCGCCGGCGAGGAGGGGGAGGAGGAGGAGAAGAGTGGATAGCCGGAAGGCTAGGATGAGGGTGACCATGACCGTCTTTGTGGAGGTCAGAGCCTTTCCTCTAGTTTTCTTCCAGCCTCTGTAAATGTTTCCCCTGCCTTTCTTGGCTTTGCATCTTCTGCTTTTTGTCAATGCCTCTTCTGCTCCAGTAGTTTGGCATGCAGTTTTCGGCCTAAAAATAGTATCACACAAGCTGAGACAACAGGTGATCAATGGAGATGATACAATGCAATAGGTTTGCCCATTTTTTTCGTCAACAAAAATAAAGTGTAATTGTGTACTGGAGAGTAGGTTGGTTGTTTCTTTTCCCATGAAAAAAATGAGGGAGGTATGGCTCTTGGTTCTGCAAGTCAGCCCTAAAATTAGCAAAGATGGCAAATTAAGCACAGATTAATTTAGTAAACTGAGACAGCTGCATGTTCCTTCTTCAGGTGTGTATACCATGTTGGAAATCGATGCAGGATGTTCTGAAACGAGACATACCAGTGCCTACAACCTGGAAATAGCATCAGAATGTCACAGGAGATATGAGTCTTGATGACTAACATATGAAGATTGTTGACCTTTGTTCAGGAAACATTATTGAAGACCAACACCCATGGAATAAGGATAGGTAATTTTATATGTACAAAACAGCCGTCATTACACTCAGCTTCATTTTCGTGAAAGAATCATGAAATGCTTTTGCTGTATCTCTATAACTGAAGTAGATTACCACTGCATGCACTATCACCAACCTCCTAACTAGCACAAAAATTCTAACAACTGTTGAATATAAATATATTGCCTAGCCCCTTTCCATCAGTTCGGACTTGTGGTCTAGATGGCTAGTGCAACAATTCTATATGGTATCAGAGCTCCCTCTTCCCTTCTAGCCGCCGCCGCCGGAACTAATCTTCTCCACCGCCGCCGGCCATACTCCTCCTCTCAAAAACAACCAGGAACTCTCTCTTCTCGTAGATCAGGTCGAGGACATCCAATTCCCTAGGTTCTTCCTCCACATACAAACTCCCAACAACCCTCTCCTCCCAACCCTAGATTGGCTCATGTCGACATCCACCAACACGCCGGTCATCATTGGTGCGCCCCCGGCAACAAAGCTCAACCGCGACAACTTCCTCTCATGGCAAACTCAGGTCATGCCCTCTCTACGCGGTGCCCGTGTCCTCGGTATCCTGGAGGGAACCGAGTTGGCGCCGCCCCAAACCCTAGAGGCCGAAGATATCAGAAGAAGATCACCATTCCCAATCCAGCCTATGAAACATGGGTCACCAAGGATCAAGCGGTGGTGAGCTTTCTTGTTAATTCTCTTGGAGACGATTTGCTCTCTCATGTGTATGGGATCGTCCATGCCAAGGATGTGTGGAGTGCAATCAACGAGCTCTTCTCTACACAATCCAAGTCCCGAGTTTCTGCCCTCCGCGGAGCTCTCACCAACACCAAGAAACTTGACATGACTGCCTCCCAATTTCTCACCAAGATGAAGGGTTTCGCCTCTGAACTTGCTGCTGCGGGAAAGAAGGTTGATGATGACGAGCTCAAGGACTACATCCTCAATGGCCTTGATGGTAGCTACAACCCTCTTGTTGCTTCTATTAATGCAAATCCATCTACCACCATTGGTGATATGTGCTCTCAGCTTTTATCTTTGAATCCCGAGAAAATATGCTTGTTGCCACGGGTCAAAACACCGGCACTTTCACCTCCTCCATTAACGCTGCTCCTCGCCACCCTGTTTTTCCTCCCACAGCACCACCCAAAACACCCATTCTTCCTACACCACCACATACCACGCCGCACCACCACCTACTTATTCAGCCGCCCCACCACCACCACCCAATCATTACAACACGTCATATGCCCCTGCACCCTATGCCTATCCTCCACCACAGCCATACATCCATCCATCCTATACTCCCATTACCTACCAACAGCCACCTCAACAGCATCCCTACCCCCCACAGCAGCAGCGCCCACCTCCACCTCCCCAGCAGCCCTACGGTCCTCAAGGTCAGGGGCGTCAGGATCGCCGTCCCAAAGGGGGGCGCGGCAAGGGCCGTGGGCGTCCTGACCGTGTTGCTAGTCCCTGGCAGCCCGGTGTTTATTGCCAGATATGCAAGAAGGAGGGGCACCCCGCCAATGAGTGCTGGTGGCGGTATGGAGATGATGATGATGACGCCCCTCATGACCACAAGGGCGCATATGGTGTTAACACCAACTGGGTGATGGACACAGGAGCCACCAATCATGTTGCAGGCCAGCTGAACAAGCTCCAGATCCATGAACCCTATCAAGGCCAGATCAAATCCACAATGCTAGTGGACAAGGTATGGAATTGCTAATATTGGTCATTCAGTTTTGCACACCCCACATACTTCTCTTCAACTCCGTAACATATTACATGTTCCTAGCTCTTCCATGAACTTAGTTTCTGCTCATAAACTTACTTAGACAATAATGCCTTTATTGAGATTCACCCATTCTTTTTCTTGATTAAGGACAAGGCAACGCAGCAAATCATGTTTAGAGGTCCCTGTCACGGTGGTCTCTACCCTCTTGTTTCTGTGTCCTCGGATTCCTCCAAGCATGCTTTGGTCACTGTCAAGCCTTCATCCTCTACATGGCATTGTCGTCTAGGCCATCCATCCTCCTTTATAGTTCAGCAGATTCTTAGGAAAAACAATCTCCCTTATACCCCAGAAATAAATTCTTACATATGTGATCCATGCCAACAGGCTAAGAGTCATCAGTTACCCTATCATGTTTCCACTAGTGTATCCACTGTTCCTTTGGAACAAGTGTTTTCTGATGTTTGGGGTCCTGCTCCTTTGTCTCTAAGCAAACATGCATACTATGTAAGCTTCATTGATGATTTCAGTAAATTTACTTGGATATATCTTCTCAAAAAGCGTTCTGATGTATACCAAGTGTTTCTTAATTTCCAACAATTTGTTGAGCGCAAATTTGATAGGAAAATTATTACTATGCAAACCGATTGGGGTGGTGAATATGAAAAACTCAACGGTTTCTTTCAAAAGGTTGGCATTACTCATCATGTTTCCTGTCCTCATGCTCATCAACAAAACGGTTCTGCTGAACGCAAACACCGTCACATTGTTGAGGTTGGTCTTGCTTTACTTGCCAATGCCTCCATGCCTTTAAAATATTGGGATGATGCTTTTCTTACAGCAACTTTTCTAATTAATCTTATTCCCTCAAAAGTACTCAACTTTGAAACTCCTACAGAAAAACTTCTTCACACCAAACCAAACTATGATTCTCTTCGTGTTTTTGGTTGTGCTTGCTGGCCTAATCTACGTCCATACAATAAACAGAAACTTTCTTTCCGTTCCAAACGGTGTGTTTTCCTTGGCTACAGTCCTCTTCACAAAGGCGTAAAATGTCTGGATGTTACTACTGGTCGTGTTTATGTCTCACGTGATGTTGTGTTCGATGAAAATGTCTTTCCTTTTGCTGAGCTTCATCCTAACGCTGGTCGTCGTCTTCGTGAAGAACTTCTCTTATTACCCTCCAGAAACATCCTCCTCGGTAGACACAACTAGGGGTGTGCAAAATAATGTTCAATATTTTCCTGTTGTCCCTGTTGTTGATCCTCAGCAGGCCTCGAGCACCAGGACGTCACCAAGTTCTTCCGACGAGGCTCCAACAAATTCTGCGGAAAATTCCGGTACAGATACATCAAATAATGAAGAAAACGGAGCGGAATCTGATACAAATATGGCACCTGAATCATCCTCGGATCACCCGCCGTCCTCGCCTGGTGTGCCATCTCCCGCGTGGACGCCACTCCGCCCGTCCCGCAATGACACGTCTCCACCTGGGCCCGGGTCGGAGTCGCTTTCTGCGTCGCCCTCCGCATCCCTGCGTCTGCGCCAGGGGGAGTCTGCTACGTCGCCCTCCACAACTGGACGTGCTGGGTCCTCGCCTCGATCTCTCGCGAGCACACCTGACCGGATGCCCTCCTCCACATGTGATGACAACGACCTCGCTGACGCGTCTTCCGCGCATGCGCCCGACAGCGCTGACGCAGGCAGCGACAGTGTCGCGACAACAGGAGCCGGCAGTGCAGCGTCTGCGCCAGGCTCGGGATCTTCTGCGGCAAATGAAACTGCAGCATCTTCTGCTGCTCCTCCTGCTGCTGAACCACGTACACGCCTACAAAAAGGTATACAAGTACAACCTAAAATTCGTACTGATGGTACAATTCGATGGGCATTGTTAACATCTACAGGAGAACCTCAAAACTTAAAGGAAGTTTTTAGTGATGCACATTGGAGACATGCCATGCAAGAAGAATATGATGCTCTTATGAAGAATCACACATGGCACCTTGTTCCACCAAGCTCCAAAAGGAATGTCATTGATTGCAAATGGGTTTATCGCATTAAGAAAAATGCTGATGGTACTATTGACAGATATAAGGCTCGTCTTGTTGCAAAAGGTTTTAAGCAAAGGTATGGGGTAGACTATGAGGATACTTTTAGTCCTGTTGTTAAAATTGCTACAATCAGGCTTGTTCTATCCATATCTGTTTCAAAAGGATGGAGTTTACGGCAGCTAGATGTCAAGAACGCGTTCTTACATGGTGTTCTGGAAGAGGAGGTCTACATGAAACAACCACCTGGTTTTGAGTCTTCCGCTACTCCAAATTATATTTGCAAACTTGACAAAGCTCTTTATGGGTTGAAACAGGCACCAAGGGCATGGTACTCACGTCTCAGTGCTAAGCTCCATACTCTTGGTTTCATACCTTCTAAAGGAGATACATCTTTGTTTCTGTTTAATCATTCAGGCATTCAGATATTCCTTCTTATTTATGTTGATGATATCATTGTTACAAGTTCATCTGATGCTGCAATATCAACCCTTCTCAAGAATTTAAGTCATGAGTTTGCTCTCAAGGATCTTGGAGATCTTCATTATTTTCTAGGTCTTGAAGTTCACAAACAGTCAGATGGGTTACTCCTGAATCAGGAGAAGTATGCCACAGATCTTCTGAAACGTGTTGGTATGAAGGATTGCACAACCTGTCCTACACCTCTGTCTACAACTGATACCTTATCACTGCATGATGGCGTTCCACTTGGTCCTGAAGATAGCACACATTACAAGAGTATTGTAGGAGCTCTTCAGTATTTAACTTTGACACGACCTGATTTGTGTTTTTCAGTTAGTAAGGTGTGTCAGTTTCTTCATGCTCCTACTACTACTCATTGGACAGCGGTAAAAAGGATATTAAGGTATATTCATGGTACACGCACAGTGGGACTTACCTTTTGTCGATCACCATCTACACTTCTTAGTGCTTATTCAGATGCTGACTGGGCTGGAGATTTAGATGATCGACGCTCTACAGGAGGCTTTGCTATTTTCTTTGGTTCTAACCTTATATCTTGGAGTGCCAGGAAACAGCCTACTGTCTCTCGTTCCAGTACTGAGGCTGAGTATAAAGCTCTAGCCAATGCTACAGCTGAGCTGATCTGGGTTGAGGCTCTTGTCAGAGAATTGGGTGTTACACTTCGTGAAAAACCTACTCTCTGGTGTGATAATCTTGGTGCTACATTCTTGTCAGCCAATCCCGTGTTTCATGCTCGGACTAAACATATTGAGATTGATTTCTATTTTGTTCGGGAACGAGTAGCTAATAAACAGCTTGACATCAGGTTCATCTCCAGCAAGGACCAGATTGCTGATGGTTTTACCAAGCCACTGTGTTCGAAGAAGTTGTATGAGTTCATGCGTAATCTAAATCTTTCCAAGCTTTAGATTAAGGGGGAGTGTTAGAGTTGTAATTCAGAGCCCCAGAAGGGTCACGTATCGTTCTCCCACTTCTACGAAAACCAACATGGTATCAGAGCCAAGAGGTCTCGAGTTCGAGACCCCGCTCACGCGGATTAAAAAAAGAAAGAAAAAAAGATCCTGCGGCCCGCTCCTATCCCACGCTAAAGGACTAAAATAGCCTAGACGTGAGGGGGAGTGTTGAATATAAATATATTGCCTAGCCCCTTTCCATCAGTTCGGACTTGTGGTCTAGATGGCTAGTGCAACAATTCTATAACACAAGGCTACATTTGTCATATGTACACACATCAGAGGCAGAGCAAGGAGACATTGAACACTCAGCTTGTGTGGCCATCAGTAGTTCAGTACCGAGCATTCTTTCTTTCTGTTATCGACATTCTTGCTTTGAAAATTTGAAGATCTCAGCAATGAGCTCCAAGGGAAGACCTTTCGTCTCCGGTACTCTTAAGTAGATGAACAGAAGAATAATTGAGCACATGAATGCATAGACACCGCAGGCTCCTGTGAGCCCAATGGTACTCAGCATCACCGGAAAGCAGTATGTCGAAAGCAGTCTCCCGAACCAGAAGGAAAGTGCACAAAAACTTGCACAGGTTGCACGGGCCCTGGTTGGAAACATCTCAGAGCAGAGAATATTTGGTATCGGGCCCAAACCAACGACATAAGAGCAGAAGCAAACGGTTAACGTTACATGGAAGAGGATTGCTTGCGCCACAGATCCCATGTTCACTATGGAGGACAAAGATATTGTACTGAGTGACAACATTAGGATAGGAGTAGTGACGAGGAGAAGAGCCCTGCATAAATATATGTACAAAAGTATGAACTTAAGAATGTGCAAGGACTAATGTCTTCAAAATCATGAGACAGCATGTAGAGCTTATTATCATACATGACAGAAAAATGAAGTGCTGACGGAACGATGGACAATATTGATAAATTTATTCTAAGATATTAAGTGGAAAACATATTCAAGGTAACAAGTGCTTGCTCTGATAGATTACCACAGCAAAGACAAAAGGAAGTATTGAACATGGAGATAGCAACTATGGAAGTGTCAGAGAACTGTTGGAATTTCAACAATAATACTATATAATGGTCATATGGTGATAAATGTACTGACACTTCCTTCTAAATGCAAATATTTTTGAATGTTCAAGCAGTCTCAGAGTTAACCTTCGTCCGCAGATATCCATCAGCATCATTGAAGCAGTTATAAAGGGCAGCATGAGCAGAGCATTAAGGGCACTTATCAGGATTGCTGTTGAATGAGAACCAAGTCCAATGTCTGAAAACAAACTAACTACTCCAACTTGTTCAAAAATCTGAGGACTGTAGCGGAGAAGGCCATTGATTCCTGCAGACTGCATTTTCAAGAGAGAGCGAATAGTAAACAAGCTATTAACATAAATAGCAATCTGTGAAGTTCACAACGTGGAAGGATTGTGAACTTTTTTTTTTTTGAACTGCGGAAGGATTGTGAACTGAGCTTCCTGTTCAAATTATGTATGTAAACGTGTATGGGTGACTGAGAGAATTGTACCTCCTGAAGCGCTTGAATTAACATGCCATGGCACAGAGCATGCCTGACTCCTGGCTGAAGAAGTACCCTCCATTTAGGCTTTATATCAGTTGTTTCGGACAGCCAGACAATTTGTTGTCTGGATGGATGTCTCCTTGTGCCTTCCACATCATTATGTGCATGCTGATGAGAAAATAATGCCTCTTCATGGATTTCTTCTTCTTCTTCAATGTCATGATCATGTAAAGAAGCCACAAAATCTTGCACAACTCCTGTTGTGCCATGCCTTCTTAAATATGAAGAACTCCCTTCAGAGGGAAAGGGTGCATTTGTATCAGATCCTTCTGCAGTTGCAGCCTGAGAAAGCAGAAAAGCTTGTAAACCATCGCCAGTATTGCCTTCATCAGCAGGATAAGCCTCCCTATTCTGTTGAGTACTGCTATCCTCTTCCCTATTCTCATCCATCCGTTCATGTTCTACATAATTAAAACTGCTGAAGGCTGGGAAGAAATTGTTTCTCACACCTCCTGTTTCTGACATATTCTCATGGATACTTCCAAGAAGATCAACCAGTGGGTCTGAAAGGTGCCAATACAAACTACTATAACGTGAGAGCTGGCTGGTGCTGGTTCGAATAAAACTTTGGCCTGGAGCATTTCCTCCAATGCCCATGCCCGGTATAATGCTCATACCATCCACAATAAGAGATATTTCACCTGCAGGTTTATGTGATGTGATGACTCATGACTCATGATGTATTTAAGCTTCTTCAAATGGTGAAAATAATATAATACACAATTCGTTGTTTCTTTGATATACGAAAACCACATGACATTAATTAGGGCTATCACCTGTGAATAAACATCCCTTGCCATTTAAAAAAAAAATGTTTATCAACATTTGATCCGTGACCTGTCATTTACGGTCAAGTACTTTTAATTTCTTGTGGCAAGTGCAAATTGGTACAAACTCCTCTTGCAGTCGGTTTAAAGCCAGTGTGATAAATAGGATTAGTCCTTCTTCAAATCCTTTTTCAAAGACAGTGACAAACAGTGGTTTTGACTCGAATCCTTAGCCTAAAAAACCCATGAAATTCCCCTCATCAAAACACCCACTAGTTGGAAAATTTCACAGTACGGGCTTGTCTTATCATGTAAGAGACTGTATTGGAGATTTGGGAGGCAAGCAGAAACTAAAGACAAGTTCTGAGTTCCAAAATACTTTTTTCTCCAAGCTCCTCCTTTCTTGGCTATACGAACACCACTGCGAGGAAAGAGGTTCGCATGGTGGATCAAACAGCACCACCACCCATTACTGCCACAATCTACGGTAATTATATCCCTAGTTCAACTCATAAAAACAATTGTGTGTTTTCATTCTGTCAGATGCCATCACAGCTAGACATCTCTGTACTAAGAATCCATAACTATATTTTGTGCGCAACTCATAACTATTTTTAGTTACTCATTTCCCTGTTAACATTTCACAACTAACCATCTTCAGCTGAAAACAGTAAAATGTGAATAAATATTTGAATTTGCTGGCGACATTCTCACCTGAAACATCATCCTTCCCTCTAAGCCACTGTAGAGAAACTCTGGCCTCGCTAATTTTTCCATCGCTTACAAGCCACCTAGGCGACTCTGGCAAGTAGAACACCAACAAAGCAAAGTAGACAACGGAAGGAGCAAATATTGAGCCAATCATAACTCTCCAGTTAGGAGAAGACACCAGGGTCATCCAAAATACCATGCAATAGGAAGAGATTATCCCAACGATGAACATAAACTGTGGCAGAGTTCCCAGTGATCCCCTCATATCTGGCGAAGATGTTTCTGAGATATAAATTGGGACACAGGTGAAAACCAAACCACTTCCAGATCCAACAATTAGCCGAGCTAGGAGTAGAATATAGATGTTTGGAGACCACAGCATTAGGACGCCACCGGTAAATAATAGTAGAGATGAGTGAATCAATACAACACGCCTTCCAAGCCAATCCAATAGTGATCCAGAGAATATTGTGACCACAACGGCCCCAAAAACTGAAACTGCTACAATTATTTTCTCGATTGAAGGTCCCTTCCCTAAGTTAAACTCATTTTCCATATGGAGATTAGCCTCTGCCAGATAAGTAACACCAAGTTAGTATGATTGTTTGACATGCTTCCTTGGAATGGAGAAAGTTGAGTTCATTTGGAGGTAGAGTCTAGTCTTCAGGAAACAATTTGTATCTCAGGACAAATCAGTGCTGGACTACCAGTAAAAGAAATAAAGAATTACCTAAAACTGTTGTAAAATCCCATCCAAGTAATATATAACCATAGAAACTGCAACAGCAGAAAACACTGTTGACTTCATCTTTTGATTAAGTACTACAGGCCGTAGCACTTACCAGATAATTCGTGTACCTGAAAATATGGATTACTTGTGTGAAACACTTTCTTAATGATAGATCCAATCAAACTTCTGCCTCCTGATATAACCATTTTAGATGGAAAGCTGGATACTTAGGTGTTAGTATCAATTCTTGCGCTTTAATCCACCGGGTTCCTATTGCACTTACACAACAACCTATGAACTTCATCAACAGCATTATTATGTGCCACTCCAAACATCTTTACTATGTTTGTTATGTTTTTGAAGGTGAATAGTAAACTACTTCTACACTTCTCCAGCTGCATGGCCTAAAGATGCTGCACCTGTGAAATCATGGTAAGCTGGCGATGCTACTGAAAGAAACATGCCACCAATATTATATTAGTTTGCTAACCCAACTGGCAACCACATTAATGAATAATACCCTTACAAATGCTAAATGGTTTGATCTGATTATCATGGAAAACAATCAAGGAAATGGTTGAGATAGATGAGTCTGTCTTAGGACTTGGAAGACCAATAATAATTTACATGGAATGCTTTACGTGGTCACTTCAATCTTCAAGACATGCCAAATTTGATGCCATGACTAAATACAACACGTAAACCCATCTCTAGAAAAAGCATCTTTCTTGAATACCGGGAACGGCTCTGAGGTACTACAATGCACTACAAGTTCAACACAATAGGATGCTCCGAAATGGGTGTTTTTCATCACCACGCAATAAGTCTAGTGACTCGATCATTACTTGGTTAAAACAGAGTAATAGCCGTCTCTTTTTAGTTTCTGCTAGTCTTTGGATAAATTCAGCACTGAGCCAAACATATTCAAGTAATAACTGAAGAGGGATAAGAAACATAATTGCAGCCAGCATGATCAATGCTATCGCTCAAAGTACCATCATGTCACTGAAGGCTGACATGAATAGGAATTGTGGGCCTTCTGTGTTTTACATGAATTCTCTATCCTGCAATCTGCAAAAGAAAAATAATTGTGAATACTAGAAATAAAATGTTCACACTTCGCACCAAGTTTTATGTAAGGAAAAGTAAAAATGAATTCTCTAGCGCACAAGACATATTTAGGTACCAAGTTCTTCTCCAACTATTGTTGCCTTACAAAGCTTATCCATGGAACTGCTAGTCAAATTTTATCTCTAGGCCATAATAAGCACACAAATATGAGATGGACTTAAAACTAGAGATCACACAAAATAAAACAATTTAGTATGGTGAGGCTCTAATTGCTGCTGAACTAGAGCATCACCAATTGGATATTGTGTTGTTATACTTGGTAATTTAAAAGCTAAAGAAGAATGTAATCTTCAGATTTGTCAGTACCTTGCATGCATGCATATACACTATATTTGGATCACATGTTTCCTTAAAAAAAAAGTAATCAATGTGTGTGTATAATGTTTTTAGACAGAAGATACATTTACATCCATGGCATAGGGGAGTGCTAGATGTTAACACTCTACTGTAGGTACATTAAGGCTGCATATGCATTCATGTCTCTGGAGCATGATTCATAGTTCGGACAACGCAAGATGGCACTCGGGCATTGTGACAACGAAGGTGACTGAGAATGGAGATATTAACACAAACCTGCCAAGATGACAAGCAGACACCGGATTTTTAATGGACTAAGGTGAATGTAAGAAACCAAAATAATGAGGTGCTAACTATGCTTCAAAACATGTAGTTTGATAAGACATTATTCATATTCTAACATACCATACACTGGACTGGCCGCTCTGACCAGATCATAAAAATGGTCTCGCTGTTTAGAATTTAGAAGGTTGATAAGATGCAAAAATCAAGTAGCCAAAGTGAACAAACCATTGTTGCGTTATCAAGTCATCTTAACCATTCGTAATTTCATTGCTTTAACCAAATAGCATTATAGGTAAAATATGTTCAGCATACACCAACAGTGAACTCTACCAAATCTAGCCACGAACTGTGAGGGCCAACTGGCTAGCAGACAGAATCTCCTAATTGCTCAGAGCAGTGAAAAACACACACGGTCTAACAACCAAATCCCCTGTTCTCGATTGTTATCTTTATATTCAATTACATCCATTCTTCAGGGGTGGATCTAGATGGTGTGCCCGGTGTTCACCGGTGCACCCAGAAATTCTGGAAGTCAGTGCGATTTAACTAATCGCGGGAGGAAAACAACCTCATACCTCAAAACCAAATGGCCAGCGAAAGATTGCGGAGACAGCTGGGGACGCGACCGAGGAACAACGGGAACTTCGATAGCGGCAAAGGTAACCGCCTCGTGCCGAGCAGCTGCTGCTGCTTGGGGGCGAGGGGTGAGCAGAGCAATGGTGGGGAGGGGAACGTGAGGTGGTCTTGCCTTTCTTTGGGAACCTCCGCGGCGGAGACGACAGCACAGCAGGGAGACGAAACTAAAATGGTGATTGATGATTATTAGACGAGGAGAAACCACGCGGCTCTAGCCAGATCTGACTACTTCTGCGCCCTCCTTTGGTAAATCGACGGCTTAGATAGATTTTTTTAGCCCGGCCTCTGCATTGAAACGCATACATCATCCTTTGCACGCACCTTTTTATTACATAGATCATGAAGACATAAAGAAAACAAACCCGAGGTGACATGTCTCGAGACACAAACTCCACCGAACTATCACTAGGCACTAGCCATATGGCAAAAGACAAAAGCAAAAGAAAATACACAACTTTTCGACAAAATCTTCAAGAAGGAAAAGTCATACGTGCGCCGTTGATGACTTGTCCAACCTAAGATCGATCGGGATTTTCATCCCCAAAGACTAGCCTCAAGCCACCCCTTAGTACGGGCATGACGCAAGCGCGCGTCAACATTGTCAAAAATGTTTCCCCGAAGTGTGCAATTTCAAAGGTGAAGCAACTACCATCATCACATGTCTGGCCAACAACATATCACTGACCAGATGTCGTTGGAAGCGAAACTGGAAGCCGATCACGTCCCAAATCGCCACGCCTCAAGCCACTGTCGCACCATCTTCGATCGAGCAGCAACAGGCATGACCTGACACCACAGAGGGGACGTCATGCGTAGCACCTGTCAGGATCAGGCATAACTTGACGCCTCCATGTGCGACGCCACATCACCACCACCGGCCAGGCATGACTTGACATCTCCTCTGAACTTGTAGGGCGCAGCACCTGCTGCGTCGAATCGAACCCGATCTCGATGTGGGGGGCGTCCCATACCGTCGTCGGCCTCAAAACTCCACGGTCACAAAAGAGAACGTCACATACCGCCATCGACCATCACAGGCGTAGCTGGAGACCATCACCGTTATGAAGGTCCATCCATCGCGTCATCCACATGATGACCACGGAGGCCGTCCTGTCAAAGAAGTTGGGCCGCTGCCTCATTGTCGAACTCATGTGGCGTCATCAGAAGACGCTGCTATATTGTGACCAAAACACCGTTGCTAGACCGGTTGTACGCAACCACGCTGCCACAGCAACGACCGCCGATAGCCACCACCTCCCCGCCGCAAGCCGCAGTAGATCTCGCTCCATAGACCCGACGACCCGAAGAAACGGGGCATCCACGACCTCAGCACCGCCGCTGCTGGTCGCTCCAACCGGTGCAAGCTCCATAAACGGTTCCCTCGAGAGGGGCTACGATGCTCAAGCACCACCATCGTTCCATTCCGAAGAGATCTAAGGTTTCCTCCGGAGTTGCTTCGGATCGAGGTGTGAAGACATCATATGCATCCACAATCCCCAGTCGTATACGGAGGTCCACCATGAACAGGCCACCTCCACTCGCCAAGCGCCACCGCCACACACCAGAACATAGCCGACGACCGATGAGATCCACGCCCAAAGACTCATTGTTGCCGCGAGAAGATCCCGGGCCCCCGCCGTCGGCTACGCGGCCTTTGCCCGACAGCGTCCTCTGACGACGGCGTCGAGGAGATGAGTAGAGGGAGGGGGCCTAATGCTGGGGCGGCGGCTCAGGAGCCGCCCTGGGCAGGGGCGACGCGGGGCAGGAGCAACCCTATTTTACTGGTTGGGTTGCGTCAGAAGCACGACTTAGATAGATATTATGTATGTGCTTGCATGGATACTCGTGTGACAAAAATGGTAGCATGTCTAAGTCCAAGAACATCTCCAGCGGTGCTCCCAATACAGCGTTCGTCAAGTGCGTCGTAAAGGCACTATTGAGAGCGTTCGTAGAAGTTGTTGGGCTATTGGGGCCACATGCCCCCACTGGCGCTCTCACGATCAGCCTCTCAGTAGTTTTTACCTCATTTTTCTACCATATTGCATAGTTTTAAACACATAAATTAGTTTCATTATGTTTGGAGTTAAATCAACTATTCAAACTAAATTAAATCCGACACTCTAGTTTGGAGTCCCTTGCGTACCCAACAGATGCTCAATTGGATCGTTTTATAGTTGGATGTGAGTATCTTCGTCTCGGATCTTGGTATTCATGGTGAGAAAATCGATAAACTAGGCAGGCACCACATCATCAAGCTGTGCAAGAGGGCCCTACGCGTCATATGGTTGATCATGATCCACCGGAGCAGAGCACTCACTCTTGACGATCATGTTATCCAGGTGAGAAGAGGGAACCTGACAATAGAGAAACGAGATTGGAGCACACAAAAAGTCTGCTCGACATCCTTCCTTGCACTCTCATGCTCTTTAGCAAACCAAGATTGCTTCCGACCTAAAGGGCTGGCAATTTTCTTCCCAAGCATAGACCATTTTGGATAGATGTCATCTGCTAGGTAATATACACCGAAGCATGTTGTATTGGTGATCACTGATCTCATGTTGTATTGGTGATCATTGATCTCATAGTTGCACACCAGAGAATGCCCTTCAGCAAATCTTGCGAACACCAGAGAGCATTGCATCACATTGATGTCATTGTGAGATCCCGTTTAGGTCTATACAACAAAGGGATCTCATGTTGTATTGGTGATCATTGATCTCATAGTTGCACACCGAAGCATACCCTTTGGCAAGTATTGCAAACACCAGAGAGCTTTGCAGCACATTGATGTCATTGTGAGATCCCGACATGCCAAAAAATGTGCCAGATCCAAAGATTATAATCTGTCACAACTTCAAACACGACACTGCACTCTCCAACGTGCCCTTTATACAATCCTTGCCAAGGGAATGGATAGTTCTTCCATCACTAATGCATGCAATCGATGCTTCCAAGCATCCCAGGCGAGTCCACAAGCTTCTCCAGTCGAATAAAAATTAATGGCCGGCTCAGACGAAACAAAGGGGAGGTTGGAAGGTTTGTGGGAGCGGCGGTGCTTTTCTGACGGGAAGTGAGAGCTTCCAAACGGTTCCGAAAGACGGCGAGAGCAAAGGCTATAGCGGCGGCGAGTAACGATGGTGTTCTGGGAGAAGCCGCCAAACTTTCGACGCCCAAACGGAGCGGCAACGACGGTGTTTCAGTGGAGGAAAGAGAGGATACGAGCAAGAGAGAGACGAGCTGGACGGTGACGATTGCTTGGGTCGTTTCCTTGTGGCACCCGCTGATGCATGTAAAATGCATACATGAACTTTGCACTATAACACTTGTTTTCCATTCATATTTGCATCATATAAGGGGTATATTACTGTTATTTAATGATTTTTGGTAATTAATGATGATTTCCCCTTTTTATGGAATTAATCCTACGCAGGCAGAAAACCCCTATTTCTTTCCTTATTTGTTTCAGGGCCTTAACGACGTCATAATGAGCTATAAATTTACGGGAATCATTATTTTGGAATGAGGAAGACCTAGGAGCGAAAGAAGCAAGCGAACGGAGGCCGGAGGGGCAAAAGGGAGTGCCCCAAGCGGCCAGGTACAGGGGCCGCATGGGCCCACCTCTTTTGGCCCTCGTGGCCCCGTTTGCGTCGATCCTTCGCCCTGAAGCATCCTCGTGACCTAAAAACGCCTATAAAAAGAGCCCCCCGACGTTCTTCAAGGGGAGAGCCGCCACACGAGAGAAACAAGAAACAGAGACCAGGAGGCTGCAGATTGGAGGGGGGAAACTCCGGCGGAGCCCTGCCGGAGAGGTCTCCTTCTTCTCCATCGACATCTCCACCGTCTCCATGATGAAGAGGGAGTAGTCCACCTCTGGACTATGGGTTTGTGGCAGTAGCATATGTATATCTCTCTCTTGAGCTTCACTAATTAGCACCGTATGAGCTGCTGAACATGATTACGGTCATCGTTGTATTACCTTTGTGGTGGATCTTTTTATGAATCAATATATGTTGAGATTGCAATGTTTATTTCAGTTATGAAAGTAGATACATATTATGTACCCCGTTCTTGTATCCTTGTTTTGATCAAGCATGTTTATGAGAGCGTGTGAGGGGGAACGTATGCATTAGTTGGAGTAACGGGGGTGGTGATGTGATAAGCTAACAACTTAATATCATGATCCATTGGGTGTTTACCTTACTTTGTTGCCTCACTAGGGACAAACCAAAATACCATGTTGCAAGGTTGAGGAGTGACAAGCCTCTACCTATGACTAGATCCATCATGTTCTTATTTTCACTTCATGTCATTAATCTTAAAGCTATACTCTGAGTCATCTTAATTACTGAGGTGTATGATTTAGTCCGCATCTTGGTGGAGTATAAGTGAGACTAATAATCAAAAGGTCTCTATGTTAGGACGTGATGCCCATATAATTAGTAACATGTCATTAAACTTGTTTGCAATCTCATATGTTAATCCTATGTCTACTTATTTGCCACACTATATTAAAGAGAGAGTGCATGTGTGAAACCATGAACCCCGGTCCATTTTTAATCATAAAAAACAACTTTCCAACTACTTTTAAGAATTTTTCTACATTCAGCCATTTTAAAATCAGAAAATACAAAAACACTTTTATTCATTGCATACACATATAAAAACCCCAAAAATATCATCCATCATCATTACTATCATCCTTGCATTACTACTTACCACCATTGCATATTTATTTACTGTTTTGCATTCATTGTTATCTTAATATCATTCTCACACCTTGTGCTTGACAACCACTTGGTGAGGTTGAGGGCACAAAGCAATCTACTTTGTTTGCAGGAAATCTAGAGAAGGACAAGGAGATAAAATTCTCACTACTGATTCCCCGAGAGTTCGATATTAAACCCTCGAGTCACCCTCGTGAGGAAAAAACTTCCACTACTACATACTCTGCACTTGGAGGCTCAACCTATCCCATATATTATTTTCCTTTCAGGGTATCAAGAGTGCTTGGTGGCGTAGTTGAGGGAGAAACACTCTCATCAATTCCGTCATCACCCGCTCGTATTGTAACATCCCAAATTTTTGGAATGTTTTAAAAATCACAAAAATTTAAAACTTTTATTATTAAATAAATAAAGTCTCCAAAAATAAGAAAAAACCATCATAAAAGATTATTTTGATTTATTCAAAGGGATATTTTTTTTAATATTTTTTTCTTCTAATTTCAAGATTTAAAGTTTTGGAAATAAAATAGTATTTTGGATTTCTATTAAAAACCTAGAAACATTTTGACAAAGTATTTTAATTATTTTTGCCAAAGCCTATTTAAATGGGCATTGGTATTTAAAAGGATTTATCAAAATCTATTTAAATAAAAGGTTTTGACCCAAATTATTAGTTTGAGTTTATTATTTTTGATATTACTCACACAAGTTTTCTGGATTTTATTTGAGTCCAAAAAGATTTATTAAAACCCTATTTATTAAAATGACATAAAGGTGTCAAATAAGCCTTTATGCATTATTTGAATTTTTCAAACTTTGAAAAATTATGGAAAAAGTTCCAAAGTGTTTAAAATGACTATTTCGATTTTTACAAATTTTTACAAATTTATTTGACTTGATTTGGAGCATTATTTCAAAATCTGGAAAAGTAAACAGAAAAATAAAAATAAAAGGTGACGTCACTGATGACGTCATGTCGTCTTCAACGTCTCCACGCCATTTCCGGCCAAGATTCTTGCACCGTTGATTGCTCGTGATTTACTGCACCAAATCACTCCCCGAGCCCCTCCTATAAAAGCCCCCGAGCCCCTCCTTCTTTCCCCTCTCGTGCCCGAGCCAACCGTGCCCCCAGGCCGGCGAAATCGCTCACCGGAGCTACCACTGCCGTCGCCGCCTCGACCTCGTTTCCGGCACGGTGAGCCACCCCCGGACCACCTCGAGGCCACCATCTTCTCCCCCTTGCCGTGCAGCACCCCCCCTGACCTCTCCGTTTCCTTTTCCCCGCAGCCAACCGACACGACCATCTTCGGCAGGAGCACACTGGCGCCCGCACCGCCTCCGACCGCTCCCCCTCGCCACGACAGGACGCACCCGAGCCTGCCGACCACTCCGTCGACTTCGTCGTGTCGAGCTCCTCATCGTGCACCCCTCCACCATCTCCGGGGATCGCCGGAACGACGTCAACCTCCACGCCTGAGGGCAGCGCCGCCGTCCTCCCTCGTTCCCGGTGACCAACCACCGCCAGCGGTAAACCCTAGCTTCTCAACCGTTAGATCGAATTTCAACGCGTAGGATTAGATCCTTTAATCTGAACCGGTACAGTCTACTGTCAGCCGTCAGATCTGGATCTGGCGATCCGGATCCACTGCAGCCGAGCCGAGCCGAAGCCACGGCTTGAGCCCAGCCCAGACTCAAGCCCAGTCTGAGCCCAGGAAATTCTGATTTTATTTCGGAATAAAAATTAGAATGCCTGTTTTCCAGAAAAGTCCCTAGATCTTAGAACTATCATATCTTTTTACTGGTTTGGCCAAATTCAAATATTTTTATATATTTGAAATCCTTGGAATCTGTAGAATCTTTCTGGCATTTTAGTTTTATGTTTTGAGTTAGTTTAAATTATTCAAATTTCAAATGTGTTATTTGAGTAATTTTGGCATAACTTTAGTTTAAAAATAGCTTTTTGAGTAAATCCAATTGGGTTAGCTTTGTATAGTTGTCCTCTGTCCAGTAAGACTTTTCCCAAAATTTTATAAAATGTTTTAAGTCACTGTCTTATTTAAAATTGTGTTTATGCTATTTGGGAGTATTTAAAATGCTTTTGTTATTGTTTTAATTGCTTTCTTTTGGGAAAATGTTTTAGAATTTAGTCCTCTGACCCGTAGACCCAAAAACCATGTTAGTTGAACCATTTCATCATGAAAATGTTGAAATTGGTTTAAAGTCCTTTTGTGACTTGTTTTGCAAACTTTGACCTAGTCTACAATTTGACCACAATTCAAATTGCAAACCTTGGACTTTGACCTACCTAGACCTCATTACAATAATTCTTTTGTATATTGAATTATGTGATGAACTTGGACCATCAACCTTGTTCTTTAGTTATTGTCCATGTTTGTTGTTGTGTTTTATTTTGATTGTTGTATTGTTGTTTGTTTATATTGTTTAGAGTGAACGGAGTGCTCCAAGATACGTTGAAGAGAGTGTGTGAGCAACGACAAGTGTTCAAAGGCAAGTGATGCTCACTGCATAAATTTCCTAAGTATTTTGATATGCATTGTAGTTTACTTTTTCTAAGTAGGATTGCATGTCAGGTGTTATTACTATGCTATGCTAGACCGGTTTAGTATTACTCCAAATAATCCTAAGTGTCTAGTACCTATATAATAACTTAGTAGATATTAGCATTGCTACGCTGAGAAAGTGTTTTATAAAAGTTGGTAATGAAAATTCTACTAAGTTAACAAATCACCTAGGTGGATGTGGTATATTGACGGAGGTTTATAGTTGAGTGGCTACTCGGGGCCATTTCTATGGTTGTTTTCACCCGAGATGCTCACTTGTGGACGGCCACCCAGGAACAAAGAGATTTGAAGTTACTCCGTGTGAAGATTGCTTCCAGTGCAGCCACTTGGTATCATGGCTCTGCCTTGACTAAGTAAGTTATAGGCCCCGATTCCGGCAGTTCTCAGCGGATGTTGTCTTGTATGGGTCTGCCCAGAGGAACCGGGGAACATTTCCCAAAGGTCTCGTCTTAATCTTCTCCTTTCCTTTTCACTACATGAGGGTCAAGGATAGAATGGGTTGATTGAGTCAAGTGGTGAACGTGCACAACCTCTCGAGAGTGTAAAACTATGATCATAGCCGTGTCCCCGGTTACGGACAATTCTGAGCAGGTGAACAAGGATGTTAACATAGGATCTCAACATTCCAATTTCTCAAGTAAAATTTGAAGTCTGAACAAGAGTAGAAGAGACAATGGTTTTCATGCCATACTTGTCTCATTTTTAGATGTTGAAGAAATGTTTTGAAGAGATAGGATAAAGTTGGCTTTACGCAAAATAGCCTTGAACTCCACCAGCCAAATATGCATATAGCTAATAGGAGTTTGCCTTTATGAGTCCACAAGTATCACTTGCCAGATCCATTCCAATGGTTCTGACCAATTTTTGGCTGCAACGTTTTACCGTTGCAGGTTGTTCCGACGACGAGTAAGGAACGTTTTCGGGTTTTGAGTCTGCAACCAACATGTCAGCCTGTGGCACATGAAGATGATGAGTCTCCATGCTATTATATGTTTTCTGCTGCTGAACTTTGTAACATGCTAGCCTTTGTCTATGCAATTTGTAATGTTTATTTTTCTGATCATACGTTGTAATAGAATTTTGATGCAATGTATGATACTTCATCTTAAACTGTGGTGCTAGCTATTCGATCCAGGGACTAGCACAATAACACAGGGATCTTGGCAAAAAGGGCAGGATCGCTACAGATGGTATCAGAGCATTGTGTTGCCTGTAGGTTCGAAACCCTAGGTTTGGATTAGAACTAGGAAAAGACCAAAAATTGAAAATCTATTTTATTCAAAAGGAAATATTTGCAAGTTACCTTTTCTTATACTCTCATCTACTATTCACTTTCTAAACATCTTTTATCACTTCAAATGACGCTTATTGGTGGATTCAACTCAACTGATGTCAGAACGATGGAGATCCCCACAAGACAGTTGTGCTTCATGGAAGGCCATGGAAGAACTTGAAGAACTCAACAAAAGATAGATGAGACCACCAATTTAGTTACCCTGTTAGAACAATGAATATCGTGATAGTGTATTGATCATATCAACTTGGTTGGTATGGTAATACTAGGTTGTTTGTTATGTTTGAACCATGCTGCTTGATGTTTGCTAGATGTTGTTTGTAGATGAATTGCCTTGATCTGCTGGTTATGGGTAGAACTTCTTTTAGTCTCTTTCTATCTTCACTCATCCCTGCTAAACCCAACCAGAAGCATCACCAATATGCCAACCGAAGTGACTTACCTCTTAGATTGCAACGACCAAATGCCAGCTTGATGTCTACACACGCTTCTATTCTTGTAGACAGTGTTGGGCCTCCAAGAGCAGAGGTTTGTAGAACAGCAGCAAGTTTCCCTTAAGTGAATCACCCAAGGTTTATCGAACTCAGGGAGGTAGAGGTCAAAGGTATCCCTCTCAAGCAACCCTGCAATCACAATACAAAAAGTCTCTTGTGTCCCCAACACACCCAATACACTTGTCAGATGTATAGGTGCACTAGTTCGGCGAAGAGATAGTGAAATACGAGTAATATGGATGATTATAAGTAGTAATTGCAATCTGAAATAAAAATGGCAGCAAGCAAACATGTAGCAGAACTTGTTGTAAACGGTGTTTCAATGCTTAGAAACAAGGCCTAGGGATCATACTTTCACTAGTGGTCACTCTCAACAATGCAATCATAATTAAATATAAATATAAGCACTTCAATATACTACTCCGAAGTATTCTCCGGCTGGATAACGAACACTAATTCATTGTGTAGGAATGCAAAAGCACGCCTCAAACATATATTCCCAAGTACTAATGAATACCCCACACTGGACCATGAGCATTCATAGGAGGTACTAACACACCACAATTTCATAGAGACATCCAACTCAAATAATAAATCAGTGAACAAGTATCTTGTGAAATATAGCCTAAAGACCCACACGGTGCACACACTGTCACCTTTACACATGTGGGACAAGGAGTCTCCGGAGATCACATAAATAAAGCCCACTTGAGTAACATAACAACATCTAGATTGCAAAGCTCATGATCACATATAGATCACATCATGGGAGAGAGAGATATAGACCACATGGCTACCGGTACGGCCCTCAGCCCCGAGGGAGAACTACTCCCTCCTCATCATGGGAGTCAGCAACGGCGATGAAGATGGTGGTGGAGTCGATGGAGATGGCTCCGGGGGCACTTCCCCGTCCCGGTAGGGTGCCGGAACAGAGACTTCTGTCCCCCGAAACTTGTCGGCGATGGCGGCGGCGCTGCAGATGTTTCTTTGGAATATGACGGGTCCGTCTAGGTTTTATGCGTCGGGGGCAATATATAGGCGAAAGGGCGGCGTCGGAGGGCTCCCGTGGGCCCCACACCACCTGGTGGCGTGGCAGGCATGGGTCCCGCGCCACCCTATGGTGTGGCCGGCCCACGGCCCTCCAGGTCCTCTCCTTCGGGCTCCATGTAGTCCATTGAATTATAAGACTGCTGTTTTTTGTCCCGTCCAATTCCGAGAATATTTCCTTAAGTACTTTTCTGAAACGGGAAAACAGCAGAAAACAGGAACTGGCACTGTGGCATCTTGTTAATAGGTTAGTTCCAGAAAATGCATAAAAATGCTATAAGATGTAAACAAAACATGTAGCAAATGGTATGAAAACAAGCATGGATCATAAGAAATTATAGATACGTTGGAGACGTATCACAGCTCCATGCGAAGATGCAACAAGTGAGCCAACAACTCAAGCATACTTTGGGAAGCCTACTGCACCAAGGAAAAGGATCAAAGAAGAAGCTATGACTTGTGAGCTAACCTTGTGTAGGAGTTTTCGCAACCCAATAGTTTTGAAGGATCGATAGTTTAGTTCAGGTTGTCTTACAGATTGGAAACTTTCTGTTAGACAAGTGAGGTTTGACCGAGTGTTAGCTTACGAGATTCACCAAACCAAGTACAAGGTAATGAGTGAGTGCGACATGGATTGGCCCCCATGGCGAATACCCATATCATTCGCTCTTGCTATGAGGAATGGTAAATCTGAGTGAAAAACCTATTAGAGAGCCGACGATGAACCTGAGCCACTGGAATACTATAACCCTATGTAAGGCAAGTTTTACCGAAACGTAAGCTATACGGTGAGAATAAACCCCAGCTCTTGTGAAGAAGAAGAAATCCTACAAACGGAATTGTTGACCAACCATGAGAGTTTCGTTAGAAATGGCGTAGTGCTTGCCCTGAAGAAAGTCAACCAGGAGAAGCAACATGACAAAAGACAATATAGAGACAGATGGCATGATATTGAGAAAGCCTATCATCTTGTTCTTCTGGTGGACCCAAAGAGTAAACCTTCAGTGTCCGAAGTTATTTGAAGGCACACCCAACTATTGGAAATGAAGTCTATGATATAAGGATCCACACATTTCCATATGGACCCTAGCCCGAAGACAAAAGCTCAAGACTGCCTACAAAAGTTTCTTTTAAGGGTGGTAGCCCACCCAGTTGCCTAAACCCGGAGATCCCCAAACCAATCTTTCTTTCTAGCCTCTTCGAATCTCGGGGACGAGATTCCTTTTAAGGGTGGTAGGTTTGTAACATCCCAAATTTTTGGAATGTTTTAAAAATCACAAAAATTTAAAAAATTTATTATTAAATAAATAAAGTCTCCAAAAATAAGAAAAACCATCATAAAAGATTATTTTGATTTATTCAAAGGGATATTTTTTTTAATATTTTTTCTTCTAGTTTCAAGATTTAAAGTTTCGGAAATAAAGTAGTATTTTGGATTTCTATTAAAAACCTAGAAACATTCTGACAAAGTATTTTAATTTTTTTTGCCAAAGCCTATTTAAATGGGCATTGGTATTTAAAAGGATTTATCAAAATCTATTTAAATAAAAGGTTTTGACCCAAATTATTTGTTTGAGTTTATTATTTTTGATATTACTCACACAAGTTTTCTGGATTTTATTTGAGTCCAAAAAGATTTATTAAAACCCTATTTATTAAAATGACATAAAGGTGTCAAATAAGCCTTTATGCATTATTTGAATTTTTCAAACTTTGAAAAATTATGGAAAAAGTTCCAAATTGTTTAAAATGACTATTTCGATTTTTACAATTTTTTACAAATTTATTTGACTTGATTTGGAGCATTATTTCAAAATCTGGAAAAGTAAACAGAAAAAAAAAGAAAAGGTGACGTCACTGATGACGTCATGTCGTCTTCAACGTCTCCACGCCATTTCCGGCCGAGATTCTTGCACCGTTGATTGCTCGCGATTTACTGCACCAAATCACTCCCCGAGCCCCTCCTATAAAAGCCCCCGAGCCCCTCCTCCTTTCCCCTCTCGTGCCCGAACCAACCGTGCCCCCAGGCCGGCGAAATCGCTCGCCGGAGCTACCACTGCCGTCGCTGCCTCGACCTCGTTTCCGGCACGGTGAGCCACCCCCGGACCACCTCGAGGCCACCATCTTCTCCCCCTTGCCGTGCAGCACCCCCCTGACCTCTCCGTTTCCTTTTCCCCGCAGCCAACCGACGCGGCCATCTTCGGCAGGAGCACACTGGCGCCCGCACCGCCTCCGGCCGCTCCCCCTCGCCACGACAGGACGCACCCGAGCCCGCCGACCACTCCGTCGACTTCGTCGTGTCGAGCTCCTCCTCGTGCACCCCTCCACCATCTCCGGGGATCGCCGGAACGACGTCAACCTCCACGCCCGAGGGCAGCGCCGCCGTCCTCCCTCGTTCCCGGCGACCAACCACCGCCAGCGGTAAACCCTAGCTTCTCAACCGTTAGATCGAATTTCAACGCGTAGGATTAGATCCTTTAATCTGAACCGGTACAGTCTACTGTCAGCCGTCAGATCTGGATCTGGCGATCCGGATCCACTGCAGCCGAGCCGAAGCCACGGCTTGAGCCCAGCCCAGACTCAAGCCCAGTCTAAGCCCAGGAAATTCTGATTTTATTTCGGAATAAAAATTAGAATGCCTGTTTTCAAGAAAAGTCCCTAGATCTTAGAACTATCATATCTTTTTACTGGTTTGGCCAAATTCAAATATTTTTATATATTTGAAATCCTTGGAATCTGTAGAATCTTTCTGGTATTTTAGTTTTCTGTTTTGAGTTAGTTTAAATTATTCAAATTTCAAATGTGTTATTTGAGTAATTTTGGCATAACTTTAGTTTAAAAATAGCTTTTTGAGTAAATCCAATTGGGTTAGCTTTGTATAGTTGTCCTCTGTCCAGTAAGACTTTTCCCAAAATTTTATAAAATGTTTTAAGTCACTGTCTTATTTAAAATTGTGTTTATGCTATTTGGGAGTATTTAAAATGCTTTTGTTATTGTTTTAATTGCTTTCTTTTGGGAAAATGTTTTAGAATTTAGTCCTCTGACCCGTAGACCCAAAAACCATGTTAGTTGAACCATTTCATCATGAAAATGTTGAAATTGGTTTAAAGTCCTTTTGTGACTTGTTTTGCAAACTTTGACCTAGTCTACAATTTGACCACAATTCAAATTGCAAACCTTGGACTTTGACCTACCTAGACCTCATTACAATAATTCTTTTTGTATATTGAATTATGTGATGAACTTGGACCATCAACCTTGTTCTTTAGTTATTGTCCATGTTTGTTGTTGTGTTTTATTTTGATTGTTGTATTGTTGTTTGTTTATATTGTTTAGAGTGAACGGAGTGCTCCAAGATACGTTGAAGAGAGTGTGTGAGCAACGACAAGTGTTCAAAGGCAAGTGATGCTCACTGCATAAATTTCCTAAGTATTTTGATATGCATTGTAGTTTACTTTTTCTAAGTAGGATTGCATGTCAGGTGTTATTACTATGCTATGCTAGACCGGTTTAGTATTACTCCAAATAATCCTAAGTGTCTAGTACCTATATAATAACTTAGTAGATATTAGCATTGCTACGCTGAGAAAGTGTTTTATAAAAGTTGGTAATGAAAATTCTACTAAGTTAACAAATCACCTGGGTGGATGTGGTATGTTGACGGAGGTTTATAGTTGAGTGGCTACTCGGGGCCATTTCTATGGTTGTTTTCACCCGAGATGCTCACTTGTGGACGGCCACCCAGGAACAAAGAGATTTGAAGTTACTCCGTGTGAAGATTGCTTCCAGTGCAGCCACTTGGTATCATGGCTCTGCCTTGACTAAGTAAGTTATAGGCCCCGATTCCGGCAGTTCTCAGCGGATGTTGTCTTGTATGGGTCTGCCCAGAGGAACCGGGGAACATTTCCCAAAGGTCTCGTCTTAATCTTCTCCTTTCCTTTTCACTACATGAGGATCAAGGACAGAATGGGTTGATTGAGTCAAGTGGTGAACGTGCACAACCTCTCGAGAGTGTAAAACTATGATCATAGCCGTGTCCCCGGTTACGGACAATTCTGAGCAGGTGAACAAGGATGTTAACAGAGGATCTCAACATTCCAATTTCTCAAGTAAAATTTGAAGTCTGAACAAGAGTAGAAGAGACAATGGTTTTCATGCCATACTTTTCTCATTTTTAGATGTTGAAGAAATGTTTTGAAGAGATAGGATAAAGTTGGCTTTACGCAAAATAGCCTTGAACTCCACCAGCTAAATATGCATATAGCTAATAGGAGTTTGCCTTTATGAGTCCACAAGTATCACTTGCCAGATCCATTCCAATGGTTCTGACCAATTTTTGGCTGCAACGTTTTACCGTTGCAGGTTGTTCCGACGACGAGTAAGGAACGTTTTCGGGTTTTGAGTCTGCAACCAACATGTCTGCCTGTGGCACATGAAGATGATGAGTCTCCATGCTATTATATGTTTTCTGCTGCTGAACTTTGTAACATGCTAGCCTTTGGCTATGCAATTTGTAATGTTTATTTTTCTGATCATACGTTGTAATAGAATTTTGATGCAATGTATGATACTTTATCTTAAACTGTGGTGCTAGCTATTCGATCCAGGGACTAGCACAATAACACAGGGATCTTGGCCTATTTTAAAAGGGCAGGATCGCTACACGTATGGATCTGACATGGCAAGTGTTGTTGCGCTTGTCCATTACTTCCACGCTAGTCCCTATGGACCGGGCCGTGATGGGGTTGTCGGAGGCGTTATTGGGCTCGTCCGGACACGTTATTGGACTTATCCTGTAAAACTACTGCTATTGAGGACATGACTGGGAGTCATTTTCGTGTCGGGCGCAGTCGCATGTGTAAAACTACCTTTAAAACTAATGAACATATTAGGGAAAAAAGCGCAGTCGCATGTGTAAAACTTCTCTTTTAAAACAGAGAACTTATACGCATGTGTAAAACATGACACGCCAAATTGGAACAAATTAGGTGAAAGCTGATAGGAATTTTAGGTCTCCAAAAATTCTTAAAATAGGTATACAATTAGAAAAGTGTAATTGTGTGAAAAATAAAAACTGGCTGAAAAAGTGTAAGATTATAAAAGTGTAATAAGTTGCACAGTTCTACTAAATTTAAATTGCAAAACTTTTTGAATTGATCGAGGCTTCAGCAAATCTAGTTGATTGAGGCGTAACAAAACCTAAAAATATAATTTGTTTTGGCCTCCTTATAACAAAATGTATGGATGATATTTCCTTAATACAATGTATGATTAATGTTTTTATTCGTAATTAAGTTTTTGTCAATTTTAGTGTTCATCAACTATGAACTGAGCCGAATGTAATAATTTTTTTACACATATTATTTTTGGATTTTATGCGTGAAATGAAAAAAAAAATCTCATCTAAGTCCTTTAAAAAAAAACTTCACAATTTGATCCGAAATTGCTTACGTGTATCCCTAAATCGTCAATTTGACCAATTGTAATAAAAGATATATATTACAAAAAATATACCAATACAAAGTTTAGATAATAATTTTTAAATAATGTAAACTTTTATTATACAATTCATATTATATCAGTAAGATTGACAATGTAGAGATACACACAGGGTATCCTTTACAAGTACCCAATGGAGTCGGCTCTACCACCCCACGGTGGACCCCACTCAGTTCTCACTTTATAGTTCACATCTCTCGAATATTAAATTTGAGTTTGAAATTTTTTATGTTGGATGTATACGCATGTCTTATACATACGTATAGTGTGAGAAAAATGGTAAAATAGCTCCATCCTCTCTTTTTTGTGTAGCCCAAAATACAAAAAAAAAAGAACTTGTAAGGTATGTACAATACATACGCGTAGTTGTATGCTTTATTTAAGAAAATTAAACCCACACATGTCGTTTCATTTATTTTTGTAGATACGATAAGTTCGGAGCTACTCGTACTTTCTGACAAATCTCTCCCTTAACCTTTCCATGCCGCCCGCGCCTATCATACCGTCGCCTAGCCTATGTCATGTGACACTATTTCCCTCCATCCGCTTCCCTCGAGCAGTATTCTATCGAAAACAATCGTTCGGTCGCAAATTTTGCTTGTCTCTCTGCACACACCTTTGTCTCCGTCAAGCCTCACCTTTGTCCCAGATGTTGCACCTCAAGTCCATTGTCAAATCGCACGCCACGTACGCTCCCTGCAGGTGTATATTCTGCTTAGTGCTAAATTTGGGCTTGATCCTCAAATTGGTGTTGATTTTTGTAAGTCCTTTGCAACTCATATTAATATCCCTAGAGAAAAATGGAAAAAGTATCACGAACCTTTTAAGGATGTTTGTAAAAAAGACATGCTTGCTAATAACAAAATACAAGTTCAAACTGTTGAATCTGTCCTACTTGTTGTTCACTTTAAAAAACCACCGTTACCTATTAGAATTAAAGAACACTCTACTGTTGCTAGTGTGGTTAATAAAAGTGAAAGGAAAGCTTTAGAACCTGATGAACAAATTGAAGTTGCCTCTCGAGTAGCTTTGGTTAAACATCTTGTAACCGAGAATGTTGATGGAGGTTCCATTTATTTTTGTGAGGCTGCCACTAATATTGTTAAGCGGGATAAAAGTGCAAAAATTGTTGGTACTCCTATTGTTTCTGTTAATGTTAGCACCCGTTTTTGGCAGGTCACAGGTTCAAGTTCACTCAGGAGGAGATGGCGACTTGGAGAGAACCTGGAGTGATGACCCGACAGGAGCCAACCCGGCTTAGCCAGAACCCGGCACATGCCAGATTCAAGTTTCCTGAAGATTCCAGAAGCCGCGCCAGGTAAGCCGGACTTGAGGTTGTTTGACGCTCGCGAGGCCCAGAAATAGAAGTCGGATGCAGTATGATAGAACGAGTTCAAGGTCAACACGGAAGGGCAAAAGGCGACTTTCCAAAGAAGCCGGAAAAGGATGCTTGGAGTCCGGGTCCAGTACGAAGCCGGCCAAGGCTTTTACCTAGTTTAGAGATAGAAACCGACTTATATCACGAGCTGTAATCCTTGTAGAAGTACAATGCTTGTACGGGAAGTCCAGCCGCCTCATTATATATGTAAGAGGCGACAGCCGATTGAAATTAAGCAAGCAATCGACAATCAATAAAAACCCTACTTTTTACTCTCAAACCATTGTTGCTGCTTCCGTTATTCGGCGACTTCGTGTGAGTTCATCGAGTATCGAGACTCGAGCTAAGAGCGTTCAAATCCGGCTTAGTTCAACCAATCGTCGCCGGCTTCCTCTAACGGGGTCCCTCCCGAGGGGCTGGGGCGTCTGGTCCAAAAAGCGCCGGCTTGTTGTCTTGCGTATCGCGCTACAAGTCAGCCTCCCGCGGGGCGAGTTGCGGAGTATCTCCCCCGGCACCACGGGTACACGAGGATGTGTTCGTGTGACGCGTTTTTAGCGCAACACACTNTAAAAAACAAGTTCATACTGTTGAATCTGTCCTACTTGTTGTTCACTTTAAAAAACCACCGTTTCCTATTAGAATTAAAGAACACTCTACTGTTGCTAGTGTGGTTAATAAAAGTGAAAGGAAAGCTTTAGAACCTGATGAACAAATTGAAGTTGCCTCTCGAGTAGCTTTGGTTAAAGATCTTGTAACCGAGAATGTTGATGGAGGTTCCATTTATTTTTGTGAGGCTGCCACTAATATTGTTAAGCGGGATAAAAGTGCAAAAATTGTTGGTACACCTGTTGTTTCTGTTAATGTTAGCACCCGTTTTTGGCAGGTCATAGGTTCAAGCTCACTCAGGAGGAGATGGCGACTTGGAAAGAACCTGGAGTGATGACCCGACAGGAGCCAACCCGGCTTAGCCAGAGCCCGGCACATGCCAGATTCAAGTTTCCTGAAGATTCCAGAAGTCGCGCCAGGGAAGCCGGACTTGAGGTTGTTTGACGCTCGCGAGGCCCAGAAATAGAAGTCGGATGCAGTACGATAGAACGAGTTCAAGGTCAACACGGAAGGGCAAAAGGCGACTTTCCAAAAAAATCCGGAAAAGGATGCTTGGAGTCTGGGTCCAGTATGAAGCCGGCCAAGGCTTTTACCTAGTTTAGAGATAGAAACTGACTTATATCACGAGCTGTAATCCTTGTAGAAGTACAATGCTTATACGGGAAGTCCAGCCGCCGCATTATATATGTAAGAGGTGACGGCCGATTGAAATTAAGCAAACAATCGACAATCAATACAAACCCTACTTTTTACTCTCAAACCATTGTTGCTGCTTCCGTTATTCGGTGACTTCGTGTGAGTTCATCGAGTATCGACAATCAAGCTAAGAGCGGTCAAATCCGGCTTAGTTCAACCAATCGTCACCGGCTTCCTCTAACGGGGTCCCTCCCGAGGGGCTGGGGCGTCTGGTCCAAAAAGCGCCGGCTTGTTGTCTTGCGTATCGCGCTACAAGTCAGCCTCCCGCGGGGCGAGTTGCGGAGTATCTCCCCCGGCACCGCGGGTACACGAGGATGTGTTCGTGTGACGCGTTTTTAGCGCAACACACTTTTTGGCGACTCCGCTGGGGACAATTTCAAACCTAAATTGGGCAACAATGGCCGGTTCTAAGGTTACAGATTTGTCTGCCATCACTACCGACAACATCATCAAACCTACTCTCAAGGATTTGTCGGAAGCACAAAGCCAAGGCCTGGATGAGTGGAAGAAGAAGAGAAACGAGGAGTTCGAGGCGCTGCGACTCAAGCGGGAACAAGAAGATGAGGAGTTGTACTTGGCCAGCTTCAAGTTAGATCGGCAAGGCATAACCGCGCCAATCAAGAAGCCAGAATATGTACCTCTGAGCATCGACACCGACAAACCCACTGTAAGTAACAATACCTTTTCTCCTGAGCAATTAGCCGAAATTCAGTTTCATGTTTCACAAGGTACGAACAATGTTTATGATCTTATGCTAGAACATGAAAAGGCTAAGAAAAACACCATCCAAGGCCAGACATCGGATACACAACCGATGAGCCCGTACAGGGAAAACCGGCTTGTTAATGCACTACCTTGTCCGACTCCGATCCAGAGTTCATCCTACCCGACAGGACAGACGGGACTAGCGGTGCGACTTCTGGGATGCGGGTCAATGCCGAATTCAGATTCGGCTCCTTGGATGCAAGCCGGCCCTGTGGCCAATTCTTCTCCTGTTCCGACTCAACCGGCCAACATGGACGATTTTGTGGTCGAGTTCAGGAAAATTTGGATCAGTTATCATATGACAAATTCGGGGTTATGCCTAAACATAGAACCTACGTTAAACCTTACCCCGAATATTTTGACCTACAACCCTATCCACCTGGCTATAGAGTCCCTGAGTTTTCTAAATTTAATGGGGTGGACAACAAGTCGACATGGGAACATATTAGTCAATATTTGGCTCAAATAGGTGAAGCTAATCATTATCACATCAAAGTTCGCCTATTCTCGTTGTCGTTAACCGGTGTTGCTTTTTCTTGATTTTCGGCTTTAGCTCCTAATTCTATACACACTTGGTTTCACTTGGAACAAAAGTTTCATGAGCACCTCTTTGCCGGAGAAATTGAATTAAAGTTGTCCCATCTCACATCGGTTAAACAGAAGCATGATGAATCGGTATCAGATTATATCAAGAGATTTAGAAACACAAGAAACCGGTGCTATAGCTTGGCGATAACTGAAAGGGATATGGCTGACTTAGTTTTTAACGGGTTGAGATCGTATCTAAAAGAGAAGGTGGAAGGACACAAGTTTTCCTCTGTCGGACAAGTCCAGGCGAGAGCTCTGGCTCATGAAAGCCGAGTTAACGAGTCCAAGGATTCGCATCGGATAAGCAGGAGTCGGCTTAATGCTATTGAACACAATGCCGACTCCGGTTATGAAGCCGATGTTTACGCAGCCGAGTTTGTTTGGCCTAGTAAAGCCAAACCCTATATGTGTGATGACTTAAAGCCGATTCGTAAGAATCGGGACAATGAGGTGAAGTGTAGCTTTGACGTAGGCAAATGCGATAAAATATTTGATGCCTTGTTAAAGGATAAGGTGATACGAATTAGTCACATTATATCGTCACCTGATGAATTAAGGCGACGTGCTTATTGCAAGTATCACAATTCTTTCTCTCATGCTACTAATGACTGCAATGTGTTTCGTCGACAGATTCAATCGGCCCTCAACGATGGAAGATTGAGCTTTGCTGGCATGGCCATTGACACACACCCGTTCCCAATGAACGTGCTAGATTTGGAGGGAAAGAAAGTTCTTCTTCGGCCAGAGGCGGCCGAAGGCGCTAACAAATCTAATGTGGTTATTGGTGAGCCCAGGAAAGAAGCCGGCAGCAAGGAAGTGAGAAGGCAGGTCACGTTGAGCCGGTAACCCGATGGGCAGGAGGTTATCAAGATCACCATCAAGAACTCCGCACTCGGGGGGCAACAACCACGAGCAAGAGAATCACCACCCAGGTTCATGAAGCCCAGGAACCCGGAAGTCGGCAAGTGGAAAACAAATCAGGTTGAGTACAAGCCGAAGAGAATCAAGCCGACTTTCGACATGCTACTAAACAAGTACGTACGCCAGGCCGGATGAAAGTGGGACCAACGGCATGGGAAACGGCCTAGGTCACCATCTATCGAAGGAAGTTGCCAATATCAGAAGTCGGCTAGGGAGTCCAAGCGTCAAGCAAACCGGCAAACTATGCAGAGCCGACTTGTGTATCTTGGTGACTCCTCATACTGGCGAGTCAAGGCGCAAGGAGCTAAAGCAGCTGAAAGAACAACTATGCCCGAGATGTCGCCTAGAGGGGGGGGGGGTGAATAGGCGATTAAAACTTTTTCTATTTAGGGGCTTGATAATTGCGGAATAAAACTATGTGTTTAAATTAACAAACTAACAACCTAAAATACTAGGTTTGCCTAAGTGCACCAACAACTTATGCTAAGCAATATGACAACAAGGTGATAGCAAGATATGAACTTCAAGCACGAAGGCTATCACAATGTAAATTGCATAAGTAAAAGGCTCGGGTATAGAAATAACCGAGGCATGCAGAGACGAGGATTTATTCCCGAGTCCCTCCTTGTTAAGGGAGTACGTCTCGTTGGAGGGGTGTGAGCTTGCCACAAAAGGCCTACTCAAGATGCCACAAAGGCCTCACCCTATTCTCCGATGAACCGCACCCAAAGGTTTGGTTCACCTTCCACTATCGGAATCCTTCGGGGCGGATTCCGGAGCCCTTACAACTTTTGGGGCACACACCCACAACTCAATTGGGGGCTCCCAAATCGTGCCGAAGCTTCACAAGCCGAAGTCTTCACGGCACCACCACCGTCTAGGGTCCAATGACCCAAGAGTAACAAGCTCCCAACCTACAATCCCACGAATCACCGTGGGGAGCACAACCCGATGCAACAAATGCAAAAGGGAAAGATCACACAAAGTGGTCAAATCCTTCACCCCAAAATCCAACCAAAGCAACTAATGCTATGGAGGGATTTAGGAGGAAGAACGGAGGAGAAACACCAAGAACTTCAAAATCTAGATCCCACGAGTTCCCCTCACTTAGAGGAGATTTTGTTTGGTGGAGTAGTGGATCTAGATCTCCTCTCTCGTTTCCCTAAATTTGGGCAAGAATCATCGGAGGGAAGTGGAGGAATCGAGCTCTAAAGATTTGCAACAATGGTGGGGAGAGAGAAAACGAGCTCAGCTCAAAGAATGGGGAAGAAGCCCCTTTTATAGGTGGCTCCAAAAAGGAGCCGTTGGGAAAAAACGAGTGGAAAAAAGCAGCAGCAGACTGCCCGGCCTGGGGCCGGCCTGTGCCCCGGCCGGGCCGAGAAAGCATCTACAGGCAACGAACGCAGAGAGCAGGGAGCCCGGCCAGGCATCCCGGCCTGGGCCGGCCTGGCATCCCGGCCGAGGGAAAAAAATGCAGCGGAGACAGGGGAGCCGGTCTGCCCCGGCCTGGGCCGGCCAGCGCGCGGGTGGGCCGGGCAGGCTTCCGAAGCCGCCAGCCTCATCCCGGCCTGGACCGGTCAGCCAGCGCGGGGTGGGCCAGGAGGCCTCCCGAGACCGCCGGCCTGAGGCCGGCCTCGCGCCCGGCCGGGCCGGCCGAACTGTTTTTCTTTTCTTTTCTATTTTCTGTTTTAAAACTGTTTAGAAAACTTTCCGGAATAGAAATGCAATATCTCCCACATACGAACTCTGTTTTCGATATTCTTGGACTCGTTGGAATCATCACAATGAGCACTACACGAATATGCAGAGAAACATCATAGTCCAAGAAAATATTATAAAACCAAATGGGAAAAGTTAAAAACTCATTTTCGCAAATCGGAAATTCTATAACTTTTGCAATTGAAGTCCGAATGAAATAAAACCAATTTTGTTGAAAAGAGGACGACAAATGCAACCCTTGAAAGAGGTAAACAAGCAATGGAGATTTTGCAAAGAAATGGAAGAGAGAAATCTTCCACACGGATGAACTGGCAAAATCTCCAATACCGAAATCGCAATAGAAGGCGCATATGAAAACCGTTCTCGGTGAACTTAGCTTTGTCATGACGAGCACGACAAGCACCAAGACCACACCACGATTCGAGACAAATAAGAACCAATAAAGATGATAGCATGGATGCAAAGGTTTGTGCTCTCTACGGCGATACGATCACGATATTCGGTCGAGAGCCCCACTTGATAGTACGGTTATCTATCCTATAATCCGGTCTCTCACTAAACAATATGAGACCGGTAAAATAGAAACCCTATCAAGATCATACCTTTGCCTTGCGCATAAATCCACTCGAGGTCGATGAAGACAATCTTCATCTCCTCAAGACGCACCACCTTCCTCGATTGCGCTTCGGTGAAGATTCACTTGTTGCTCCCCCATACACCAAGATGGGAGAAGCACCTCTTCGGCATATCTTCACTTGGACTTGAGAGTTGATCAACCCGCACGAAGCCTTGATCAACCCAACTCTTTTCTTCCCTTAACCTTGACTCCAACAAATGGAGATCAAGCAACTCAAAAGGACAACCTACAAATATAGCTCAATACAAATATTAATACATAGAGATTGTCATTAATTACCAAAACCATGCATGGGAGCAACCATGCACTTTTAGCAGCTGACATAGGAAGTGGATTAGTCCTAAACAACTCATTGGTCATTGGAACGCATGTGTTGAAACTGAAGTACCCGGCCATCGGTTTGGCAAATGATGAGCCGATACTTGCTATCGTGCCCAAGGTGACATCCAGTGACCATGAAGCCGGATCCAGCCAAGCTGTAGCGACCAAACCCCGGGATCCAAAGTATACCCAGCCAAAGTGGTGCCCGCCAGGTATAACGAAGACGCAAAGGCGGAAGCTGCAGAGGGCAACAAACCGGGAAAAGGCGGAAGGAGAAGCTGAGCGAGTCAGAGATGCTAAATTCAACGCTGAAAAACCAATGGTGTCGGCTCAAGTTTGGATACCCAAGCCGACTCATGTGATGATTCCTTTGATGATTGCACGAAGTCCTGCTATGAGCGATGAAATGGAGCCGGTCTCCGTACCGACCATTATTTATTCGTCATGGGCAGATGAGGTGGAAGCAGCGGACTTGGAAGCAGGGGACAAGCCGGCAAGGGGCGAGTCGGATAATGAGTCGGCAAATGGGGACTCGGAAGAGAATTCAGCGAGCAAGGAGCTAGCAGGAGATGAGTCAGAAAACATTGGAGTCGGCAATAAACGAGTCGGCAAATAGGGACTCGGCAGAGAATTCGACGAGCGAGGAGCTGGCAGGAGATGAGTCAGAAACATTGGAGTCGGCGATAAACGAGTCGAAAAATCCAACAGATGAAGATCTGCTGGACTATGAAAGTACACCGACTCGGGTAGGTATGGACATTAACATAGTATATTATTTGCCTGCTGAATTCCGTGCTGTAGAAGAAGAGGGCGAAGTAGTGCAGCTCAACTTTGGACCCAAGAACGCCGTCTTCGAGAAACATGAGGGACCGGTTAAGCACCTTAAACCTTTGTACGCCAGAGGACATATCAACGGGAATCCGGTCACCAGGATGATGGTTGATGGAGGCATTGTGGTAAACTTAATGCCATATTCTGTCTTCAAGAAGTTACAGCTAGAAGATGATGATTTGATGAAGACGAACATAGTGCTGAACGGGTTCGAAGGAGGAGAAGGAGTAGAGGCCAAAGGAGTTATTAGTCTGGAGCTCACAGTGGGAAGCAAGACTTTGGCTACTGCGTTCTTTGTTGCTGAGGTGCAAGGGAATTATAATGTGCTACTTGGACGAGATTGGCTCCATGCAAATCAGTGTGTGCCGTCCACCATGCACCAGCAACTTGTACAATGGATAGACGATGAGATTGAAGTCGTTCATGCTGATAACTCGGCATGTATTGCTTTAGCCGAGTCCATTGTTGATTGGCAACACTCAAATGCTACATGTCCTTCGGGGTGTGATTTATCCGGGTTCGATTTCCTGAGTGCAACCAGGGACGGATTCATGCCAGTATCTCTAAAGCCGATTGGTGGTAATCGGCTGCGACTCAAGTAAAATGAATCCCAATGATGAATGGCTGCAAAAACGCCTGGATAAGTATCAAGCCGAGAGAAATGATATGTGTGAAGCAATTGAAGAACTAGACGATATGGATAAGTTGGGACAAGGTTTTACGTCGGCCGACCCGCTCGAAGAGGTAGATATTGGGGATGGCACTATTCCCAGGCCGACTTTTGTGAGCAGGAACTTAGAAGCCGATTATAAATCTGGGTTAATCGTGCTAGTAAAGGAATACATGGACTGCTTTGCTTGGGAGTACCACGAGATGCCCGGGTTAAGCCGAGAGCTCGTCGAGCATCGGTTACCGATAAAAGCCGGCTTCAGACGAGATAAGCAGCCGGCTCGCAAATTCAACCCGGCAATATATGACCGGATCAAAGAAGAGATTGGTCGGCTTCTAAAAGCTAATTTTATCCGGCCTTGCAAATATGCCGACTGGATCTCCAACATTGTGCCAGTCGAGAAGAAAGGATCCGGTAAGATCAGGGCATGCATAGACTTCAGAGATCTAAATCGAACTACGCCCAAAGACGAATATCCTATGCCAATACCCGACATGCTTATCAATAATGCCTCAAGGCACAATGTCATCAACTTTCTAGACGGAAACGCGGGGTACAATCAAATATTCATGGCCGAAGAGGACTCGGCTAAGACAGCGTTTCGCTACCCCGGGTTCGTTGGTTTATTCGAGTGGACAGTGACGACCTTTGGGTTGAAGAATGCTGGTCCCACATATCAGAGAGCGATGAACTTGATATTCCATGATCTTCTTGGAGTCGTACTGGAGGTATACATTGACGACGTAGTGGTCAAGTCGGACGGTGAGTTAAATCATTTGGCCGACTTACGACTTGCGTTTGAAAGAATGAGAAGTACGGGCTCAAGATGAATCCTTTGAAGTGTTCCTTTGGAGTGTCGGCTGGGAAGTTTCTTGGTTTTATCATACATGAAGATGGCATAGAGATCGACCCGGCAAAGATTGAAGCTATCCAGAAAGTGTAGGCGCCAACTTGCAAAAAGGACATGCAGAAATTTCTAGGCAAGGTAAATTATTTGAGAAGGTTTATTACTAACTTGTCCGGGAAAGCTGATGCGTTCACACAGATCCTTCGGCTCAAGAATGATGACGAGTTCACCTAGGGGGGCAAGGCAGCAAGAGGCATTTGATAGAATAAAAGCCTGCTTGTCCAAACCTCCAGTTCTGAGGAAGCCGGCTCGTGGTCTATCGTTCCGGCATTACATTGCTGCCGAGGAAAAGGTAATTGGAGCAGACTTGACTCAAGAAGCTGAAGGACAGGAGTACGTTATCACATATTTAAGTCGACGATTGCTAGATGCCGAGTCCAGGTACAGCTTTGCGGAGAGGTTGTGTCTGTCTCTTTATTTTGCTTGCACCAAATTGCGCCATTGCCTCTTATCTGGCGAGTGTAAAGTTCTTAGTCAGACCGATGTCATCAAACACATGATACATAGGCCGATTCTCAGTGGACGAATCGGCAAATGGGCGTATGGGTTGATTGAATATGATTTGGCCTATGAACCTCTCAAGTCTATGAAAGGCCAGATTGTAGCTGAATTCATCGTCGAACATCGGATTGACCTGGAGCAAGAAGCCGACTTGAATGTCGTGTCGGCTGTACTGTGGAAACTTTATTTTAACGGTTCAGTTTGCAGTAGTGGGCAAGGAGTCGGCATTGTGTATATTTCGCCCCATGGTACTATTTTTGAGACCTCTTGTCATCTTGATTATTTTTGCACTAATAATGAAGCCGAATACGAAGATCTTCTATTCGGATTGGAAATTTTAATGGACGCAGGGGTAACTCATGTTAAGGCATATGGTGATTCACTACTTATCGTCCAGCAAGTGGCCAAGATTTTTCAATGCAACAGTGGGTCACTCAATATATACCTTGACAGATGTCTGGACATCATATCAACTCAGGATTACTTTTCTATATCCCATGTGTCCAGGCAGGATAATTGGCTTGGCAACGAGTTGGCACAGTAGGCATCAGGCTATCATGTCAGTAGAGGAGTATTTTTCACAGCAGAGAAGCCAGTGCTAGCTGTTGTCGATAATGTTGACGCCGGAGGTGAAGCCGGCTTGTCTGGGTCGGCTCCGGAGGAACCTGGTGGAAACCGGCCAACTGATTGGAGAATACCTATTGTTGACTGCTGATTGCTACTGATGAAGAGTTGGGTGGTGCCCCAAGCGAAGGCGGAGATGTAGCAAGCAGCAGTTTTCCCTCGATAACGAACCGAGGTTTATCGAACCAGTAGGACCTTGAAATCAACAACAAAGTGAATGTTGAAGATCTCTGGTGCTTAATCTTCAACAGACGTGGACCTGCACACACTCAACCAAAATACTTTGCACCCAACGGCGGAAAGTTTGTCAATCTTTCCGGTCTCGCAGAAAACAAAGCGGTTAATTGTATAGTGAAATAGATGAATTATGAAAATGGACCAGAGGAGTAATGATGGTGAAAAGTGATGAATAAAGGTTGCAATCAATGTAAAAAGATGGACCGGGGGCCATGGGTTCACTAGTGGAGTCTCTTGAGTAAATAGAACATTCATATGATGGGTAAACAAATTACAGCTGGGCAATTGACAAGATTATAACACAAACTGAATCTAGCTATGACAAAGCGAACATGATAATATTTAAGTAGGCATCACGACAATGAAAAAAAACCGTTGAGTCCAACTGCTTCTTTGTCTAAAAAGTCCACCGTGGGATCGCTATCCAGCCTGTCACCCGTCGGTATTAAGTTGCAAGCAACAGACATTTGCATTAAGTAAAGCGCATGAAGTAAGCAATATTAAATATCAAAATAAACTTTAACACCACTGTTTTACCCTTAGTAGTAACAGCACACCCTCGCCCTTAGACATTTCTGTCACTCGTGCCCAGGAACAAAAGGGGCATGAACCCACTATCTACCATAAATACTCTCTCTTAGAGATACACACAATCATTTGGCCAAAGTAACTACACACATCAGAGAGCATGCAAGAACATAAATCAACAAATAAGAATCATGCACAATCTGATCATAACTTTATAATCCATCGGATCCCAGCAAACACATCACATAGCATTACAATAATTGATCTTGATCATGTTAGGCAGCTCACAAGATCATAAGACATGAAGCACAAGAGAGAGAGACTACCATCTAGCTACTGCCATGGACCCAAGGTCCAAGGTGGGACTACTCACAAATCATCCCGGAGGAAGGCATGGCGATGAAGAGCCCTCCGGGATCGACCTCCCCTCCGGCAGAGTGCCGGGATCTGCTTCAGAATTACCCCCGAACTAGGGTTTGAGTTGACGGAGCCTCGGGGTGACTTTTCTGGAAAATAATGGCCGCCCACGTCGTTTTTAGGGTTTAAGGGATTTTATAGGCGTCAGAGGGGGCCGAGGGGACCCACCAGGAGCAGGGGTGGGTCCCATCCGCGGGCCAAGGGGGTCCGCGACAGGAGGCCGTCCCTGCCCTGTGGGTGGCCCCCAGGGCTGCCCTTTGGTCTTCTGGTGTCTTCCGTCGCATAAAAAATCTCCGTAAATTTTGAGCTCAATCCAGCGATATTTCCTGTGGCGGATTTTCTGAAATACGAAAACAGCAAAAACAGGAAACTGGCACTGGCCATCTGGTCAATAGGTTAGTCCGACAAAATGCATAAAAATGATTAATATGGTTATAAAAACAAGTGACAACATCACAAAACTAGCATGGATCAATCAAAAATTATAGATACATTTGACACGTATCAGCATCCCAAGCTTAACTCCTACTCGTCCTCGAGTAGGTAAGTGATAACAGAATACTTTTTTATGATACATGCAACCAACATAGTCATGATCAAGACAGTAATGCAAAGCATAGGATGTGAATGAAGTGATACAAAACAATTGTCTATAGTTGATAGCAAGAAAGCAATGAATAACCAAGTTGAATCATTCAAGCAAAACCTTTCATAAATAGTACGTTAAAGACATGAAAGCAATGAAGATGTTTGAGAATCACATAGGTAACAATTCCATGACAAAAGTGTTTGAGAATCAAAACAAAGAAGATGTAAGTTTTAGAAAAAAGCCTCAACTTCCAACGGTAAAGTCAATATAAAGATTCATGTTTAATCTGACAATGCAATATGATCAATGATACCCAGGGTCAATGCTAGATTTTTGCTTTGGTGGAGATAGAAGGAAGAGGAAAACTGACTCAACATTAAAAGTAAAAGAAAGACCCTTCGCAGAGGAAAGTAGGGATTAGTCATGTCCTAGAGCTTTTTAGTTTTTTATGAAACAGAAGTAAAAAAAAATTTGAGACATGCATGCTTTCGTCAACGACTTCACAACAGAGAAGCTATCTAGTCCCCCATAACAAGCAAGGCTTTTAGACTTGTGAGAGCAGCTGGTTTTTAGAGAAGCGAGTACGCTCCTCTTTCTCCTTGGTTTCACCACTATCCAATGTTTACAGCTGATTTCTCAGATTTTCATTGCGCGGAGGAGAATGGTGAGTTATATTTATATTTTTGCTTAAGCTGCCCTCCGGGATCGATCTCCCCTCCAGCAGAGTGCCGGGATCTGCTTCAGAATCACCCCCGAACTAGAGTTTGAGTTGACGGCGCCTCGGGATGACTTTTCTGGAAAATAATGGCCGCCCCGTCGTTTTTAGGGTTTAAGGGATTTTATAGGCGTCGGAGGGAGCCGAGAGGACCCACCAGGAGCAGGGGCGGGTCCCACCCGCGAGCCAAGGGGGGGCCACGGCAGGAGGCCGTCTCTTCCCTGTGGGTGGCCCCCAGGGCTGCCCTTTGGTCTTCTAGTGTCTTCCGTCGCTGTCGTGGGGTTTTCACGGCAAGTTCTTCCTCGGGGAAGATTAGTTGTGGGGCCATTGTGATCAAAGTACACGGGAGCTGGTTAATCTCGATGAGGGACGAGGATTTTACCCAGGTTCGGCCCCTCTGTTTAGAGGTAAAGACCTACTTCCTACTTGTTCTTTATTGATGTGGACTAGTTCTCGATTACAAGGTTCCGACTCCTATCTAGGGAGTCAGTGTAATGCCCCGGGGTTTTTCCCCAAATTAGAATTGCCTGCTATTTTATTTTTGCATCATCATGACATCAACATCATCGCATCGCATATTTTGGCAACAAAAACTATTTTTATTGAACCCTATTTTCTTTTTCTAAAATTGTCAGAAAATATTTTTCCGAGACAGTCGTCTCCGTTTTCAAAATTTAATTGCCAAAATCGTTTTGCAAAATAAAAATGGTTTTGAGATGCGCGAGAGCAGCCCAAACCGGCCCAAGCCCACCTAGCCTCCAAACCCTAAATTCCTGCCCTGGCTTTTTCCTTTCCCACCCCTGCCTTCTTGCAGCCACCCTCTCCCCTTTTTCAGTTTTCGTGAAGATGCCCTCCCACCTCCTCTTCTTTTCTTTTTCCCCCTCCCTTTCTTTTTCTTCCTCTCCTTTCCTTTTCTCTCTCCTCTCTTTTTCTTCCTCTCTCTCTTTTCTTTTTCTTCCTCTTCTTCCCCATCCCGCACCTGGCACCCTTCTTCCTCCCGAGCTCTCCCCCGCACGCGACCGTGGTCGGCTCCCCTGCTCCGGCTCCTCCCTCCAACCACCGCGTCGGCCTCCCTCCTCTCCACCGGCCGGTCGACCTCCTCCTTCCCGGCCTGCTCCCTCCATCTCCTCCTCCCCTTCTCCTGACCGAGCTCCTCCTTGCCCCGACCGGCTCCCCTCTCCCCTCTCCTTCCTGTGCTCCCTCTCTCCTCGGTTCTCCTCCTTCCCCTTGCCCCAGCACCTCCGCCCCGTGCTCCCCTCCAGCGCACCTCCTCTGCCTCCCGCACCGTCGCCGGCCGCCCTTCTCTGCCTGCCTCCGTCGACCTCCCGCCACCGGCGCCTCCCCGCACCCGACGCGGCCGCCCCGCACCTCGCCCCTTGCGCCGAGCTCCTCCTCTCTCCTTCCCCTGCCGTTCCCCCTGCTCCTCTTCCCGTCCCCCAGCCCCTGTCGAGCTCCCCCTGCCGGCCGCCGCCCCTCAGCTCCCCTGCTCCCCTCCCTCCTCCGACCGACGCCTCCAGCTCCTCCTTCCGCGGCCCTGCTTCAGCTCCTCACCAGGCCGGCCTCCTCTCACGAGCTCGCCAGCCCCCTGCTGCGTCCGTCCCCGATGGTCGTCCTGTCGAGTCCGTGTCGTGCTTCCCCGACGTGTGCGTGATGCTGTTGCCGTCTTTCCCCGTTTTGCCTCCGTGTGGCTTCCCGTGTCG